>CM039486.1:23026823-23329025 GCA_022433065.1 Begonia loranthoides | reverse complement strand
CGAACAAGAGTGTTGCACATCACATGGAGTCGTCAAGGTGTGCTTCTTCATCATACATGGTTGAAGAATCCATTGACTGTGGAATGGAGGTGGATCCTAATCCTAATCCTATTTCGGCAGTAGAGACCAATGAGAATCGGTGGTTCTACCACGAAGCCGGTATAGAATTGCGTTCAATCTCGGGATCCCTGGAATCGGAGCTACGTTCGATATGTGACTCAGAGGATGATGATTGGGCAGAGAGTATGCATCCCCAAATTGAATGTTCGTCCTCGGAGCTCTGTCTGGGTAAGAAGTATAGTGCGTTGAAGGATAAGAGATGAAGTGGTTAATTATGCTTTGAAAAATGGGCACGGGATCAGGTTTGTTAAAAACGAACGACATCGGATAACTGCTGTGAGCAGTGATGGATGCAATTGGCGGCTTCACGCTTCAAAAATGAAAGGTGAGCTGACCTTTCAAATTAAGAGCTATAATGAGGAACACACATGTGCATGACAAATGGAAAGCCGACACGCTTCCTACAAATGGGTGGCAAACCAATATTTGGATAGATTAAAAAGTCAACCCAAGTGGGACCTTGCTTCCATAATTGAGACTGTAAGGAAGGACTTTAATGTCAATATTTCTCTGAGTCTTGCTAGAAGGGCAAGGAATTTAGCACAGACTTTAAACGAAGGGGATGGTGACGAACAGTATAAGCTACTTTGGTCCTATGCAGAAGAGATTCGAAGATCCAATCCAAGTAGCACACTGTTGTTGGTGGTAGATTTTCCAAATTTGGTGGCCCGTCCAAGTCCAATATTTAAAAGAATGTACATGTGTTTGGATGCGTGCAAGAGGGGTCTAAAGGAGTTTGGTAGACCCATTATTTGTCTTGATGGTTGTCACTTGAAGGGGTCGTGCCCAGGCCAATTACTCACAGCTGTCAGCATTGATGCCAATGATGGGATTTATTCAGTTGTTGTGGCACTTGTTGAATCAGAATGCAGAGACTCCTAGACCTGGTTTTTGTGTTGCTTGCTGACGAACTTAGACAGTGACATAGGCAGAGGATGGACACTCATTTCCGATCGACAGAAGGGGTTGGTGCCTGCTATTGAACAATATGCACCAGCAGCTGAGCATCGATTTTGCCTAAGACATTTGTATGCCAATTTCAAAAAACAATTTCTAGGAATACAATACAAAGATATCATGTGGAAGGCAGCAAGGGCCACAACATCACCGAACTTTCAGAAAGAGATGAGTAAACTACTTGCGCTCGACCATACAGCGCATGCATATATGCAGAAAATTAACCCGAGGTGTTGGTCAAAACATGCATTCAGTCCTGTCCCAAAGTGCGACATGGGCCTTAATAATTTGAGCGAGTGCTACAATGCCTGCCTCCTGCCAGCACGGGACAAACCAATCCTCACTATGTTCGAGATGATTAGAACGGGCATAATGACTAGGATCGTTAAGAAACATAAGCAGCTGGATGAATCAACAGATCTTTTGTGTCCTAAGACCACAAAGAAGCTTGCCAAACTGAAACATGCGGCTCGGAATTGGTGTCCAACACCTTCAGGATGTAATCGGTTTGAGGTAAGTGATGGTAACGAATGGTACGCAGTCGATCTGGACACGCGTACCTGTAATTGTAACCGATGGGAGCTGATTGGAATCCCATGCGTGCATGCCATCCCTTGCATCAATTTTATGCGGACTTCAGCGGAGGATTATGTGCATGCATGGTACCATCGGGACACATATATGAGGATGTATTCCTATTTTACCCGACCTGTCAGTGGCCACCACATGTGGCCTGCAACGAACTAGCCTCCAATTTTGCCACCACCAGTAAAGAGACTCTCGGGTCGGCCTCGAAAACGAAGAGTGCGAGATGCAGACGAGCCCCGTAGCAGCACGGTACTTAGCAGGAGACATATCCCTATGACATGTAGTCGTTGTCATGGTGTAGGCCACAATGTCCGTTCTTGTCAAGGCGGCGGCTCAACAGGTGGACCGCAAGTGGCAGTGTAAGAGCAGAATGCTCATACCACACCTTCATGGGGTTTAACATTGTTGCCGATACACAGGTGCTTAGATTGTTATGCTTTCTTACGTTGTTCTCACTATGAGCGTTTCGTCTGACATGAACTTCCTTTTGTGTTTTGCAGGAGTCCGTCGCCCCACACCCACATCCTTAATCATGGAGCTTCATCTACGTATTTGTTTTGTTCATGTATAATACACTAAAGTTTTTAATACATTGAAGTTTATTTGTTCATTTACATAGTTGTTTGGATAATATTTGTTCATGTATAATACACTGCATGTGATGGACGTCCGTCATGTTAAGACGGAGGTCCGTCATGTTAAGACGGACGTCCATCACATTCAGACGGCCGTCCGTCACCTTGAGACGGACGTCCGACCCCTTCTGACGGACGTCCGTCACATGCAGACAGACAGCACTTGCCCTGTTTTGGGCGCCCCTCGCGCCAACACAAAGCAAATTACAGCCTACAACAAACCACAAACCAGTATGAAGAAAACCACAAAGCAGACTACAGACTACAACAAATAATTGAATTCAATTTCAATTGAGCCACTTGTTCAATGTTTTTTCTATTCTTTCAACTCTTTCACGTGCTGCACGTCTTGCACGTCTTGCACCTCTTGCACGTCCTTCCTTTCTTGTATATCTAGAATACGTTACAGGTGGTACCGTTGCAAGTGGCTGAACAGGTGGGGCCTCTGGGAGTGGCTGAACAGGTGGGGCCTCTGGGAGTGGCTGAACTGGGGCCTCTGGGCGTGGCTGAACAGGTGGTGCCTCATCAAATATGGAAGGCTCTGCGTCCCGGATGTCGATGATGTTGAAGTGCAAATCGGAGCTCATTTCCACACTCGTGCACTCCTCGTAGAGTTCATCTCGATCGTACGGATCGTGGAGATGGAAGCCCTGCCCATTGCATTTGGACATCACCGACCACCCTACAGGGCGGGAGACTTGAAATATGCCGTGTTGGCTGCAATTGGAACTACAAATTAGTTTGTCACGTCATTCAAAGCGCAGGTCATTCAAAAACATACCATTTTTTTGTCCACAGGTGCCATGACAATTGCAATTGAATCCGGCATCAATTGTTCGTACGCATACTGCGTGTGCATGTCAATCGATGACATGAAACAATCCATCTCCGGGTGGCACTATAGGAGGAAGAAATATTAAACCATGTATGATTTCATGAATGAATAGAAGTGGCTTACATGGATCCAGCCAATCGTCAACAAACCCTCCCTTATTTGAACAACGGCGGTGTCCTCCTCATTTGTCATCACGCACTGCATTTTAAGAACACGATTTATGTAGTTATTTTTAGTTACAATATAATATAAGTTGGTTAAACATTCTCACATAGTCAGAAGCCCCCGATTGATTTGGCACAAGGAGAGTTGTGATTGAATATATCTTGTCACCTTGTAAATCAACAACACGACGCACAACATTAATTTTCTAATCACAACTGATAATAAATTTCAAATGACGTTGCTTCTTACCTTGGAGCTGCAAAGGAGAGCACACGTCTCCTTGTTATTCTTCGTATTGACCCGTGCAAGTGCCATGAACTCTTCCATCAAATTCACAGGCTGCAATGGAAATTCAGTGTAAGTGTAAATTCTACACATTGTATAAAACCAAATAGAAGACATACCACTTGCATTGTCATCCTCTGACGAGCGGTAGGACCCACCACTGAAGGACCTGGGGCCAAAATCTTTTGAACTTTAGCCAGGGTTGGAGGAGGGGACGGTTGCCTGATGATCGGAGACCTGCATAATTGTAACACATTGTTAATCAACGATACTAATGCATATAAGGAAATTACATGCAAAATCAAAGACATACTGCATCCGTTTGGACCGGCATCGGAAGATGTATGAGATGCTGATGGATGAGATGGCTGGGCGGTTGTGCGAGCAGTTGCCATATGCGTTTGTACTTCTTGCATCTGTAGTACAGTGGCTTGAAGCTGGCCAAGTTGACTCTCCTGTCTATACAACTTGGCTTGAATCTCGCCAAGTTGGGTGACAAGCCACTGCCACCTCTCTTCGTTGCTGAGTACGGAGGGCGACGATGAGGACTGGGGTGGGGGAGGTGCATCATCCGCCATAGGACGCACAAAATCGTCATCCATAGGACGCACAAAATCGTCATCCACCTCCACGTTGTATGTCGGTTGTGCGTTTGCTGTCGACAGAATTATGGCAGTGCACATGGAAGGAGCAGGTGGAGCTGACGTGGATGGCGGTGGTGGAGCTGACGATGATGGCCGTGGTGGAGCTAACGTGGATGGCGGTGGAGCAGCTGAAGTGGAAGGACGAGGTGCAGGAGGTACAAGATGTGCAGGAGGTGCAGCTGCCACATCTCCTCTGAATACCCACTCCCCTCGTACTTTTTGCAACCCCATCCGAGCCAATGTAACTTCATTATACATGTCAAGTGGTTTTTCATCTGTTCGTCGCTCTGTGTGAGGGACAACCAACCCGTTGCTGTCAATAATGCGCTGAATGAGCCAATTATATGGGAGATTCTTCCTTGCACTATTCAGAGTTGCTTTCATTTGCTGTATAATGACGTATGCAAGGTTGAACCTCTTCCCATTGTATAGCTTCTCCATTACGTACAAATCCATGGCTGTGACAAGGTCTCTATGTCCATCACGAGGCATAAATGTGTGTGTGATCATGTGATGGATGACCCTTGCTTTCGCATCGAGGTCTTTTGATTTAGGCCGGAAGAAAGACTCAACGGCTGTAGGATTGCGAACCAATTGCTTCAGCAATGCAAGACCTTCTCCTTTTTGGAAAAATTCGGGGTCCTTTGTCGCATGGTAATACTCCTCCAATGGCTCCTCCGTGGAGCATCCAATGAGCTCATTTAATTTTCCTAGAGTTATCCTAATCTGTTTTCCAAACAGAAAACTTCTCAACTCTCTATCACTTGATTTGTCCAACTCCAAATTGGCATAAAACAGTTTGACAGCTCTCTCATAGAAATAACCTCCCATTGTGCACAGTTTAGCCAATCCAATTCGTTCAAATATTGCCTTCAATCCAAAATCAGCAAATGAATTGAAATTTACCTTCCTGGATATGATTATTGCACGGGGTACAATGTCCTTCTCGTACCGTACATGGGCGGAGGCTGAGCTGAACATCCCAGGTTCTAGAGACTCCACTGGACCCGTCGTCTCGGTGGGAGCCACCACCTTACGCTTCTTCGACGCTTGACTATTCCTCGGCGCCATTTTCAGATTCAAAACTCGGGGGTTCGGGAATTCGTCGGGGGAAATCGGGAGTTCGGGAATTCGTCGGGAGAAATCGGGAATTCGCTCGCGATTTGAAGTACAGGGCGATTTCTAGGGCTTGGACGCCCTTCGCGAGTATAAGCAGCGTTTTGTCATCCGTCAGGACGAAAACGCGGTCGTTTTGGTTATGACAGACGTCCGTCATGGTCCGACGGACGCTGTACAGATGCTGATGACGTGTTATTTAAAGACGGACGTCCGTGGTATTCCCACGGACGTCCGTCATAATGGGGAATTCTGGCGATTTAGGATTGCATGTGACCCAAACGTGACCCAATTAATTTGGAGTCACTACTGACCGTTCGATCCAGGCGAGGATCCAACGGACAAGGATCGACGTCCGTCTTCGCCAGGCGGATTAAATCCTGGCCGTCGATCCGAGGCACATCCCTCGCTCGATCCAACGGCCAAGGATCTTTGTCCGTCATCGCATCTGGCAGGGACGCCAGATTCAATCCTGGCCTTCGATCCAGACGAGGGACGATCCTCGTCGATCCAACAGCCAGCGAATGTCGTACTTCGGTCGGCTCTGGACAATTCGACCGTCGGCTCTGCCATCGTCCTTCGACTTCGTTCGACGCTGCTAGACAGGGTACAAACGGGGCGTTAACCTCGACGGCTCTGGACGGAAATCGTGACTGCGAGGTTGCCGGCGACATTTTCTCATAGTTCAGGGTTTTAGTTGTTAAAAAAAAATCTCCAGGATTTGACTTGTCATTGATCGCAAACTATAGGGTTTACAGTGTTATTTATCCTTCTTCAAAAAATAATTGGACTAAAAAATAACTGCCCCAAAAGCTGATTCTGTACTTTTGGTAGTCCTAAAATTATGTGTATGCTTTTCATGGACGAACACTGCCAAAGGTGGTTCTATCTTAAAAAACAAAAACCAAAAGCTATGGTGAAAGCTACAGCAAGTCACTCTCTATTACGGCCGACTGATAGTAAATCCGAATCAGAGACATGGCCACACATTCTTCGTCTACCCTGGCTCATACCCGTCGGCGAAGGCAACGCTGGCAGCCTCTCTCGATCCATCCTCGTCTTTACCCTCTGACTTGGTGTAGGAAGTCGTGAAGATTTTAGCGAAAGTGTACCCGCCATCCCTGCACGGAATCAAAATGCATTCGCATTTAGGAAAGGATACTTGCAGCCGAGAATTGACAAGTGAAAGAATGACAGAGGTGAAACTAACCTGGTCCTTTTCTGATCCTCCTCGTGTCTGGGCCATCCTTTCGCGTTAGAATCTTCCGGAACGGAGCCTCGGAATACGCTGATCTAACATCCGAAAAAACAGATCTGGTGTCGCTTGCAGCCACCAATGGATCTTCAATCGCAGAAGCGTTCTCATCCCTTTGAGTTGATGCGCAGTCGTCTTTATAATTTGAGACTGCATCACTGGCTGACTCCCCACTCTTGTCCTTGCTTGCGCAACTTCTCTCTTTTTCTAGAAGCCTATAAGCAAACATTTGGAATGGTATTTGTGAGATTGAGCAGACCCCGTCGGAGGAAAATTTCTTCAAAAACATGGCCTCTATGTCGCAGTAATCTACGGTGGGCATTTGCAGCTCTGGCTGGCTGTGTTCTTGTTTCATGGCAAGATATTTCTTGACGTATCTCAGAATTCTAGAGATGGAAGTGAATGTTGGTCTCTGAAATGGGTCGTTCTGCCAGCATCTTCTGGTCAAGCTTGCCAAGTATTTTGGGCAAGGGTGAGGAAATAGAGGCCTCTCCCCTGCTCTTATATTGTGGCTCATCTTCTCCCCTTGCAAATGGCTATCTTCGAATGGAACTTTCCCAGTCAGCAACTCGAAGCAGATCATTCCAAAGCCGTATACATCTGCTTTCTCCGTCCGCCTGCTAGTAGAAACACTCCCTGGTTGCTCCTGCTCCGCAAGGACTTCCGGGGCATACCAGATGAAAGGGTCTGCATCGTGTTGGTTGGAAGAGTTTCTGGTGGAAGGGTTCTTGACAGAAGTCAAACCAAAACCTGAAATCTTTGTTTGAAAGTAACCTTCGGAGGAGCTCCTCGGTTTCATCAGCACATTAGAAGGATTCAAATCTCCATGATAGATGTTCTTAGAGTGTAGATATTCCATGCCTCGGGCGATTTGGAGCATGAGGTCAACAATGACAGGGAGAGGGAACAGAATCCGCCTTCTGGGGCCATAGTTCTCCTTCATGTAAGACCTGAGATCCTTGTTCATCAACTCCATCACAAGAAAGCACTCTCTCTTGTCTTCGTCGTAGAAGCCGCACAGGTACTTCAAAATGTTAGGATGGGAAAGTGACAAGAGAAGGGAGATTTCCGAGCTGACTGGTTCAATATCCCCGAAGAAGTGTCTAAGAGCAAAGCTTTCTCCCAACCATTGAATTTCCTTGAACTGGCTTCCACCTCCCAATCTTCGTCTCACTTGGTAATCCTTTGCTCCTACTAAAACTGAGCCTGGGAGGAGCTTCTCATTGCATGCTTCTGATCTTTGTAGTTTCTTCAGCAATGATTCTCCCAGCTGCCGCTCATTCTTTGATATGGCAGAACCGGATCTTGTCTTTTCCTTGAGCTCTTCCATGAGCTGCCATCTATCTTGCCTCCGAGCGCTCTCCAGCCTGGTGCAGATTTCTCGAGGAACCAAGTATTGTTTCCCAAATCTCCACTGGAAAAGCTTGGGGTCATTCCACTCATTATGGTACTTTCTTGATATGACAAGATGCCTCTTTTGCATCTCATCTTGATCGAGCCCTGAAATCTCTCCGGCGTTCTCGATTGCCTCAATGATGGCCGGGAAGTAGCACAGCAAGTTATGAACGTGGTAGTCTATGCAATCGTTGTTCAAGTGGAGGACAATGAGTTTGCCCCACCAGTCTTTGTAATCGATGCAGTACCTGATGTAAAGCTCGGTCTCTTTGAAGACCCTGTGGAGTTCCTTCAATGGCTGTTCAAGTGCTTTCCATTTGGTGTTCTTCTCTTCTAGCTTGAGATTGTTTCTGATCTCCTCTGCTATTGTGTCGAAGGCCAGGCTGAAAATGTCATGAACCAAACAGCACTGTCGCTGATTGAACTGTATATCATCCTGCAACACCATCAGAGCCTTGAAGCTTCCCAAAACCTCTCCAATGCGCCGGAATTGTTCCATTCCAGCACCAGAGAGGATTTTAATTCCCAAAAACCGATTCTGCCTCTGCAGTATTAAAAAAATTCAGTAAGCCAATTGCTATGCATTTAATCATGATTCATATCCAGCATTCCCTAACTATTCACCCGTAAACAAACGAATATTGAGGTTGGAAAAACCAAGAGAATAGTTTTTCCAGTTCAGTGTTATTCATCAAATGCGAGGGGACATACCTCGAGTGAATAAAGATTTTCAAAATTCAAAAACAGCATTCAGAAACCCAGATGAAGCCGGAGCATTTGCTGTCGCAGCAAATCACGCACAAAAAGAGCCCATCAACGCCCAATCCATAATCCGTCGGAAACTTATTTTAAACGACAAAAAAAGGCGTACGAGACTAAAAGGAAACGGCGATCACCTGGAAAGGAAGAAGAAGGGCGGAGAGAGGAGGGGGCAAAGGAGGCGGGGCAACCAAGCAGTGTGGCATAAATAGAATCCAAATAAAGGAAAAAAGGGAGATTGGGAGGAGGGTTTTGTCAGAAATGGAAGCAAAAATCATAGCGGAGAAGATGGAGGGGAAGAAGATTGATGAGCATGTCGTATGTTTGGTGGAGGGAGGCGCGGCCGTTGAAAGCCACCCGCTTTCCACGCTCTCTCATCATAAAATCCCAATTAATTAGTTAAAAAAGGGTTTAACAGCTCCGTTTCAGGTGACAGCCTAACCAAAAACGACATCGCTTCGAGCAGCATTGCCTGATGGTGGTTAAATAAATTTCAGGTGTTTTGGGTTGAGGGCAGTGGCTAACAATAAAACTGAAGGATCCATCCACGCTACTGCCAAGTCAGATGAGTTGTGAATGATGGAAGAAGGATGGATGAGGTTAAGTCCCGTCTCCAAATCACCCACCCTCCACCTCTTCGAAGACACATCATTTTTGTAAATTGATCAAATCTAAATAGATCCTTGGTTACCAATCAAATTTTATTATCTACTCACTAATTCTAATTTCCCTAATAAATCACACACTTATATTCATTATTTTTATCAAAACGTCAAAATTGATACACTGAAAAATTAATGTGATGGTTAGAATTTTAATAGTGATGGCTCAATTAAAATTTCCTACAAGGTAATGTTTTGTTTAATGTTCGGATGTGATTCAGATTTCTGATAAATCAAGACTTAGAGAGTTTATTATTTACATGTTTCTAAAGCTCCTTTGTTTCGATGGTATAGGGAGGCCGAGCAAGAGAGAGAGGTAGGAGCCGAGAGACGAGCGAGAAGATTTCATTGCCGAATTGGTGCTCATGATGCACTTGTTAATGTCAACTATCTTCGAGGGTAAATCAAATCTTAGCCATTTTTTCATTTTTTTTTCACTAGGTTTTATGTGTTTTTGAGAAAAAAATTGATTTCTAGTTGAAAAACTTGAAATCAAAAGTCAAATTTTGATCATGTTTGCCAAAAATGAGTACAAAAAATGTTGTTGGATTGGGTTTGACATCATTTGATGTGAAGAATATGAGGAAAAACCAAATTTCTTTGCAAGCCCAAGCAACCAAAATCATTCAACGCTGCGTCAACAATGAAGAAATGGGTGGACTCCGCAACAATAACGATTATCACACTATGCTGCTAGGAAGTTTTTTCAGACTACCCATTTGCATGGCATGTTTGGCGCAATTGCCTCGCCCTTCTGGTGTTGTGGCATCACTGATGCTATCATGATATGTGCACGCATGTACCAACACCTCAGTGCCCATGACTAGAGGAAAGGGGCGCTGACATTTTCCATGGCTTGTGCGACCACATGTCGAAGCAGCAACACCCAAAGTCTCATGGCAAGGGCGTCGGCCATAGTTCCATCATTGCATTGCCACATAGTCAGTGTAACACCCAAAAAATTTTCACAAACAATTTCATGTATAATATTATATTTTGGAATTTAAAAGGAGTAACTAACGTTACATTTGAAAATTATCTTCTCGTGGCAAAGGTTTATATTTGGATGAAAAAATGGAAGTTACTTTTAAAGTATGTTATAGGGTTAGGAAAGTTTGTTGTGAAAGTTTGAAGGTTAAATTGATTGTGCATGAGAGGTGTCCATAGATGTGTTGGTGTCCATGGATACTTGATTTTTGGAAGGGTATGTGGTCGTGCACTTGATATGTCTATTGAAGTGTTGGTATCCACGGAAGAACGTGTGTCTACGGATACTTAATTTTGAATGGAAATGTGGCCATACACGTGATGGGTTCATGGATACTTGTTTCTAGAAGGATGGAGACCGCACATCTCGTGATGTTAAAACCCTTTTCTTGCTATTTATTATTATTTTAAAAATGCATCATACATAAAAATTTTGTCTTTAAAACCATACACAGTGGAATCCTTTAAAATAAATCTATCTTAAAATCTAGCAAAGTAAAACTCATAATAAAGTAATCATAAATGTTTGTAAATCCTTTAAACCAAAATCCAACGTAACTAAAAACATAAAAATAAAATCCTTTATTTTTCTTTTGTTTTCTTCAAATTCTCATCAACAGGTAAATTTTGTTTCAACAACACTTTAGCTTCGCCCATCAGAATTTCTCTTCAACTATGCTATCAATTGTTCCTATCATTATGTTCCTTAATAATTCCATAATTATCTATATCACAAAGTTCAAACTATAAGTCTAACACTCAGTAACAGATGTAACAACTCAGATTTTTCTTACTTCGAAAATCGCTTAAAATGAAAACTTTTTATGAAACGGCTGAAATCTTTATTAAAACATTTTAAATTAAAATCAGGGTTCTTTTCTTAAAAGCCTGATCGTTAAAACATCTTACTTAAAACTCGTTATTTAAATCTTTATTGACTGTGGAAAACTTTATTTATAAAATCAATTTTTCTCATTTTACAGCAGAAGCATAAATCATTCGTTTTAAAAGACAATAATTAAACTTGTATTTTACATTTACAAAACCCCTTTTCTTTTTACTTTCCTTAGCCTAGCCAGCCACAAGTCCTGCATGTGCAAATCCTTCATCTGTTCTCTTTCGTGTAACTACACCATTAGCAAACTGTGTGCCCAAGGCCCAGTAAGAAATGAGATATGTAATATGATGTATGCATCTAACTCATTCGGAATTGGTATCACCCCAACCCGTTCTTTTCTTTACGTTTCATTCGTTCATTCATTCCTCGTACGTCGAGTTTGGAGATTGGGAAATTTTTGTCGGAGAGGGTAGTCTCTCTCTTGTCGACTTCTAACCACCTAGGGTAGCTAGTCCCGTAACTCGACAAGGGAAGAACATAAGTTTCTGGTCTACATGATTAGATCCGAACTATCCCTCCAACCCCCAACTCCTATTTTTCTTTTCTTTCCATTCATTTTCCTCACGTAAATGCATATGAATATCCACCCCAACGTGACATTTCCTACTTGTTTCTATTATCATGATGCATGTCAATGACAAACATTATCGTGAAGCATGTCAATGAGAAGCAGTAATCACAATAATATAAAAGTACGAGACATGAAGTAGTAATCACAACAATATAAAAGCATGAAATATGAGAAACCTACTAACATATTATACATGGCGATATACTCAAAGACATGCTTGGTAAATTTAAAAGAAACAATAACATTATAGCCATGCTTTGTAATTCAAAGAAAGCAATAACAATATAGACATGCTTGGCAGTTTAAAGGAAAGAATAACGATATAGACATACTTGGTAATTTAAAGAAAACAATAAGAACATAGACATGCTTGGCAGTTCAAAGGAAATAATAATGATATGCTAACATACTAAACATGCTTAGAGATTAAATTTGTAATGTACGGATAACATAGGCATAATAAATAAAGCAGCATATTAGAAATGCAAACAAAAAATTAAAGGATAGACACTGCTTATGGTGTAAGGCCTCCACTGGCCAACGACTTTACTCAATTTCTTACCTTGAATCTTTAACGCGTATTAGCACTTAATCGTTATCCTTCCTCTTCTTTTCAATACCTTTAAAATTATTAAATAACTTGTCATTAAAATCACAGATTAACAACCTTACTTCTACGACTCACATCCTTAAATTCCAATATTCTAAGTTCTCCAAATTAATACTCAATCATTGAACCACTTCCATTGTTTACAACTTAACAACCATTAACCAAATTGTTGAATAACAGTTCTTCACAACCAATAATTTACAGATTATTATCTAGCTTCACAATTCCACATTAAGGACTATTAGGGGTGTTCATGGGACCGGTTCGGTCTGGTTCCACGGGTACCAGTACCGAACCGGTCGGTACCGGTTTTGGAATTCCAAAGCCGGTACCGGTCCCATGAAAACTGGTACCGAACCGGTTCATTCGGTACCGGTACCGGTTTGGACCGATTTATTTTTTAAGAAAAATTATAATTAAAAATTTTAAAAATATAAAATAAAATAAAAACCTAAATAATTAAGTTGGTCAAACCAGTAACTCATACATAGTATAAATAAAACATCAATATTACAGATGAAATTTGGACAATATTCTATCTAAAATCAAGCATGCCAACATACAAAGTGTCTCCAAAAAATATTATTTCTATTCAATCTTCATGATAATTGAAAAACAAAATGTATTTAACCTCGGTAAGAAATAAGGAGTCAGCATGTAGACCAACTTTTGCACATATAGTCCAATGTTTCGTCTTCAATAGCCGAGAGGCTATGTAGAAGAGAAGCATCCTACAAAATAGAAGGTAGAAATGCAAAAATTGTGATTACTAGACAAAGAAATAGAAGTAATTAGTTGACAATCGATAATTATAAAAAAAAATAAAAATGAATTAAAATAAAATTACTCAACTAAGTTACTTATTTTCAAGTCCCTGCATGTCAAAAAGAAATGATAATTATATGGTTGAATGAAATGATAATTATATGGTTCAAAATAAATAAAAATATAAATACCTTGTTATACGTAATCATCACGCATTACCATCAATTTCATACTAATTCACTTCATCAGCGTCATTAATTTGTATAATATCTGAAAAATATAAATTGAAAACAAATTTAAAAAACATAGTAATTGCTAATTAGTAATTAAAAAAACAAAGATTAAGGAAAACACTATAAATATAAAAGATACCTAGTTCATTCAGATCATCATTGAAGTTGATTGATTCATATTTCGAGGATCGAATCCAGCTTTGAGTGCAAATAAGCGCCTCGACCATCTTTGGGGACAAAGAACTGCGAAATGGATCAAGTACTCTTCCTCCACTACTGAAAGCTGATTCCGATGCGACAGTAGAAATAGGAATAGCGAATATATCTCTTGCCAAATTGCTCAAAATTGGAAATTTCAATGAATTTATTTTCCACCACATGAGAATGTCTAGTTTGTCTGAATTGTCTTCCAATGCTTCATACAAATATTGTTCAATTTCTGACCGAGTAGTTGAAACATTTGGTTCTTTGGGGCGACTATGAAACATCCCATGTAGCTTGTTGTGGCTCAAACTGCTCTTTTGTTTTAAGATTGTAGATGTTGGTACACTTGCAGTATTATAGTCGTCTTCTGAATTTTCCAATCTCGAATCACCTTTATACTCAAGATATACTTTTTTAAGCACGAGTTGTACTTGGCTTAACAAATAATCCGTCTTATCAGAATCCATTACCATGGAAAAAATATATTTCAAATACTGTATTTTATGTCGAGGATCTAAAACAACTGCAATATACATCAACATATTTATTCTATCGCAGCTTCCCCAATATTTTTCAAATTTGCTTTCCATTCCAATAGCCATTCGCATCAATAATGGATTATCACATTCAGCTTACTCTTGGATAACCATTTTCAAATTGCATACTTCACAAACATATGTATTTGAAGTAACATGCAAAGAGGCTGAAACATTTACAGTCATATCATAAAAATCTTCAAGAATTGTACAAGTTCTCGAATACTAGCCCAATCTTCTTTTGTGGGAGGAATTTCTCCCCCAAAATCAGTAAGATAATGATCATCTGTTTCTATCAATCTCTCAAAAGCTTTTTCAAATTTTTCTGCGCTTTCCAACATCAAATATGTGGAATTCCATCTTGTAGCCACATCTAGAGATACACTACTTTTGCACACAATTTTAGCATGTTCAACACATTTCTGAAATTTCTGTAGTCTCGCAGGAGAAGATCGAACATACTTCACTGCTCGACGTACTCTCGTAATAGATTCGTGATGGTCTTTTAAACCATCACATACTATCAAATTTAAAATATGCGCAAAACATCGCATATGCAGGCATTCACCATTCAAAACTAAACCATTCCAATCTCGAATTCTCTTAACCAAATAAGAAAGGGCCACGTCATTAGAAGAAGCATTATCAACTGTAATTGATAAAACATTTTCAATCCCCCATTCAAATAAACATCTCTCTATTTCTTTACCTATGGTGTCACCCTTATGATTTGCAATCAAACAAAAATTGAGGATCTTTTTATGCAAATTAAAATCACAATCAACAAAGTGCACTGTTAAAACCATATAATTCAAATTTTGAATGGAAGTCCATGTATCTGTTGTCAAACATACTCGTTGAGATGTGTTCTTAAAATATTCTTTCAACTTTGCCTTCTCTTTCTCATAAATGCCAATAATATCTCGTGCAATCGTAGATCTAGAGGGTACAATAAATTTCGGTTGTAAATAATTAGAATAAACTCTAAAACCCTCTGATTCAACAAACTTAAAAGGCATTTCTTCAACAATAACCATTTTTGCTAGTAGTTCTCTGCAAGTTGCACTACTAAATAATGCAAGTGTGGAAGTTGATCCCATATTATTGACATTTTTGAAGCTTAAAGTCTTTTGCTTCGTATCTACACTTGCCAACAATTTTTTACATGAGCTAACATGTTTTTTCAAGCTTGAAGTGCCATTCTTTGTTGCATGACATGCATATGTCTGAGCACAATAATTACATTTTGCTCTAGGATTGTTCTTATCAGTGCTTTCTACCATAGTAAAATGAGTCCAAACATCCAATTTTTTCCTCGTTGTTTGACCAGTAACAGGGTTAACATTAACACTCTCTATTGTTTCATCATTGAAGCTTTCCATTATCTACATTTTTAACAATTTAAAAACTCATTTCAGCATTAAGCAGCAGAAGACATAACATAAAACTAACACAAAACATAACAAAAACAATCACAGATTAATGACACTCAACAGATTCATGACATTCAACACTCAACAGATTGTCAGATTCATGACATTCAATATTCATGATTCAACACTCATCAGATATCAACACTCATCACAGATTCAACACTCATCAACAAGTTGACAGATTCAACACTCATCACAGTTCACAGATTCAACACTCATCAACACTCATCAAATATCAACGCTCATCACAGATTCAACAATTTGCATTCAATAGTTAAAATCAACAAGTCACAGACTCACAGGAGACAACACTAGCCGATTAACGAGAACCAGAATATGGAAAATTGAAATAGGAATACTGACCACTAGCACTGACCAGAGGATGCAAAGGGAAGCCGACGGGTTGGGAGGGGCAGAGTGGAGGCTCGGAGTTGGGATTTACCGACGCACAATAGATCTCGAAGACTCGGAGCAAAGAATGAAGTAGAACAGATTCGAAGACTCGAACACACTGAGCAGCAGAGAACGATGTGCGATCGCCATTCGACTTCGGGGAGGGCTACCGGTGTACAGACTGCGGAGTGGCGGTGTGCGATCACCGTTCGACGGTCGGGACTCGGGGTGCAGGAGCTGAAGACTCGGGAGTCGGGTATTCTCTCCTTTGGGGTGCAGAGCTGAAGACTGGAGTCGGGGTGCCCTAAATTGAAGACCGGTTCTTCGGTCGGGACGGTGCCAGGTAATTGGGTACCGAGTACCGAACCGCAAAAGCCGGTTCTAGTCCCGGGAGAACCGGCTTCGGTTCGGTACCCAAATTACAAGCACCGAACCGGTACCAAAACCGCCGGTTCCGGTCCGGTTCTACGGTACCGGTTCGGTTCTGCACACCCCTAAGGACTATAATAATAATCACTTAACAGTGGCAAAACATACCTCACGGTAATTAACCAAATCATTTCTCAATAGCCAAGATATCCAAAATAACACTCCCAGAGCATAACCAATCAAGATTGACGGCAGACAACAACTTATAAATACTTGGAAAATAAAATCTAGAGTATTTATCTAATCAACAAGGGGTATATACATTGAGGCTAGAGAATAGAGAACCATTTCTAACCAACTCAACCATGCATAACAGAATAACCTCAACACTTTGGACTATCATAAGGTTCAAGGATCGTAGGGGAGTTCATTAGGTATCCACAACCAACCATGCATTAACAACAACAGGGAAACAAATATGCTGCGGTGATTAAACAGAGAGCATAAACTACTATTATGCATGCAATAGGCAGTTCATCAACATCTCTAGAAAATCTAAAGCATGTGTCCTAACAAAATCTCATGAATTCATAACTAGAGGAAGAAATCCTATACCTAAAGAATCGAGGAGTCCCGAGAGTTTCACCACATCTCCACCACTTTTCCTTCTTTCTTCCTCAACACTGCCCTTCTTTCTTCGTGATAGTAGCTCACCTCTTTCTCTCACATTTCTCTTCTCTGTATCTCCGATTCTCTCTTAGCTCAGCACCCGAGAGCTCTTCTCCACTCTCGGCCATCATTCCCTCTCCAGCACACTCTGTCCTCCTCGGTCATGTAGGATCGATATACGCCTATATAGGGGGGGGGGGGGGGGGGGGTGGGTGGGTGAATATAGCGTATTAACTTTTTCGTGCGATATTTAAATTATCTAAATCCCTAAGTGATTTTTGAATACAATTAAATATGCAATCACATTAAATGCGTAAATTAAAGAGTAAGGGATAGAGAGAGTGCATACAATATTTGTTTACGCGATTCGGCAAACTTGTCTACGTCCATGGTCCAAGTTCCACTTGGAGATACACTAAGCAATTGGCTTACAGGTGCTAATAAAATCGTTCATAAGTTAACTATTAAACGGGGCCTCACCCTTGACTAATTCTAAGGTTGTCAACCTTTGACTAATGCAAGGCATCACCCTTAAATTGACTATTGTGGGGCGTCACCCAATGATTGAACTTACGGGCGTTCAATCAAGCCTATGAGTGTTTCGGGTTGTCACTCTCGTGTGATGAATTCTTAGGGAATCACCCTTTACAATTTAGTACGAGATAATGAATCGAAAATTAAAGCGCAATCTATCTAATATGAATTCTCCCAAATATAACTCACAAGTTTATGTGTTGGGGAGAGTTGGATTTACAATAATAGCTCACAGTGGGTAATATTCGAGTATTGATTTTGGCAAGGCTTTGCCTCGAATATCCGATTGTTGTGGAGATCTTGGAGTGAACTCTTATTTATAGGCAAAGGACTTCAGATTATCCTCATTCTGTGGACTCATCCACATGTAGCCGTTGGAAAATATCCGTTAAAATCCGTCTGTTGAAAATATAGCCGTTATGCATATTTTTGACTTTAGGACGCAGATCTCCTCATTCACACTTATCCACACTCATCTGCACTCTTATCCTCTATCATCCGAAACTTCACTGTTCACCTCTTGCGAACACAGATCCTCATCTGCACCTCATCCGAATTACACCTTGAAAATTATAGATTCAAAGCGGACGTGTCTAAGTTCGTCTGCACTCGTTCTCACTCGTTCGAAAACACTTTGGACGCATTTCTTCGTCCTCAGCTCATCCTAAAACACAAAGGGCACAACTCTAGAAGATTTTGAACGCCGTTATTCATTCGCACGTCGTCTGCGTGTCGTCTTCATGTGCACAGAGCAAATTGGGACGCTTTTCTTCATCTGCAGCTCCTCCCCACTTTACTCCAAAATAAACCCTGAACTATATCGAGTCTCTAAAAGATATCCAACACTACATGGACTTAAATAAACATGTTAGCACATAAATAATACCCATTTTAAGGGTATTTCTAATAAACATGGATATAAATATTATTATAAAACGATAAGAATAATATCCAAAAAATATAAAATACAACACAAAATACAACTTATTGATTTATTAAATTAACCAATAATTTAGTCATCATCAAAATAAAACTTAGCCTAACAAAAAGGCTGATAGGTCATGCCTTCTCTTTTTCTCCAGAATGCACACCATCCCCTGCCACGGACACCCACAGGTGTCCCAAAGCCATGCCCTGCCTTCACCATCCTTCATGCACATCCACGTTGTCGTCTTCAACAGAGCAGGACAAATTGGTTTGAACCGCAAGCCACCCCAGCTGTCCCCACAAACCGCCAGCCCCATGCCCTTCGACTAGAGGCTGGAATTCGTAGCCACACCATCGCCAATCCTCCTCACCGTCGTCATTCCATCGTCGCCGAGCATCACCAGTTACTCGAAATCAACAGAGCATCGCATCTCACCACGACCCGACATTTCGTCGATCCATCCTGCAAAGCTAGACACCCTAACCCTAGCTACGACCAGCAACCCACACGCCCGTCGGATAGCATTGTCCGACGCGAAGTAACTGTCTTGATCACCCCTCACGCTCACCTCTCTCGCTCCCGGTCACCTTCGCCTTCCTCGTCTCCCTCTTCTTCTCTTCTCTCTGTTTTCTTTCTCTCGCAGAATGGCCTCAGGCCATTTTGTCTTCGATCAAACCGGTTCACAGCATGAACCGGTTCACTCCTCCCCCTCCTCTTAATTTCTTATTTTATTTTAATTCTATTTACTTTATATTCAATTAATCCTCTCATATTTTAATTCCAATAAATCCTACTTCTTTTTCTCCTTTAACTAAAAACTGAGCCACATAATTGATTTCGGACCAAGCCAGACCAAAACAGTTCAATCCATTATTCTCTCCTTCATAATTGCAATTTTAGACGAAGGAAGGTGTCCATGCTTTCGACTGCATTCGTACAAAAAGTCTGCCAAATTGGAAAAATTCAAACTCTTCTTATCCGCCATCGCCCGCCATCGTCCCACCTCGTCCCAAAACTCACGTTGCAGGTGGAGGACGATATAGAACACAAAGCGTCATCCTAGCTCATCCTAAAACACGAGGGATGACTTGAGATACATTTCGAACTCGACTCCCAGTTCGCGCGTCGATCATGTGCGTCCGAAAACTTCAATTACACCTTTTTCATCAAATTTTTATACTTTAACTACTCCATAATATTTTTTCCATATTTACACGGCATTAACCAACAATATACCGCCCCGCAATATAACACCTTAATTATTCCAAAATTCATTATATTATATAAACGGGAAAATATTATCGGGGTATTACAAAAGATGCACAATATAATATGAGTATCCAATTTCATAAAAATACATGTTTTTGATGTTATTTCTTTCTTTTTCTTTTCCTCTTCTTTCGTTTAATGACCTCGCAACCTTTGTTGAGATTCTTACAAAAAGAGTAGGCATGACTATAGGAAACACATTACTAAGCCTTGTAAACTTCGACGAAACAGTCCCCCTTATCGGGACCTCCATTAGTATTGTACACTCAATGCACAACTACCTAGTGAACTTTGGAAAAGCCTCGACATAACCAGACTAACGGGCTTGTTTCCCATATGACCAACTTTGGGACAATTTTTCCTCAACCATTCGTATTCTTTCTTACTTATCTTAAATTATATTTCTATCTTTCTTACATGAAAACATATTGTAACAACTCGGTTTTTATTTACTTTAAAAATCGTGTAAATTTAAAACTTTTCTTCTTATAAAAATATTAGAGTATTTATCTTTTATAAAACCCGGTCATTAAAAAAATTTACTTAAAACATTTATCAATTGCAGCAAAAATAATAAAATCATTTTCTGAAACGCAGCGGAATTAAAACAAGCATTAAAGAATATTAAATAATTTACAAATAATTTTCATTTAACTCTTTGGCCCAGCCAGCCACAAGATCCACTCGTGCAAATCCTTCATCGACTGCCTCTTAGTCTGTTCACCTGTGCGTGTACCTACATCGTAAGACTTAACTAATGAGCCTAATGCTCAGTAAGTGATATAAAATAAAAGGTATGATGCACATGTCATACAACTTTTAAATCTCTTTTCGTTTTTTTTTTCTGTTTCTGTTTCTCTTCTTTCTTTCTTTTCTTTTCTTTTACCGTTTTCTTGATTTTAACTTTGCTTTATCTTGATTTTACTTTACTGTTCAATTCTTTATTTGATCATTGCTTTACTTTATCTTGAAAGACGTTGGAGATGTCTAAACTTGATGAGGAGCAGCCAACTCAACCTCACATCTCCAGACGACCTCGTTTATGTTTATGGTTGTCTTAATATTATGCAATGGTTTTTCAATAGTTTTACAAGAAAAAGAAAATTTTTATACGGAAAAGGTTACTGGATGTTACAGTACTGGTCTGTCAATCGGGCCCTATTGGTTCTACAATGCAAAACGGTTTGCGGTGATTGGTCTTCACGTTCTTCCAGCCTGTCATCACACTCATTAAATTGTCAGAGTGAAGGAATGGGCATGGGTGAATTATTGGGAGACAGAGGGGGTGGAGACATGCTAGAGATGTGAAAGCGTGAAATAAAAGAGATGGAGGGCAGAAGAGTGGGTTATGTGTTCTGTCATTTTCCTCTAGGAGCCGAGTGTGAATGAGCTGGAGATGAAGCGATGGTCGAGAGTGGTGAAGAGATGAAAGTGTGAGTGAGTGATTTTGTGATGCTACTCTTGGGTGTACAAGTGATGGACTTCCCATGTTGCTTGATTTACCGTCTGGTTGATGAATATGTTTTTAAAGCTGCTCTTCTGTAGGTTATTAAAATTGCTTGTTGAAATGAATTTTGGGTATATGCAATCGGTTACTTATGAACACTCTATTGGTGACTGAAATGGTTCCTGTTGTTGGACATTTATATATCATGTAAGCTGGATGTTCATCGTTTGAATTCATCCTCTGTTTATGTGCTATAATTGGTAATTATGCTCATCTCTAAGGTTGTGGAAGATATAGTAGTGAAAAATATGTTGGTTTAAGCTAGAATTAAGTTCTGTGTTATTCTATTTTGAAAGGTTATATTCTGTGATGTTTGATTTATGAGGATATGCCCTCTGTCGGTTATTTTCAAAAGCATGAATATGTTGGATTTAGTTTTGTTTCAGATTTGCACTTTGTTGGTTGTTAATTAATTATTGCTTGCAGTTATAAAGTGGAACTGTGAAGTTGTTGGTGGAAATGAATTACTATTTCGATGTTTAGATTCTATTGGGTTAAGTTTCTAGTGATTATTGCAAGTGAATTAAGCTATTAAGTTGAATTAGGTTGAAGTGAAATACGTTCTTTGGTTGGGTTCCGCTAGGGGATTTCATACTCTGTGGTGTTTACAGTTTAATGATTTTTATTGGATATTCATATTTTGATTATGTTAAGTCAAAAGTTAGAGAAAAGTTTTGAGATAAATGTGAATAGTACGGGTGATGTAGGAATTCAAGGAATATGTTTTGGTTAAAACAAAATGATTTTTAAAGGATTGTTATTAATGAGTAAATGTATTAATCATGAAGGAATTGAAAAGGAGAAGAAGGATAATGATTAAATGCTAATACGAGTTAAAGCTTTGACGTAAGAAATAGGTAGAGTCGTTGGCCAGTGGAGGCCCTACACCACAAGCAGTGTCTTTCATTTGATTGTTTGTTACCGTTTCTATTATGCTGCCTTATTTATTATGCCTATGTTGTTCGCACGTTATTAATTTAATCTCTAAGCATGTTTAAGATGTTAGCATATCATTATTGTTTCCTTTAAATTTCCAAGTATGCCTATATTATTATTATTTTTTTAAATTGCGAAGCATGTCTATATTGTTATTGCTTCCTTTAAATTGCCAAGCATGCCTATATTATTATTGTTTTCTTTAAATGTAAAGCATGTCTATATTATTATTGCTTCCTTTAAATTACCGAGCATACCTATATAGTGTTGTTTCTTTAAATTGCCAAGCATGTTTTAGAGTATATTGCCATGTATAGTATGTTAGTAGATTTCTCATATCTCATACTTTTATATTGTTGTGATTATTGCTTCATATCTTATACTTTTATATTGTTGTAATTACTGCTTCATGTTTCATGCTTTCATATCGTTGTGATTATTGTTTCTCTTTGACATGCATTACAATAATGTTTCTCAATGACATGCATCATAGTAATAGAAACAAGTAGAAAATGCCCCGTCGGAGGGGGTATTCATATGCATTTACATGAAGAAAATGAATAAAGAAAATGAATGGAAAAAGGAAAAATGGGAGTTGGAGGATGGAGAAGTAGTTCGGATCTAATCAGGTAGACAAGAAGAATTATGCCTTTCCCTTGTCGGGTTGTGAGAGACTGTCTACCCTAGGTGGTTAGAATCAAACAAGAGACTACTCTCTCCACTACAGATTCTCCAATCTCCCAACTTGACGTACGAGGAATGAATGAAACATAAAGAAAAGAAAGGTTTTGGGCTGTACCCATTCCGACATAATGAGTTAGAAGCATACATCATATTGCATATCTCATTTCTTACTGGGCCTTGGGCTCACAGTTTGCTATTGGTGTAGGTACACACACGAGATAAGAAAAATGAGCAATTGATGAAGGATTTGCGGACTTGTGGCTGGCTAGGCTAAGGAAAGTAAAATAGAAAAGGATTTTATAAATGTAAAATACCAATTTATTTATTGTCTTTTAAAATGAATGATTTATGCTTCCGCTGTAAAATTAGAAAAATGGATTTCATAAATAAAGTCTTCAGTTGTTAATAAATATTTGAGTAACGAGTTTTAAGTAAGATATTTTAATGGTCTGATTTTTAGAAAAGAACTCTGATCACACTTTAAAGGAGTTTTAAATAAGAGATTTTCTGCTATTTTGCAAAAGAAAAGAAAAGTTTTAATTTTAAGCAAATTTTTAAAGTAAGAAAGATTCGGGTCGTTACAATCTTCATGTTTATTCTCCTAGTGGATTTAGCTGCAACTCTGACTAAAGATGTTCAAGCTTCTTTGGCATAATTGAAGCTCTTTGTTCAGGCTCTCTTGGCATAGCAAATAATCTCCAAATTTTACAAAAGACCACATTCTGGAAAGCTTGATAAGTCCGCTACAGTTGTTATGAAGTTTAATTTTTTTATATGAGATCATGAAGGTAGCCAAAAATGACAAATACTCTAGGAAGATTAGATTGTAAGCACACTTGGAAAGTCTTCATAAATCTTCAAACTAGTACTAGTTCTTCCACTTATGCTTGACTTTGACATCTCCATGATACATATGTATGCTAGGTGGATGGAAAGTATATTGAGCGTAGACTCCTAATGCATTCTTCTTCATAATCACCTATAAAATAAAACACTTGCATTTATGTTAGAAAATCTGCATAAATGACTGTGAGTTGATGGTTCTTGTAGCACATTATATTTTGATATAACTGTCTATGTATATAACTATGTCTTCTGATTGCTCATTGGTGGCCGGTAGAGCTAGTTTCTTAAAATGTTAAAAATAATTTTAAATCCATGCACGACCTTTTGTTTGATCATAGTTTTGACGTGGAAGGTGAACCAATTTTACATACATTGAGTTTAGTATAAACTGTCTACTGAATTAGTCACTCAACCCCTCATCCATCCTATGTAAAGACAAGGTTAATCAGAATTAGTTTTTGGGTAGCAGACTTTCTTGTTCCCCTTATTGTTTTTGGGTATTTTATCTTGTTTTATGGTGAGGACTCCTACATTTAATGTGAGTATGTATAAGAATGGTTGGATAATGTTTGAGTTTTGGATTTGATGCATAATACTTAATACATTTATGATATTATTTTTTTGTAGTTACTATATAGACCTAAGTCTATCTCATATGGGCTATGCCTTAAATTTGTGTTCAAGTCTTCTGCTGTGAATCAAGACTTGAGTTGGACAGTTTAACCTGACATTTCTATTAGGCCCATCTCTAGGTTGTGGCAAAGAGTGATCATACCCTTTGGAGATCCTTTTCATTTTCTATTACAAGTGTTTATTTATTTTGTAAGTGACGTTTATTTCCTTCTCTTATATTTTTGCCTAAAGAATTTATATCGGTTTCGAATTTTACCTCTTGCACCATATTTTTTTGGATTTAAATTTATTGCACTATCATAAAATTCTTTTGATCATTAGGGGGACTCGCCCTATCTTGTGTGCGCTATGATTTAAATGTAATTTATGATTTTAAGTTTACATAAGCGAACCGTAAACCAAAATTCAAGCTAGGCGATGAAGTCCTTTTTGAAGTTTGGAACATGGAACCGCTTCTGTGCTTTATCCTCTTTGTGGAGCCTCACACTCTCATCCTCAATTTGACAGCATCCAACCATTAAAATATAACCCCCCTTTTATAGGATTTAGGTTGTGAGTTTCCCCTCCTTTATCCACCTGAGATTATGCTTCACCTTCTCGCATCCGTCCAAATTAAACCTTCATCTCTTTCAAAACTTGGTTTGTTCCGTGGTCATCCATATCCTAGTGAAGTAGAGGCCGTTGAATGAGACTCAGATCATTACGTAGGCATCCTTTCTTTCCGAGTAACTCAAGTCAAGCCATTGAATTTCAGTCATACATATCTTTCAGTGCAACGCCGATGTCTGCATGAATACCACAAGTTCCATTGGAAAACACCCAACTCACTCCCCGTATCCAAAACGTCTCTCTTTTGGCATATTAATGCGTGCATGCATGCATGTACGCACTCTCTCCTTCATTAATTATCATCCCATCGCCTACTGCCCACGGACGTAACTCTCTCTCTCTTCCCTCTACCTCCCCCAACAGCGCTTATATAAAGGACCATCTTAAACTTCTTTCAACACCTCTCTGGGGATCGACGGGCTGGGTATCAGTGATGAGCACCGGAAGTAGCTTCGGAAACCTTTCCTACTTGGGGCCGAATGGCCAGCATCAAGTGAGCAACCGCTGCTACGGCTTCCAGATGCCATTACACTACCCGAGATACAACAAAAACGACTATGAAGCTATGCCTGAATGGAAACTCGACTGTCTGTTCAAAGAATATGGCCTGCCCATAACCGGAGATGTCGCCCATAAGAGGAATTTCGCCATCGGAGCTTTCCTTTGGCCTTCTCAGTATTAACTGAACCCAACCCACTATCACCTACTTCACACTTATGTTCTCAAGCTCAGCTTGAAATTGTGTGTATAATAAATACTGTAACTAAGTGTCAGCATGGTTTTTGTTCGTTTGATGTTGGTGTTGGCTCCAAGCCTTTTACTACTGTAATTTTCTATGCTGATTAAATGGAAATAAGTCCCCTTTCTACATGTGTAATCAAGTTTATATCTTCCATTTCAGAGGCTTCCAAGATTCATGCAACAAGAACCAGATCCCAAGAGTCTCAAAAAGTATAATCTCATCTTCAAATTCACTTATGTATCTTTGATTTTCAGTTCAAGTCGGTAAAATGATAGGATGAACAATTCACGTTGAAGATCATGTGGGTGGGTATTGTCCTCAAAACAATAAAGATGATCTTTTTGAAGACATTTTAAGTTCTTATTAAATCCATAAACTAATGGCATATAATCCTGCAATCATTACTCCAAATTACTATATTTGGTATCTTATAAGCAAAATTGTAAGTTGAATTCTCTAAGTTGAAGAAAAGTAGGGTTAGGATCTCCGAATGACCTTTGTAGTTGGGAACTATCTGGACTAGCCACGATGGTGGTCCTTCCAATTCTCGAGAACTCTTTGGACGATGAGGGCTACATTACCTGTTAAGTCACGTACCTTCAGATGTTGGAGGCTTAATCCTGAATTATAAGGATGAAATATGCTTATCACAGTTAGAATGAATAGTAAAGGGTGGGTGGTTTCAGAGGTGGGGTTAAACATTAAATATGAAAACTACAACTGACCTCTCTTTCACGCCATGTACACACAGAAGTTAATGGTGGCGTTCTTCGTTTGTGATGCAAATTCTATTAATACGACTAGGGTTCAAGTGGCAAAAGGAGAATGATTCAACTCGACTTTGTCAATTTAATCTGTGGTTTGCAGCAAAAAACTCAATATAATAATTTTTTAATTTCGAGACTCAATCCACGTTGTGGATAACCAAATAGAATTAAGAAAATGCAAAATGTTAAATTTTGCAAAAAATATCACATGTGCACCATTTATCGTCATTCAACAAAATAAAATGAATAAAGAGAACACTCTCAACTCAGTCAAAATAAAATACATAGAATCGAATTGTAATAAAATTCACCATTTTTGAAAACAAATAGATTTTCGAGATAATTTGTTTCAAGTTATAACTCCCATAAATAATTTTCTTGTCGAATGGGAAATTTTCAATCAAATTGGTAGAAGACGAAAGGTATTGCAATCACTAAAATTACCTCAACCTAACATTCAAATTTTTTACGAATCGAGGATTTAAGAATTTATGTAATAGGTAAAATTTTTAATATCTTATATTAAATAAAATTTTCAAATAATATAAATTTTTAATAAAAGGAGGCCAAGGCCCCTTTTTCTTCATAGTGAGAGTGAAGTTGCAAGGGAAAAGGAGATAGTTGTACGGGAAGGGAGGAGATCCATTGTAATACCTCATAAATTTCTCTATTAAAATATAATATAAAGAATTTTTGTAGAATATATGTTTTATGGGGGAACACGTTTCGTAATAACAAATTGTACCTGAATGTGATAATTGTGGAAAAAAAAGGTAGAAATAAATAAGGGATTATTTTAAAAATTATATTAATTAAGTTGTTAAAACGAAAATAAAATAAAATTTAATCCATGGCAAACTGGGTGATACATCGGTAGCATCCAAAACGTGGGACCATTTGACGGCTATAGTTGACCGGACTGTCGACTGGCTTGTCAACCGGTGCCACATATTTTGCGAGAATTCAATTTTCTATGTTACTCCGGTCGATAGGAATAGTCTACCAGCCTGTCGACAGGCTTGTCGCCCACTCTCAAAGAAAAGTCTGAATTCCAGTTTCTTCCCGCAGCGATTTTTAGGTGTTTCTGATAATTTTCCCTCGATTCTATCGAAGTGATAATGTTCTCAATGTGTTGTTTATATATTGGGCCACCTCATCGTGGTAGGTAAACGTCCATCCTCGGATAGCTTCTCCAGGAAGTGTTTTCTTTTGCTATATGAAGGAAACACTATGTAAAGAAATTATAGAGAGATAGAAGAGAAAAGGAGAAGGCGTGAAAGGGAGAGAAGAGAAAACGAGAGAGAGAGAGAAGGGTGAGTCTGTAACAGAGAGCTACGAGTGGGAAGGCCCTCTCTTTGGCTGATAGGGCATGTGGTGAAACTGTGTGTTTTGAGGGTGAGGTTCAGCAATAGAAAGCTTCAATGGAAGGTAAGAAGTAACGGTCGTGGCCAGAGGAGGCCTACACCACAAGTGGTCTGTTTTTGGATTGAACTACCTTCTGTGAATGGTTTAATTTATGGTCCCTGTTAGATTTAACTTCCTGTCGTTTAATACATGTTGGTTGAACTCCTTGTTAATTTATGCATAAACTATAACTTGTTGTATAATGGTCTTTGTGCTCGCTGCGTTCTCTGTGGTTGGGTAGACATTTTGTTACTTTGAGTTAGCGAAATTATGATTAGCGATGAGTGCTTCGATGCATGCCTCCGGTGAGCTTAAATTCCATACATTGTTACTCTGTTGGTCATTGATGCATGGTATTTCATTCTGATGGCATAAGATGTTATAGTTCTGCTCCGTACTTGGTTATTGGCTTTGGTTATTGTTGATAGGATCTGTGTAATTAGCCTATTATTGTTAACATAGAAGAGAATTAAAGATAAAATGGTACAAAGATAAAAAGGAATGATGATGCTCTGCACGTTTTCCTGAGTTTATTACATGGTGTTGCTAATCTGTTATGAATATGTTATTGTGCTATGGACTTGTTGCTTGAACTACTTTGATATATTGTTATGATTATTGTATTGCATTGACATGCATCATGGATAGAAACCCTAGGAATGACACAGTTGACATGTATATGCATTGCATGGGAGAGACCAGATTTAAATGAATGTAATGGAAATTAGAGGTTGGAGAGAGTAGTGACGGTGATGCTTGGAGACTGCATGATGATGTATCTCTCCCATGTAGGGTTGGGTGACTTGTTCTACCAGGATAGACCCCGAGGTTGTATCTATTCTTCCTTTGGTAAAGACCCCCAATGTCCTAGTTTAATAATAATTATAATATGAAGTTGTGAATAAAAGACAGATTGGATGGATTCCTTACTAACATAATTAGACATATGCATGCATCATTCTGCATCTTACTTCTTGTTGAGCGCTAGACTCACTGTTTACTTGTGTATGTAGGTGATGATGTACATGATACGGATTTTACACCTGAGGTGGGAACGGTTCCCGATGAGCACTTGTGTTATCCAACGGATTTGACCTGAGGGTTATGGTTCACGAAAGTAAAAATGGAGATTTAGGAATAGTTAACTATTTTTGGAAACATGATTAATTTTTAAATAATTTGCTGAACAATGGACTCTAGTTTTAAAGTTTAAAATCATGTTTTGAAATTTATAGTTTCCGCTTTATTTACTCTAATTGGTTTGCCTCTTGTTTGCTTTAAATTAATAAAGGAATATTTTAAAACAGTAAAGGAAAAGATAAGGTAAAAAGTTATGGGTTGTTACAGTTGGTATTAGAGCATAACTTTGGTCAAATGCATTTTTGAAGATGATTGGTAACACAAGTCTCATTGTGAAGTACTCCCTCGATTGTAAGTTTGGTTTGTTTCCTTAGATTATTTTCTTTAACTTTTTATTTTATAATGGGAACATGTATAGGATTATAGAATGGCTAGGTGTGCGAGAGTTAATATACGGGTCAATGATGAGAGAGATGAGGTGGCCATCGGCCAAGAGAATGCTGAAGGCTGAAGGAATGCTGGTACTCGAGACGAGAGAGATGAGGACCTCAATCGCTTGACCACTATGGTGGAGTGGCAATTCCAGTACATGGAGCGATTCATGGAAAGAGAAAATGGGAACGGGAACCAGTGGTGTAACATCCCGTAACATTTTCCGTATAAAACTTTTCTTTCTTTTTTAAAAACACTAGTGAGGGAAAACCAGAGTAAAAATATAGTGGAAGTCTTAATCATATAAAATTCAGAGTAAACGAAATGCGCAAGACTTTTACATTTAATACCACAATCCAGTAGTTTAAAAGCTATTTAAACAGACACATGTAAAACATTAACTTGAAACAGCTGAAGTCATTAAATACTTAAAAACTTTTAAAACATTTAAATATGTTTATTTCATTTTTGTGAGCCATAACTCCATGATCAATGTTGCCAACAGTACAAATGCCCAACCCTGTAATACTCCATCAACTACGTCCTTTATCAGCTTTATCCAATCATCGGCTCCTTACCTACATCAACGGGACCTGACTATGAGTCTAAAGCTCAGTAAACGGTATAAACATAAAACATGAAATACACATACAATTCTTAAAGTCTATATTAAGTTTTCTATTTTGCTTATCTAATACTGTTACTCTCTTTTATGGTTAATTATTCTGTTTCTGTGCCGGGCATATACAACCGGACCACAAAAACATTTGTTACTATTTCTGTCTTTTACTGTTATTTATTCTGTTTCTGTGCCGGGTGTATCCAACTAGACCACAAAAACAACTATTTACGTATATTCCATTTAATTCTGTTACTGTTATGTTTTCATTTAGTTCTAGTTACCTGTCCAAGTGTTAAAGATGTCAACTTGACAAGGTAGAGAGGTTTATGCACCCCATCCCGTGGCACACATCTAGGCAACCAACTCAAGAACCCACATCTCTAACCACCTATTTACGTTTATTAATTTTTGTTTACTTTAGGATTCCAAGTCTTAATGTTGTCGTGCACATACAATCCTATCTAACGTATTCCGCGATCATATCTTTAAAACGTGATCCATCCTAACTAAGGAACTGAACCTAAATCTAATAAACATACAATTCATAACAAGCAATCAAACAAATAATAAATACCCCCTAACTTCCCGTGATGTAGGCCCTTTCGGACAAAATACATGCAGTACCACTTACCTGGAGTTCTTAGCTTTAATGAGTTATCACTTAGAATTATCCTTCGCGAAACCTAATAATAATCAAATAATATTTACTCATCAATAACAATTCTCCAAAAACTATCATCTACCTACAAGTTACACATCCAACACTTCAAGGATTATTATAATCTAATAACTACTACTTAACATGGCTTAATTCTTTCCATAACATTACTCTCACAAATCAGGTTATTCCAATAACCACCTTATCCTACAACTCATCTCAATATTTTATTCCACATAATAATCAATTTGGAAACTCAAACTAATATGTCTAATAATCCTTAACAGAGAATAAACTTCCAAACCTAATATCCAGAATATAATTTCCAATCCTATTATCCAACTACTCATCCAATAATCACATATTTCCATTAATATTGATCTTTAATAATAGTCAAATTCAATAAGTAATAATCATACAGTGACCTTAAGAACATTTCCAACTTTATGAACAATAGGTTCTAGACCATTTCCATAAGCATAATTTAATAGTTAAATCGAAAACATACATATTCATGTATCCAACAATATCACTTGGCAAAACCAATATCCCATATACATCTCATGCAGAAACTAAACTGAAGAGAAACAACGGTTCATGCTCACTATGCGATGATGAAAACTGAAGAACACAAACCTCCAGAAGAATTCCTCAAATTTTCATTCTATCTTTCTTCTTTGTAATTCACCTATCCATCCCTCATACCCTTACTACTTTCAAAACCACTCACTCTCTCAAACTCCAGAATATTCTTCACAGTTTCTTTCCTCCACAATTTCACCTCGCTGCCACACTTTCTCCTTCACTGCTTCTGTAAAACTCACAATAACTCTCGATTTCTATCTCTGTAATACCCCAACTTTTTATATCAGAATTTAATAAAAATAATTGAAAAGTAAATTGGGACAATTGGAATTATTGGGTAATTATCGGGGTATTACCAAGGACATATTCGTGAGTTTTTAATTTAAAAAATTTGTTAAGATTAAATGGAAATTACTGTAATTAAAATTAATATATTAATTTAATGAATTAAATAATTCTAATTATTGGTTTCATTTGGAGGATTCAAAAGGTTGAGGAATGGTAAGGTGGAGAATAATTGGGATTAAGAATGTTTTAATTAATTGGGATAAAATAAAAAGAAAACACTAAGTGGAGGATAGGGGCTGAACCGGTTCACGCTGGTCTTAGTGCCAGGTTCAGAAATTGAAAGAGGGAATTTATCTTTGGCCTTCGGCCATTGCGAGAGAGGAGACCAGAGAGAGAGGCGAGAGGCGATCAGGAAACGGGTGAGTGACGACTAAGAAGGGGGAGACGGAGACGTCGACGGCGAGCTTGGGACGTGTTCAGAGCAGCTTCTTTGCGGCGGGTGTCGCCGGTCACGACTGCAAGCTCAGGCTTCGGGCATCGCGAGGCTTTGGGTCACAATTTTGGGATCAGGTGGCGTGGTTTTCTCGAGTCATCAGTGCTGCGCCGGTGTCTGGAGCTTGGCAATGACGTTGGAAGGGTCGGCGAGGTCCTTGACAGAGGGGAAATGGTTTCGGGTCGATGGGCAAACGGATAGGCAAGGCTAGAGTTAACGGTTCAAGCTGGATAGGCAGAAGGCCATGGTCCAGCCTATCGGTTCTTCCATGACGAACCGGTGCTCCTCTAGGTGAAGTTGTCAGTGGATTAGCATTGGGGAACACACTCTGAAGCTTGGCAGTGGCTGGTTGGGCACGCCTAAGAATGTCGCTCTCTGCCTCCCAAGGATTGGCAGAGAGTGTCCCCTCTCCGTTGTTGATATACCGAGAAGAGACAGAGGGAAATAGGAGGCGGTGAGGGGAAAAACGAGAGGCAGAGTGTGAAGGAGCTTCTCGGGCGTCTTTTTTTGGTATGCTCATTCTTCTCTCCTACGGTTTTATAGATTCTAGAAGCATTGTCTGTTGGTGGAATGACTCTCTGTTTATGTTTGGCTTGGATATAAATCAGGTGTGTGTATAATTTATGCCCCTGAATTGTGGTTTGTCCGAGAGCTGTTATGATGAGATTCTAATGCTATGTTCATTGACCCTGTGGTGTTAGGATTTTGATTGAGGCATGAAAATAGCTCTCTATTGTTGATTGTGCTAAGTTGGTGAATTGTTAGTTCTATGCATTTGATGATCTATTTACTGCCTTTCTATTTGGATGAAGGGATGTGCTCCTTGTTGTTGTTGCTATATTCTGTATGATTGGACTTTGAAGAATAACAATGGGGAATGTGTTAAGATTAATGGATTATTGAAATAGAGTTTTGTGGGTTAAATTCATGCACCGAGGTTTAAATTAAGTGTCTTACACGTTAGATATATGCTTTGCACGTTTGGACGATTTTAATTGTTGTTGCGTTGGTTTGGTCACATATTCTCCATGTTAAGATAATTAATTGGGTCATACTTTGGTTCGCGGTGTTGTTATGATTTGGATTAATCTATCGATATGGTTATACTTTGTTTTTGGCGGTAACATATTTCCAAGAAATAAGTCATGATTATTAATACGTGAATGTTATTGAATTATGAAGGTGTGGAAAAGAGGAGGAGAATAGCAACTTAGCGCACTATGCATAAACGTTTCGAGGTAAGGAAATAGGGTAGAGTCTTGGCCAGTGGAGGCCCTACCCACAAGTAGTGTGTGTGAGTTGTGTCGATTTTCCTTGATGTCTATGGTTTAAAATCTTGGTTGAGTAATTCCTACAATGTTTCTTTCACTGAATATTGAACTTCCTTGTTGTTAATTTCTTATAACTTATTTACTACAATTGTTGAAAATAGAATACCTTATGTTGATAGAGAGATGCTAAATGTTCATTATTCGAATGAAGGAAAAATAATGAATGCTTATTGCTTATGATATAATGATAGGGTATGAAGGAACAAAAGGAAAAGTGATATAGTTGGTTCCATTTACTTTGCTGAAAGTTTAGTGTTTGTATATTCTCATATCAATTGTTAATATAATAGTTTAGTTTATAATTCTTGGTTTTGGTTAGGAGTTATAAATCTTCTAGTTTTATTTAGCATTAATTCATTTAGCGCATTTCCTGTCATAATGAATTATCGAGCACGTTTGCTATTGTCGTTCGTTAATAGATTTCCACATGTGACTAGCTAAGCACGTTTCTTTTACTTAGTTTCTGAATGTACATATTCAAATATGAATGGTTAGATAACCTCGCTGTATATTTCGCTCGTAAAATCATGATAAATCGCAATTTCTAGCATGATAAAGCATGTTCTATTAGTCATTTGTTAAGCGTGTTTTCGTTAGTCAATTGTTAATTGTGCTTGGTTGTTAATTCGTTCACTTTGTTATGCATGCAATTGTATTCAATCATCAAGCATGTTATTGTTTTCTATTGGATGACTATATTTCCATTTAAGTGTTTGTTTAGATAAGCATGCTTAGTTAGTTTAGTTTATGGTTTTGCTTAGATAAGCACATGAACCTAGTTTTAATTAAGGAATCAAGCATGTTTCTATTTTGTCGTTCATTAAGCATGTTTTCTTTGGTTATTCATTAAGAATGTTTCTATGAATCAATGGCTAAATATATTTCCATGAATTGTTTGGTGAGCATATTTCTATTAGTTATCATTAAGCACATTTGTGTTAACCAATTGTTAAGTATGTTTCCGTTATTAGTTCAATTCAGTTATTAAGCACGCTCCAAGCAATTTGTTGTTAAGAATGATTAGTTGACACTAAATCTAAGCATGATTAGTTAACTAAAATAAAAGCATGAAATCAACCATTGAGCATGAATATTAACTAGATGATAATTATAATCCTTTCTTGAGCCCGTTAATTATTTAGCTGTAAAAAATAATAAGTTTTTGAGCATGTTAATTAAATTATGTTTTACTTTTATATGCACGTCGCTTGTTAATTTGTTATATTTCCTCTATTATTGTGATTTACATATCCAAGTATGTTCCCTGTTGTTTAATTAGTTCTATAATTGCTTCATTTATATGTTGTACTTTATTGGGTGTTCCATAGTTATTACTTGTCTTTGTGTGCTTGTTCAGTTATTGTTATTCTTTCTAGTTGCGCTTCTAATTTCAATTACTTTCTTTTATATGCGCACTTCAATTTTAGTTAAAGTTATGTTATATGCATCATGCATCATGCATCATGCATCATGATAGGTTGATAATGTATGGTAAAGCATCATGATAATAGAAACCTATAGGGAGTGCCACTTTGGGGTGGTACTCATACATGCAGGAGTGAGGAAAAATGATAAGAAAAGAATGTTTCAGGATGGGCGGGATACGCCTATCACTGAAAGAAACCCTGAAGGCGGGATACACTGGAAGGGAAGAAACCTTGAAGGTGAGATACGCCGGAAGGGGAAAGAAAAGGGGGTTTTGGGGGTGGGATGGGTAGCGAAACTAGTCCGCGGCTAGGTGAAGCCCCTTACCTTGATGGGAACGGGAATCTAGTTGCAAGTAAACGATTAGGTCCGACCAACTATTTCATCCCCTAAGAACCTTTTAATCTCTAGCTCGAAGTATGAGTAAAGAACGAACGAAAGAAATAACGTAAGAAAAGATTGGTTTGGGTGGCCCCCATTTCAAAAGAACTAAAGAGAGGCATAAGCATATGCATAATTGTATTAACCCATTTCCTTACTGGGCGTAAGCTCATGTCCTTACTTGTGGTATAGGTACAATAACAAACAGATAATAAGTAGATGATAAACACATAATGAAGCAGGGATAAATGATTTCGCATGCATGAGACTCGGGACTGGCTAGGCAAAGAGAAAGATGAGTAAATGATTGTAATCAAATGGTGTTTAATTATCAGTTTCATTGTTAAACGCAATGTTTCAATTGTTTAGTATTTCCTTCTTGAACGATTTATTTACGCTTCCGCCATGTTTTACAAGGTTTTATTTTATAATGCTTCTGCACATTTTATCAATTGGTTTTTATAACGAGTTTAAAGAAAAAGTCAGTAGCGATCCTGTCAGACGCACTCTAATATGTTTTTCTTTAAAAAGAAAAATTTCAAATTTAACACATTTTTAAGGAATTATGAAAATTTGGGTCATTACAATTTCTGTCTAAACTTATAGTTTCTATTTCTGTATTCTCTCTCAAAAACCAAAACTCCAGAAGCTCACGATTTCCATGAAAACTCAGCATAGTAACCCCATGGTTTCCCTTCTCTATGAAACCTTGCTCCCTTGCTTCTCTTATATAGACCACATACCTTGACTCTTCAGCGACCGCGTGAAGACAGAAGGCCAAAGGATGGCAACTCTTCAATGTCCAAATGCGTACAATGTTAATCCAAAAGCTTCCTGCGATGCATTTTCCATTCTGGCGACTCTTTAAATTTGGTGATCGATCAAATTCTTCAGTAGTCGATCGACCACCATGCAATCAGATGACTGCGGAAGTCCTTCTTTAAAATTCAGCAGTCAATCGCCGCATATGATCACCTCCTCGCCGATCGACCGCCATGAATGACGCGAGCTCCAATCCTCCAGACTATTCATATATACACATATTTCCTTAACGTGATATTTATATTCATATGTATACCCTACATATATTACCCTTAATAAACCATAATTCACTTTTCCTATTTATCCAAACCTCAACATATACCATATGTTTCACCATTGCTCCCTCATATTATTCCTCACTAAATCTAGTATGCCCTTAGATAGTATAAATCCTATACCTTCAATCTTATTATATCAAAGTACATTTTCTCTTATTAATTGCATTGACTGTCAATCTAGTTAATATCATTCTGTCTAACTCCAAATATCGTCAAACAATTCTCCAATTAATCACAAGCCTTCCCATAAGCAAAATAATCCGAGTAAGGTTCACTTTATCCAAATTTGTTTCACTTGACTAATACCTTAATCGTTCATTAAAGCTCCAAAAACCCCAGAATTATCACTTAAGCTATGGATTCAGCTCAACAAAAATTCAGGATTTTACAAGCGGGCTGTAGTCGTGCATGAAGAAGTTGGCTGGGAGAAATTTCAGCGATTAAAGCCTCTAGTTTTGACAGTTATATTTATGACATTGCGGGAGTCGAAGAGTGGTTCGGGTCCCTGGAAGACATGTTTGAATATGCAAATATAAAAGAGGTCGAGAAAGTGAAGTGTGTCACATATCTACTAGTCTAAGATGTCCACTTCTGGTAGGATTAAGTAAAGGTAGCGCAGGACGTCCGAGCTCTCACTTAGAAGAGGTTCAAAGAGCTATTTTATGAAAAATACTTCAATCACATGGTCCAGACTTAGAAGCTGGTGGAGTTTGCGCCAAACAGGGATAGTATTAGACTACGTTTGGAAGTTTGAGACACTTTCTCGTTTTGCGTCGCATCTAGTTGTTACAAATGAACATAAAGTCCATTTTGTGTAAGGGCTCAAGATAGAAATTCTTGAGGGAGTGACAATATCCGATACTGAGGATGTTTCTTATGAGAAGGTTATCGCGAAGGTGCTCGTAGTGGAAAATGTAATGGCAATGGCATCAAGACAAAGAGAGTTAAGCTAGAGATTTTGATAGAACAACCAAAACTAGCAACAAAGGGGCGGTCTGCCTATTACTCGGGGATTAAATGACCATCAGAAAATGAAGTGCAACAGAGGATAGACAAGCGCCCAATGGTTGAGATAGCCACTGCCCCTCTGAATGTAAGCCCTCATCAGCCTAATGTATGTCCAAAGTGCAAAAAGAGTCACCGGGGAGAATGTTTGATGGGGACTAGTGAATGCTACAAATGCAGAAAGTTGGGACATATCGCCAAATACTGCCTAGCCAATGTTGGAGGACAAGGAGGGACGACTCCTTGAGTGTTCTCCTTAAATGGGAATGATGAGGGGGAGGAGCAGCCAACAGTTGTAACAGGTACACCCACTTTGCTAACTAATTGTATCAGTATTCTATATGATGAGAATCGCTCTTTAAATCACTTTAGGAATTTGCATATGGAATACGTAGATTCTTTGGGCATGTCAGGTACTATTTATATTAACAATATTGCTGCATATATCTTATTTGATTCAGGGGCTACACATTCATTCATATTAACTGACTTTTGTGTGAAAGTGAATTGCCTCTCTAATCTTGCAAAGAGCGAATATAGAGTAATGTTGCCTTTTAGGGATTATTTGCTCGCTGATGGTATCTAAACGCATATGTAGTCGAGATAAATGATCGTACATTCCATGCTGACTTGATTGTTATGGATATGAAGAGGTATGATATTATCCTGAGCATGGACTGACTATTTCATCATCAAGCAATTATAAATTGTTGGAAAAGAGAAGTCTGTTTTTGCCCTCTTGGTGTGAGTAACCCATCTTCTGTGGAGTTAAGGAGAAGGGCAAGCTCGTAAGTATCTCTACACTTAAGACAGATTGGTTGCTGAAAAACGGGTGCAAAGGATTTTTAGTGAATGTAATGGACATCACAGCAATGCCAAAGGCAACGTTAGAAAAGGTTGCAGTAGTTCAAGATTTTCCGAGGGTCTTCCTAGATTATCTCCCTTGGCTGCCACTTGATAGGGAGATTGAGTTTGTAATTGATGTATATCCTGTTACGAAACCCATCTTGAAAAATCCTTACAGAATGGTGCTAGCAGAATTACTCGAGTTAAAGGTTCAGTTGGAAGAGTTGACCAGTAAGGGATTTATCCATCCAAACTTCTCATCTTGGGGACCTCCAGTGTTGTTAGTAAAGAAGAAGGATGGATCATTATGCATGTGCAATGACTACTGGGAATTGAACAAGGCGACGGTCAAGAACAAGTACCCCTTACCTCGAATTGACGATCTATTTGACCAACTACACGATGCTTGCATATTCTCAAAGATTGACCTTGGTTTGGGTTAATATCAGCTAAAGCTTAAATCAAATGATATAGCTAAGACTGCATTCCGAACAAGGTATGGGCACTTTGAATTTATGGTGATGTTATTTAGGCTGACCAATGCCCCCACAGCTTTTATAAACTTGATGAATCAGATTTTTAAAGACTATCTAGATGAGTTCATTATTATCTTCATTGATGATATTTTGGTTTACTCTCCGTCGGAAGAGGAGCATTGTGAACATTTGAAGAGTGCTCTATTTGTACTCGAGCAGCACCAACTATACGCGAAATTTTCAAAATGTGAATTCTGGTTAAGTGAGGTCAGGTTTCTTGGCCATGTTATCTCGAAAGACGAGATTACAGTTGATCCAGCAAAAATTTAGGCAATTGTTGAGTGGCGCCAACCAAGAAACATAGGTGATGTCAAGAGTTTTCTCGGTCTGGCAGGGTATTATCGACGATTTATTGATGGATTTTAAAAAATTTCCTTATCTCTTACTAGTTTGATGAAGAAAAATGCATGATTTTGGTGGTTCAATGACTGTGAAAAGAACTTCCAAGAGTTAAAACACATGTTGACATCTGCACATGTCTTGACTGTACCAGAAGAAGAGGGCAAGTTTTGTGTTTACTGCGACGCATCCAAGAAAGGATTGGGTGGGGTGCTTATGCAGAATGGAAGAGTAATCACATATGCCTCAAGAAAGATCAGACCTCATGAGGCTAAGTACCCTACACATAACTTAGAGCTCGTTGCGGTGGTTTTTGCCCTAAAAATCTGGAGGCATTACTTGTAGGGATAGCAGTGCGAAATTTACATGGATCACAAGAGCCTCAAGTATATTTTCACACAGAAAGATTTAAACATGAGACAATGGTGATGGCTGCAGTTCGTAAAAGACTATGATTGTGAGATTAAGTACGATCCCGGGAAAGCCAACATAGTTGCGGACGCTGTAACGACCCGACTTTTTATTACCTTTAAAAATGCGTGAAATTCAAAAATTTTCTTTTATAAACAGCAGAAAACCTTTTTTTTTAATATAATCAGAGTTCTGTTTCTAAAAAGTTGGATTGTTAAAACATTTTACTTTAAACTTGTTATGAAAATTGTTATAAGTAGTGGAAACCATAATTATAAAATCTTTTCTTAAAACATAGAGGAAGCATAATAAATTCATCTAAGAAATACTAAACAATTTAATATGAATTTAATTACAAAACATTTTCTCTTTTACTCTCTTTAGCCTAGATAGCCATAAGTCTTGCGTGTACAATTCCTTCATCAGCTGCTTCTTTATTCATTCTCTTGTGTGCACCTAACCTACACTATTAGCAAACTGTGAGCCCGAGATCTAGTAAGAAATGAGCTATGCAATATGTTATGCCTCTCTTTAGTTCTTTTGGAATGGGTACAGCCCCAAACCAATCTTTTCATTATGTTCGTTCGTTTGTTCTTTACTCGTATGTCGAGCGAAAGATTGAGAGACCCATATGGAATGGTATAGTTGATCGGATCTAACCTCCTGTGGGCAACTAGGTTCCCGTTCTTGACAAGGTAGGGGCTTCACCTAGCTACTAGACTAGATCCGCTACCCATCTGCCCCCCAACTTCCTTTTTCCTTTTCTTTTCCTTCATTTTCTTAACGTTTTTCCCTCACATAATGCATATGAGTACCACCCCCACCCCAAGGTGGCACTCCCTATTGGTTTCTATTAGCAATATGGATGATGATACCTTCTCCAAATAACATGATGCGTGATGCAGTATAAAGTAATATTAACAATAATTGAATAGCCCATATAAAGGAAAGTAACGATAATTGAACAGTGCATATCAATGAATGATAGTAATTAAAACGGACAATTATAGCAGTGAATTGAGACGGCGAATATGAACACCATGCTTGGCAGTTCAATGGAAATACAATGTAGACATACTTGGCAATTTAAGGAAAGCGGTAACAACACAGACATGCTTGGTAGTTTAAACGAAACAATAATCATATGCTCATATCTTAAACATGCTCAGAAATTAAATTAATAACGTGTGAGTTCGGGGGCGAGTTTGGGTGATGCTGTGCGGGGACATGTACGGCAACACTGTGTGGTGATGCGAAGTAGAGCTAGGGCTCGGAATCGGGGATTCCATGGGTCATGTTTCGGTGACGATTTGAGGTATGATTTGGTCGAGTTTCTCCTCCTTTTTGCTTTCTCTGTTGATTGGTCGTCGACTGGAGGCACGATTTGTGGCACAAATAGGCGATTTGTGGCACGAATAGGCGATTCGTGATTGATTGGTGGAGAAATAGCAATGGCCAGCGAGTTCAGATGGGTGAGGATGGTGACCCGTGACCTGACTGCATTGAAACCCGGTCTGGCCGATTTGGGTTGAACCGTTGTCTACTACGCAATCAACACTATGCTTCTTTCCATCCTAGAATCACAGACAACCTCTGAAAAGCTAAATGGAGTAAGGAATATTGTCGGGTGTGTGGGAGAGCGTTAAACTCTCTCTGCCCTCTTAGAAATGGCAGAGAGTATCTTCCTCTTGGTTGTTGTGAAGCAGAGATGAAAGTGAGGGAATGTTGGCATGAGCGGCTGGAGATAGAACGGATGGCTGAGTGGCTGGGGCTTCTGTCTTCAAGTGGGGAATTCCTTTCAATTTTCCTTATGAGTTTTATGAAAGTAATTACCCTGCTATTGGTTATGAACTATTCTGTCATGTTGTGGAAAGGAGAAAGGTGTGTGTGGTGAGTTCTCTGGAACTAGAAATGGAGGTTGTTGGCCGAGGGGTGGACCTCTGTTCTGGCTTCAGGTGCAGGAACATGTAGTGGCCTTCTCCTTTGTTTTAAACATGCTCCCCACTGTTCAGTTGGCTAAGAAATTATGTCCTGTATTTTGAGTATTATTGGCTAGATATTATTGGACATTATGCTTGGGCGCAGGTTGTGTTCTCTATTTATGTTATAATTGTGGGAGACTGTTCTCATTATTTCTAATTGTTAATGCTACTAGATGAATGAGTTGGTTAAGCTGCTAAATGGATTAATTTATTAAGATAGGTTATATTTCGTTTAGGCGTCGGAGAAGTACTTAGAAGTTGTACAAGTTAGAATACGTCATTGATAAGTTGTAATGTATTAATTATGAAGGTATCGGAAGGAGAAGAGGAATAAAGATTGAGTGCTTATATGCGTTAACGCTTCGAGGCAAGGAAATTAGTGTGTCTTAGCCAGTAAAGACCCTACCCACAAGTAGAGTGCGTGAGTTTATCGTTTAGTTCACTGCAATTCCCTTATGTTATGCTACAACTGCTAGATAAATAAGTTGATAGTGGTAATGCTTGTTGTTAGTGGATATTTAGTTCCTTGGATGGTTTTACTGCAGTTATTTCCTTTGTTGATTCCTTGTTGTTTGTATTTCTTTGCTGATGGTGTGGATTCCTTTACTGTTGATGGTTCTCTTTAGGTTGTTGATGTCCTTTAATGATTAGTGTATGAGTGAGAAATGAACTAAGAATTCTATTCTATTCTTGGATGTTTGCTGGCTAATACTTATTAATTATAAGATGTAATTTCCTTCATTATTATTCTGCTGCCATTTGTTTGTTTTACTTCCTTAATCTAGCATGTTTAATGATAACAACCCTTACTTTGAACTTGAATCAATACTTGCGATATATTATTAAGTTAATCCTTAACTAAAATTTTGAGCAAGTTAATCAATTGAACATGTTAAACAATTTAGTTAATCTAGGCATGTAAACAATTTGATTAGTCTAAGCATGTGAACTAATGTCTAATTAACTAATTACAATAATTAATTTAAGTATGCTTAAGTAAGTGTAGTTATGTCTTGAGCATGTAAATTAATTAGGATCCTATTAGAATAATCTTGAACATGTTTAACCGATTAGTCATTTATCGTAGTTTAACTAATTAATTAGTGTAATTAATTAGACTTGAGGATGTTAACTAATTTGAGTAATTAATTAGACTAGAGCATGTTAAGTAATGAAAGTAATCAACTAGGATCACAATTTATAATCTTATTTAAGCATGTTAATTCGAGTTAGATTAATTAACAATAACTAATTTGAGTATGCTTAATTAACTAGAATAATTAGCATGTTTAATTAACTAATTGGCTTGTTAATTAAGTAAGTTATGCGATATTAAATCAACATATTTAATTAACTAACTAGAATAATATTATCATGTTAATTAACTAAGTTATCCGAACAGGTCTATAATTAATCTTCACGCATGTTAATTAACTATTAGGGTTGTTTGATAATTTCCTTTATTACAAATGCTTTACCTTGATAGAGATCGATGATAAGATGAAAGCTTACTGATAGAATGTGATAAATGCTTATTGCTTGAAGGATGACAGTTTCCTTAACAATGGTTATGTTCTGTACATCTATTATTTAATCGTTGTAGTGGCAGTTTCCTTATATGATAGTGATAATATTACTATTCCCTTGTTAGTTAGAATTCAATGCATGTCAATAATCTAATTTGAGCATGTTAGTTAACTAGGCAAACTAATTATTATGATAATTGCAATTTTTATTGAGCATATAAGTAACTAGAATAATTAACTAGTACAATAACTTTAATCCTTCTCGAGCTTGTTAATTAAATTGGATAACTAACTAAAATGACAAACATAGTTATTTCCTGAGCATGTAAATGAACTAGGATAACAAGCATGTTAATTAATAGTGTGTCCTGAATTCTGTATCATTTATTGTTGTGTTCTGTAAGTTCAAGCATGCCATCCGTTGCTTAAATTCATTTTATAACGTCTGATTTGTGTGTTTAATTTCTGTTAGCTCTTCATGAATTGCTATTCAATTTCTTTATTGTTCGTTGTTTGGTTTTCTTTCGTGCGTCGTAGGCCCAATTTGATATCATAATTGTTCTTCAATATGTTCTTCCAATTCTGCTATTCAATTACTTTCCTTATAGCGCTATTCAATTGTTATTTACTTTCTCGTAAATATGTTATTCAATTATTGTCACTACTTTCTTTTTTATGCACAATTCAATTTCTGTTAATATTACGTTATACTGCATCATGCATCATGCTATAGGGAGAATGTATCATTATGCATCATGCCAATAGAAATCAAGTAGGGAGTGCCAATAACTCACGCATGCATTATGTGATGAAAAATGTTAAAAGTAGAAAAAGAGAAAAAGAAAAAGGGAGTTGGTGGGTGAATGGGTAGTGGGTCTAGTCTGCAACTAGGCAAAGCCCCCTACCTTGGCGATAGAGGGGACTTAATTGCAAGTAAAATGTTACATTCGATCAACTATTTCATCCCCTTAGACCCCTCCAATCTCTAGTTTAATGTACGAGTAAAGAACCAAAGAACCAATGACTTAATGAAAAGGATTGGTTGGGGTGGCTTCCATTCCAAAAAGGACTAAAGAGAGGCATATCATACTGCATAAACTTTTTTCCTTACTAAGACTATGGATATACAGTTTACTTGTGGTGTAGGTGTAGGTACTTATACGAGGATACGACTGTAGGTACTTATATGAGGATACGACTAATAGATCAAAAAGAAGAGATGAAGGATTTATATGTGTGAGACTAGTGGCTGGATAGGCTGAACAGATTAAAAGAGAGAACTGTTGTAATTAAGTTGTATTAAATTGTTTAGCTTTCATTTCTTAAACGATTTACGCTTCCGCAATGTTTTAATAAATCCGTTAAGTTTTCATAAATGATTTTACAAGTGTTTCCGCTATGTTTTAACGAAAAAGGTTTTAATGGTCTGGTTTCTCACTCTAAAATTATCTTAGAAAGGTTTTAATAAAAGTTTTGAATTTTAGTGAATTTTTAAAAGGAAAAGAAAAACCGGGTCGTTACAATTGGTATCAGAGCAAATTTATTTTTCTTTACTACGTTTTAAAATCGAGCTCTGATGCGTTTTGCTGAGTGAAACGATTTTGTAGAAGTCAAACTGATACTATTGCCTACCTGCCAGCACAAGCCTCGACGATGTGGAAATACTTCATCCACTGTGAATATACTACTATCTATTTTAATTAGCATATGATTCCTATTATGTTTCGGTAGATGGACTGAGTAGACTTGAGTAAACGTTATTAGATTGAACTTTTCTGGGACTGCTTGGGATTTTTATGCAGGATTTATAGCTTTGAGGGAGTGTAAAAACAGAGGAGACTCAGCCCAAATTTTTCGAAATAGGAAAGGAAAATAATTGGAAAAGAAAATTCTGCATAAACTAAACCAACTAGATAGTTAATCAAGGTCGCTTAGGTAGCGACAGGTTAGATAAAGGATAAATGTAGTTGAGGGAGGAAGGAAGGAAGAACATTAAGACTTAGTCGAGCTAAGGGAATAAGATCTAACTAGCCAAGTAATTGTTCACTTAGTAACTTTTGAGGGAGAGTTAAGAGAATAAGTGTAATACCTCAATTTTTGTCACATAATTAATTAAAGATAATTAGAGATTTATTTGATAAGAAAATTGATTAAGGGATTATTTGGATAATAATCAAGGATTTATTTAACGAGAAATTAATTGGGGTATAAGTTTAGAAAAAGTAATTGTTGGGAGATAATTATATCAATTATTGGATAATCATTTTGGAAGCCGAATTGAAGAATTTTAATTGGATCGATAATAATCATCATGGAATATTCAGATAAAAGAAAATTTGAATTGAGAAGAAAATACTTAAATGAAGAATTTAATTATTTGAGAAATGAAGAAATAAATTAAATGGAAGAAAATTTAATATGTGGAAGGTTGAAGGAGCTGAACCGGTTCAGGGCGGTCTACGGTTAATTGAAATAAGAAATAGAGGAGTGGATTTAATTTGGCCTATGGCCATGGCGACGAATAGAAGGGAAAAAGATGAGATAGGTGAGCGATCGGGAAGGACGATCGGAAGCGCGAGATGACGGCGAGAGACAGGAGTTGCGGCGATGTTTGGCGATAAGGTTCTGTCCAACTACGGGCGACGCGACGAACGGCGAACGCGGAGCTAGGGCTCGGATGCCTCTGCCTTTAATGTCGGAATTGGTGCTTGCCAATCTCCCGTGGAGGTAAGTTTGGATGATTTTCTTCTCCCTCTGGCAATTTTTGTTCGACAGGATGAATTGGCAGCGGTGTCTTTGGCGACGGCAGGAGCGTGATCGGTGAAGGCTTGGCAGGGCATCAGTCCGGGTCTGTGATTTCCAAATTGGACCGGCTTTTCCTCCTCCCGAAACGATAGCTAGTTTCCATGTGGTGATGAAGCGTTGGACCTCCCTCCTTGAATTGGAAAATTGTCCAGCATTCTCTGCCTATAAAGATATGCAGCAGTGAAGTGTGGCAGGAGGTACTCTGTAAATTACAGAGTGATGGGGAGAAATGGTGATGTTTGGAGCTGAGGGCCGAGAGAGGAAAATACTGGATAGGTGGAGTTGTTGCTTGCTTCATGTAAAAACGGATACCTTCTGTATTGTACTCAGTTCTGATTTTGTTTATTGGTTGTTCAACAATGGAGATGGGTTAATTTTTATGTTATTAATTGTTGCTTTGTTAAATGGGGTTGGAATCGTTATTTGTTCTATATCTTTCTGGTTGTTGCTGGATAGACAATGGAGACTTATATTATGCAAGTATGGATATTTCGATGGATGAAACAATCTTTGTCGCCTTCTCTCTATTGCCTTCAAGTGTTAGGTTGTTATTTCTGGTTGAGTTTTGTTGATCTGGTTGTCTGATTGTGTTGGCTGTAAAATCATAATAATATGTTCAGATTTTCAATTCAGTACACTGCTCTTGACAATAGATTCCATGGATTTGTCTCTGATGGGTACATGTTCTAGATTGGATGGTTTTCTTGTTTAGTTGTTGCGTTAGTTCATTGTGCACTGCCCTTAATGTTGGTTCTAATTGTCTAATGCCGTGAAAGTTTTGATTTGTTTGATGAGAGAATGCTGATGGTTTTGGCCTCTATTTCACTACAGATTTATAGAACAATGTTATGAATATTTAGGACTTGCAGTTCTATTTAGTGCTATTAAGGATAGGCTGAATACGATGTATTGTCTGTACTCTGTTGACTCATTTGGGATATGATCATATTCTGCCTTTGATGTTGGAATTGGTTTTAGTTGCTGGAGATATTATGCATGTATGTTGGATTAAATGGTTCTCTACTCTGCTGTGGAAAATATGATTTTGTGATAAAATACTATTTGGTTTTGTAAAGTAAATTCTCTTTATTATTAGGTCACATTGATGGAATGAGCAACTATAAATAGTTATTGTATTTTCGTTGCACATGTTAAGTTACTTAAATGGATTGCAAGGTTGCTAAGTAACTAAGTTGACTAATGAGAATTATTAAGCGTTAAGGTTTATGAAAATCCGGTGGTCAATAATTATTAGTTAATTAGTCGATCAAAGTAATTGGACGAAAAATGTGAAATGAACTTACAGAATAATGATATAAAAGTTAAGGTTTATAATGAGTAAATATATTAATAAATATATATTAATTATTTTGAAGGTATTAACGGGAAAAGAATAGAGTGTCAAACGCCCCACGGACGCCAAGTAAGTGATACGCATGTGCTTTGGTCCTTAGGGATCTACATTGCAAGAATAGGAGATGCATGTTTCGATGTTTACAGTTTTAAATAGCATGTTTCGGTGTTTATAGTTTTAAATAGCATGTTTCATTGTTTACAGTTTTTATAAGCATGTTCTATGAATTGTATGTTGGTTGCGCTATTAAATTCCTCTAGTAGAGAATGTATGCATTCACGAGCATCATGCATCATAGTTTTCAAAAGATACGAAATTGGTTTCCATGCATACTTTTGAAAAGGAAACAAAGAAGAAACAAAACGATTACAAAATGACAAGAAGGAAACAAAGAAGAAATGAGACGGTTGTGAAACGTAAAGAAATGTACGTAAATGCGTGTGATGAGATGTGAGGTTGGTTTAGCCGCCCTTCCTCGTCAAGTTTAGAAATCTCTAACACTTTCAAGATAAAGATAAACAAAAACGGGGTCGTCTGGAGATGTGAGGTTGAGTTAGTCGCTCCTCCTCGTCAAGTTTAGACATCTCCAACGTCTTTCAAGATTAAGACACACAACAAACATAAACGGGGTCATTTGGAAATGTGAGGTTGAGTTGACTACTCCTCCTCGTCAAGTTTAGACATTTCTAACACCTTTCAAGATTAAGACAACAATAAACATACAACGGGGTTGTTTGGAAATGTGAGATTGAGTTAACTGCTCCTCCTCGTCAAGTTTAAACATTTCCAACACCTTTCAAGATAAAGATAAAGATAAACGGGGTCGTCTGGGGATGTGAGGTTGAGTTGGATGCCCCTCATCAAGTTTAGACATCTCCAATGCCTTTCAAGATAAAGTAAAGCAATGATCAAATAAACAATTGAACAGTAAAGTAAAATCAAGATAAAGCAAAGTTAAGATCAAGAAAACGGTAAAAGAAAATAAAAGAAAGAAAAAAGAGAAACAAAAACAGAAAATGAAAAGAGATTTAAAAGTTGTATGACATGTGCATCATACATTTTATTTTATATCACTTACTGGGTATTAGGCTCATTAGTTAAGTCTTGTGATGTAGGTACACGCACAGGTGAACAGACTAAGAGGCAGTCGATGAAGGATTTGCACGAGTGGATCTTGTGGCTGGCTGGACTAAAGAACTAAAATGAATTTATTTGTAAAAGAGTTTGTAAATTATTTAATATTCTTTAATGTTTTATTTTAATTCTGCTGCATATTCATAAAATGATTTTATTACTTTCTTTGAAATTGATAAATGTTTTAAGTAAAAAGTTTTAAAGATCGGGTTTTATAAAAGGAAAATACTCTGACGTTTTTATAAAAAGAAAAGTTTTAAATTTTACACGATTTTTAAACTAAATAAAACCAAATTGTTACAATAAGGTTTGGACTTTTATGGAAGGTAGTTGAAAGAGGAATCTGTTGGATTTTCCTGTACAGGTTAGATTTTATTGGTACGACCAACTTGGATTTAATGGCGGGTTCCGACATGAGGTACCCCATGTTCGTTAAGTATTGGATTAGTAGTCGAATGGATAATAGGACTTATGTCGGACTTGGATTATGTTCTCCATCTCGGTTCGAACTCAATAAAGGTAACCAAGAACGTGACTGCGCAACTGCACGGTAAGGGCGAAGACAGTCAGTCGAACTTCTCCAGGAACAAGTAACAGAAATAGAAACGGAAACAAAAATAGAAATAGAAACAGCAACATAGATGGAAACATAAACGAAAACAGAAACAGAAACAGAAAAGAAACTGAAACGGAGATAGAAACAAAAACGAAAATAGAAACAGAAACGGAAAACGAAATAGAAACGGATACAAAAACCGAAACAGAAATGGAAACAAAGTTTCCAGAAATAAATTTCTGGGAACGGAAACAGTAACATATATAGAAACAGAAACAGGGAACAGAAATAGAAACGGGAATAGATACAAAAAGAGAAACAGAAACAAATACAGAGACGAAAACGAGAATAGAAATGAAAATGGGAACTGATACAAAAACAAATACAGAAATGGGAATAGATACAGGAATGGAAACTGAAACAGAAATGAGAACAGTTATAGATACAAAAGGAGAAGCAAGACAGAACACGTCCAACTTAGCCATGGAGCGGTGTAGTTCATAACTCGAGAAATCTTGAATGGACGGATTTGATGGTGGAGAGCACGTTCGAGCATACCTAAGTCATGGAGTGAGAGAGGAAGGTTGCACGTGCTAGGTCTCAAGTCTTGAAGTGCAATGGATTTGAAGGATAGAACCGTATAGGAAAGGTAAGTTTTACATCAAATTATGAGTCTATTAGCGGTAAGAAGGTAGAGGAGACTCTTCCTTGGCGTTGAATTGCATGGAATTGGTGACAAGTTTGACAAGGAACATTAGATTAAGGAGAAAAATGTTGTAGCTTCAGGAGTTAAGTGGCAACGGAGAAGTATTTATTGGATCAAAGCAATAATTGGATATAAGAGAATTGTCATTCTGCTCTTGATGTTGAAAAATGGTCATGATTAAGGAATTTTTCTCTGGAATCGATGTAATTAGAGTGGCACAGCGGGATTGTGGGGAGTGAGTTCGAGGGTTGGATCAACCTTTTTGGTGCAAAGAGATGCGTTTGGATGTAGTCAAGATGATCCAGTAGCAGTAGTTGGACAAGCTGTCAGAAAATGGAGATAGCCAGAAAAGAGAAGTGACACATAGTTTAGCATTTGTTAAGTTATGGGGGTATTACGCCAAGCAAATTCCGAGGATGAAATTTATATAAGGAGGGAGAAATGTAATACCATGACTTTTTATATTAGAATTTAATAAGGATAAGTGAAAAGTAATTGAGGATATTTGGATTATTTAGATAATTATTGGAGTATTATCAAATCATAACCGTTAGATGATAATTTATAGGAAATTATTAAATAATAGTTAGGGAGAAATATGGACTGAGCCAGTTTGGTTTGGCTCGATCTAGATTAAATTGTGTGGCCCATTTCTTAGATTTAAAGACGAAAATGAAATGAGAATTGTGGGATTGAGCGGGTTATTTGGAATTAAATATCAAAGGGATTAAATAGACTGAATTAATTGGATTAAAGGATAATGGGAGGGGATGAACCGGTTCACTGCTAAACTGGTTTGAGCTGCCTGGTTCGGTTCACAATTAGAAGAAGGGAGGGGGAGATTGTGTTCTGGCCTTTGGCCATTGCGAGGGACAAAGAGAGAGTGAGCGACAGAGAGAGGAGATGATGAGGGAGAAGGCGACGATGGAGCTCGGGCATGAGTTCAGCTGATGTTGTGCGGCGGCATGCTCGGCGACAGCAGAGACGCTGTGTGGTGAAGCAAGGTGGAGCTAGGACTTGGAATCGGGGCTCCCGCGGGTCATGTTTGGGCAACAATTTGAGGTAAGATTTGGTCGAGTTTCTCCTCCTTTGCTTTGTTTGTTGATTGGTCGTTGGTTGGAAGCATGATTCGTGGGATGAATAGACAATTTGCAATTGATCGGCGGCGAACTTGGGATGGGCAACAATTTCGGACAGGTGAGGATGGTGACCTGCGACCCAACTACGTCCGAACCCGGTCTGGCTGGTTCGGGTTGAACCATTGTCTACTACGCAGACAAACCTATGCTTCTCTCCAGCCTGGAATCGCACCCCTGCGTGGTGGACAACCTCTGAAAAGCTGAATGGAGTAAGGAATATTGTTGGGCGTGTGGGAGAGCGTTAAACTCTCTCTGCCCTCTTAGAAGTGGCAGAGAGTGTCTTCCTCCTGGGTGTTGTGAAGCAGAGATGAAAGTGAGAGAATGTTGGCGTGAGCGGCTGGAGATAGAATGGATGACCGAGTGGTTGGGGCTTCTGTCTTCAGGTGAGGAATTCCTTCCAATTTTTCTTATGAGATTTATAAAAGTAATTACCCTGCTATTGCTTATTAACTATTCTGTCATGTTGTCGAAAGGAGAAAGATGTGTGTGGTGAGTTCTCTAGAACTAGAAATGGAGATTGTTTGCCGAGGGGTGAAGCTCTATTCTGGCTTCAGGTGCAGGAACAGTTAGTGGCGTTCTCCTTTGTTTTAAATATGCTCCTTACTGTTCAGTTGGTTGAGAAATAATGTCCTGTATTTTGATTATTATTGGCTAGATATTACTCGACGTTATGCTTGCACGCGGGTTGTGTTCTCTATTTGGATGATAATTGTGGGAGACTGTTTTTATTATTTCTAATTGTTAATGCTACTAGAGGAATGAGCTAGTTAAGCTGCTGAATGGATTAATTTATTGAGATAGGTTATATTCCATTTAGGCGTTAGAGAAGTACTTAGAATTTTTAAAAGTTAGAATACATCATTGATAGGTTGTAATGTTTTAATTATGAAGGTATCGGAAGGAGAAGACGAATAAAGATTAAGTGCTTATATGCGTTAACGCTTCGAGGTAAGGAAATGAGTGTTGCCAGTGGATGCCCTACCCACAAGTAGAGTGCGTGAGTTTTACGTTTAGTTCACTACAATTCCCTTATGTTATGCTGCAACTGCTAGTTAAATAAGTTGATAATGGTAATGCTTGTTGTTAGTGGATATTTAGTTCCTTGGATGGTTTACAGCAGTTATTTTCTTTTTTGATTTCTTGCTGTTTGTATTTCTTTGCTAATGGTGTGGATTCCTTTACTGTTGCTTGTTCTCTTTAAGTTGTTGATGTCCTTTGATGATTAGTGTATGAATGAGAAATGAAATAAGAATTCTATTCTATTCTTGGATGTTTGCTGGCTAATACTTATTAATTATAAGCTGTAATTTCCTCCATTATTATTTTGCTGCCATTTGTTTGTTTTACTTCCTTAATCTAGCATGTTTAATAATAACAACCCTTACTCTGAACTTGAATCAATACTTGCGATATATTATTATAAGTTTATCATTAACTAAAATTTTGAGCAAGTTAATCAATTGAGCATGTTAAACAATTTAGTTAATCTAGGCATGTAAACAATTTGATTAATCTGAGCATGTGAACTAATGTCTAATTAACTAATTATAAAATTAATTTGAGTATGCTTAAGTAAGTGTAATTAGGTCTTGAGCATGTAAATTAATTAGGATCCTATTAGAATAATCTTGAACATGTTTAACCGATTAGTCATTTATTGTAGTTTAACTAATTAATTAGTGTAATTAATTAGACTTGAACATGTTAACTAATTTGAGTAATTAATGAGACTTGAGCATGTTAAGTAATTAAAGTAATCAACTAGGATCACAATTTATAATCTTATTTAAGCATGTTAATCTGAGTGTGGTTAATTAACGATAACTAATTTGAGTATGCTTAATTAACTAATTAACATGTTAATTAACTAAATTATGCCGTATTAAATCAGCATGTTTAATTAACTAAGTAGAATAATATTAGCATGTTAATTAACTAAGTTGTCCCAACATGTTTACAATTAATCTTCACGTATGTTAATTAACTATTAGAGTTGTTTGATAATTTCCTTTATTACAAATGCTTTACCTTGATAGAGATTTAATAGAGATCGATGCAAAGATGAAAGCTTATAGATGGAATGTGATAAATGCTTAGTGCTTGAATGATGACAGTTTCCTTAACAATGGTTATGTTCTGTACATCTATTATTTAATCGTTGTAGTTGCAGTTTCCTTATATCGTAGTGATAATATTACTCTTCCCTTGTTTGTCAGAATTCAATGCATGTCAATAATCTAATTTGAGCATGTTAGTTAACTAGGCTAACTAATTACGATAATAATTGTAATTTTTCTTGAGCATGTAATTAATTAGAATAATTAAATAGTATAATAACTGTAATCCTTCTCGAGTATGTTAATTAAATTGGATAACTAACTAGAATGGCAAACGTAGTTATTTCTTGAGCATGTAAATGAACTAGGATAACTAGCATGTTAATTAATAGTGTGTCCGGACTTCTGTTTCGTTTGTTGTTGTGTTCTGTAAGTTCAAGCATGCCATCCATTGCTTAAATTCATTGCATAACGTCTTATTTGTGTGTTTAATTTCTATTAGCCCTTTAATGTTCATTGTTTGGTTTCCTTCCGTGCTTCGTAGTCCCAATTTTATATCATAATTGTTCTCCGATATGTGCTTCCAATTATGCTATTCAATTACTTTCCTTATATGCGCTATTCCATTGTTATTTACTTTCTCTTAAATATGTTATTCAATTATTGTCACTACTTTCTTTTATATGCACAATTCAATTTCTGTTAATGTTATGTTATATTACATCATGCTTCATGCTATAGGGAGAATGTGTCATCATGCATCAGGCTAGTAGAAATCAAGTAGGGAGTGCCACTGGGTGGTACTCACGCATGCATTATGTGATGAAAAATGTTAAAAGAAGAAAAAGAGAAAAAAGGGAGTTAGGGGGCGGATCGGTAGCGGGTCTAGTCTTCAACTAGGCAAAGCCTTAGGTAGAGGGGACTTAGTTGCAAGTAAAAGGTTTGATCCGATGAACTATTTAATCCCCTAAGACCCCTCCAATCTCAAGCTTGATGTACGAGTAAAGAACCAAAAAACCAACGACTTAATGAAAAGGATTAGTTTGGATGGCTCCTTTCCAAAAAGGACTAAAGAGAGGCATATCATACTGCATAAACCATTTTCCTTACTAAGCCTTTAGGCTTACAGTTTACTTGTGGTGTAGGTGTAGGTACTTATACGAGTAGACGACTAATAGATCAAAAAGCAGGGATAAAGAATTTGCATGCGCAAGACTTGTGGCTGGCCAGGTTGAAGAGAGTAAAAGAGAGAACGGTTGTAATTAAGTTGTATTAATTGTTTAGTTTTCATTTCTCAAAACGCAGTATGAAATTGTTTAGCTTTCGTTTCTTAAACGATTTATGTTTCCACAATGTTTTAATAAATCCGTTACATTTTCATAAAAGATTTTACAAGTGCTTCCGCTATGTTTTAATGAAAATAGGTTTTAACTGTCTAGTTTCGTACCCTGATATTATCTTAGAAAGGTTTTAATAAAAGTTTAGAATTTTATTGAATTTTTAAAAGGAAAAGAAAATTTGGGTAGTTACATAAGTGAGACTAAATGAAAATAGAAATAAAAAGAAATAACCATAAATAGATATTGTGAGGCATGGGTTCTTTAGATGCCTACCCCGTTTAGGTCAATAGGTGTCACTTTATCTTATACAGCAATATCTTCAATGCCTAGATGGGTAAGTGAAACTAAAGTTAAAGGTAAATGTAATGAAAGATGTGGAATATTAATTGCATATGTTTTATTAAGTGCATAGCATGAACATAACATTTTATATCTTTTACTGAGCCTTAGGCTGATAGTTTAAGTTTTGTGATGTAGGTAAGCACAAAGATAAATAAAGAAAGGTGCAGTTGATGGAAGATTTACGCGACAAGATATTGTGCATGTAGGGCTAAATGGAAATGGAAATTGTATATGGTTTTAAATTTTATGAAATGTATTTGAACAAAATATGTTTAAAGAAATGAATTTTATTTATTGTGTTTCATTTCCTTCTATTTCAAATATTTTAAGTACGAAAAGTCTTCCGCTACGAATTTGAGAGAAAAGTTTTAAATTTTATATGTTTTACAAAGGAAATATGTTTTCAATCTCCACGTTTTAAAGTGTATGAAAAACGGGTCGCTACATAAAGTTGGAATTTTTCCCGAAGTGATGGAGTTTATGATGTGTTTGGTTTATCCAGACTGGCCGAAAATCATTCGTGGAAGCGTGGGATTCCATGGAGGAAGTGTGGGATTCCATGGAGGAAGCAAGGCTTCTAGAATGATGTGGAGATAATCATTTCCAAGGCCTAAATAGAAGATATATGTGCGCAAGAATATTCACTTGCAGAAGCTTTTGTTGTCACTTTGGGAACGAACACATCTTGAAGGAAGACACGTGTCAGTAGAGGAAATAGTCTCCGTGAAAGCATTCACTACCGCGAGAGCGACTGATCGTGTCTGGGCTTGTGAGTGGCACATGAGCAGAGCTAGAGAAATCTCCCGAAAGCAAAGGCTTCCGCTATGAATAGTGCATTGGAGAAATAAAGTGTGTGACTTGTTCCATGGAGAACAGTGTCAGTGCAATAAGTAGGAGACACGTGGAGCGGACGTTTGGATTTGGATCTGCGAATTTTCAAAACAGTCTTTAAAAAAATCGTAATATTTTGGGGATTGTTTTGAAAGTTACCCAAGTTGGTTCCTATCCTAGTCATGGATTCCCATTAGGTTTAAAAGGATTTTTGAGACAAGAATTAATTAGTAATCCATATATTTTGTTAGGCTCGTCGGATTAATGTGGAACTCGAATCGATTACTTTCTCATTCAATTGAGCATTTCTTGGCTATTGGTAGGCCATTGAGGTGGAGGTTTTATTTTATGTTCAACAAAACATTGTTTTCAAAATGATTATTTTGATATGTGTTCTCATATAAAATGATGGGTCTATTATGACCGTATTTTTTTCGTACAATATTATTTGTATGATTTTCGCTGGACACATTTTATTTCGAGCATGCACATCATTTGTTAATCATCTTAGTTGAGTAAACCAAGTTTGATCGACTTGTTAAGGGGGCCTATTTTCTATACGCACATTCAATTGATGGAGGATGTGTTTGTTATGTTAACTAGAGTAATGTGGCAGTTGATTGTGTCGTGTCCCTGGGCGCAAACCCCTAAACCTGATCAGGATATTATTTCATGACTTTAGTGATCACCGAGTATCGCCTTGTTCTATATGCCTATGACATTTGTGTACTCAGAGCCTATGAGTGACTCCATTTTTACTGAGAATTTATGAGACCTATTTTTCATGAATACAACACTATAGTGGATGTTTTCCACTTTTAACTCACTGGTCGATTCTACTAAGTTTTAATCACATGTCTTATTCATGACATGATCCCTCATTTATTTTATAAAATTCTAATTGTTGAATATAAAATTTTACCCCTATTGAGTTTACTTGACTCACCCAACGACATTCTTTGAGATAATAATTTGGATGTTCATTGGTTGCCATAGTAGGATTGAGCAAACATTTCCTTAATTATTTTAGTTTGTTTTTATTCAGAGAGTTTGGTGAGATTGAACTAAATTGCTATTAAATTCTTGTATTTGTAGCAATTTTATTTAAAACTTATATTATCACTTTATTTCAATGTCACTATTAGACCTTCTGTATAGCTCAATTGGAAGGGCCCTGACATGTTGTAACTTACTAAAGACTTTTGTTGCCTAAGTAAGTATTTTAAAAGAAAAAGGGTCAAGAAACACAGTTCGGGTTTGGATAGGTCGCTCCTCATTTTGTCTCGAGCCTCCTCCGAGATGTGACATCCATCGTTCCAACACAACACTGATGTCCTAGTCTTTGTTCTTTATTAACGGTCTACGAGGGTATGTGATTTCGAAAGCATTTTTGTTAATTTTTGTTGAGTTTTGTGTTTTAGTCAAAAATTTGATAGCTTAAAATCTTTGGTTGAGTCTTAAATGTTGGACAAAAATTGGTTTGAAATGGTTTGTTGTATGTTTGACGCAGGTGGATGTTGAGAAATCGAGAAAAAAATCAAATTTTACTGTCAAACCCATGATTAAGACAAAATTTCACCACAGAGTGTTCAATGCCCCAACAATGTTGAGGAATCGGGAGAACGCTACAGCACTATTGTGTATAAGGCCACAAACACTAGGTTATTCTTACAAACATGTGCATCACGTGTCGTACCTCCCCACTAGGTATGTGGAGCTATGGTGTTGGACACCGTGTCACTTGTCCACCCATGTGTTGGGCGTCGTAGTAACAAGGCCTTGTTGTGCCTTTTTGTGGGCTTCTTCATAATGCCAAATTTTTTTCAGCTTGGCGATACTAAATAAAATAACGTTAAGTTGAACGGCTCGATTCTTGAAGAGGAACCAACCACCTAGTCCAAGGCTTTGGCCAATGGTTCATGATGGAAGATTAAAACTAAATTAAGGTCGTAGCCTAGACGAGATGATTTGATGTTCACATAGTGACAACAAGAATACAAAATAGTGCAATAAATTAATCTAATAGGAAAGGAAATATTGGGCATACCAAAGAAAGGAAAACAATCATCACCCAAGAAAAGAGAAACAAACACTCTCAAGAAAAATGGGAATAAAAAGGAACTCTACAAATGTAGCTACTCCTGATCCTGACTACCACGATCTTTCATTGAAAAAGTGGTAGTCTTTTAAGTGAGGATATTAAACTAAATAGGAATCAAATTCTTATATTCAATTCATAAGAAAACTAGTTTTATCATTTATCAGTTAAAAACATGAGTTGAAAATGTGTGCATGCATTGATTTATATTAAAAATTTTTACCATTTTAAAACTAGTTTCTTGAACTATCAGTGAGGCAAATAAGGAAAATAACATGTCATAATTATGCAAAAAATAGTACCATCACCATTTTTTTGTAGAAAGCAATCCTAGTAGAAAGAGATCAACACATGGACCTTACACATCGTGTAAAATCTGAGATTTTAAAATGTCACGTGTAAATTTTCTGCTAATTTTAGATTAAATATTGAAGAGTTGACATGTTTTTATCGCTTAACAGCTCCGTGTGCGTTTTTCAGTCAAATAATTAAATTGGATTTTTGAAGAGCAAAAATTTATTTTCGGGAATGTGTTTGACAAATTATTTTGCCTAAAGAAATATTTTTGATTAATGCTTTAAACGATTTAGGATTTTAGTCAGATTTTAAATCGAATTTTTGAATTAGGTTTATAACATATCAATTAAATTTTTATATATTATAAATTATTATTATTAAATAAATAAAATTATTTTATAAAAAGAAAGAATAAAAATAAAAAGGGAGCGGGAGAAGCGCACGGGTGTTTCTTCCCTTGTTTCCTCCATCGACCGAGAGAGCTTCGCGAGGATGACGGGTTCTGGGCGTTTGGGCAACGGCGACAGGCGAAGTGAGAACGCCGTGCATTTCAACCTCTTGGCCAAAGTGATTTCTGGTATTCCAAGCGGTTTCTTCGGCCGGCGATAGCTGCAAACGATGGTCGATCGTAGACGACGGTAGCAGCTCCGGCTGAGAAGGTTCTGAGACGAGCTAACCGAGATACGTTCTTCCTCCACTTCTCCAATTTAGTTAAGTAATCATTTTATGTTATTTGGCCTCTCGGTCCTATAGTGCAAGGTGTTAGGGGATTTTTGTTCTCTGTTCAGCTCACTGTGTTCTTGGATGATTGTTGAGGGCTAATTGTTTCGTTGATTTCTTCTATTCTTTACTTCCATTACTGCCTGAAATACATTTTTGAAACTGTTGCTTGTTTGTTTTGTGTTTAGTTCTTGTTTTGGTTCTACCCAATAGACATTGTAAGCGAATATTGCTCTGCTGAAATGGATTCTGTTCTTTGGGTTTGGTTTCTGCTTAGAGATGTTTTTGAGGAATGTTGTTATGCTAATTTAGGTCGGTTATCATTTTGATTTTTGCTTAATGACAGAGGAAATGTTGCTCTATTGATAAAATTTTGCTTCTGCATTTTGGTCACTGATACTGGATGTTGATGGATATTTAGACCATGTTGATTTTAGTACTATTCTGCATTTTACTTACTCCTTGGAGGTTGTGAAATGTTCATGCTCCAGTAATTAAGTTTCTTTTTACTCTCTATTTGATTACTGCTTGATGGGCAAGGAGTTTCTTTTTACTCTCTATTTGATTACTGCTTGATGGGCAAGGCTGGATTGAGTCTGTTATTTTATTTCTGTCCATCTACTGTTTGATAGCTAAAATCAAGGATTATTGCCATGTTAATTGAGTTTTTCTATTCTTCATTTTAGTTTCCATTTGATGGCCATTGTTGAGGATAGTACTCCTTTAGGCAGATTTGTAATACTCGGGATACTTAGTTTCTTGTAAACATTGGATTAAGTGAAAATATAATATGTTGGTCATTGTCAACCGGTCACACCTTACTATTCGTAGTCTTAAATAATGAATCTATAAGAATAGGGTTATATATTATTAGGAAATAAGGATTTATATAATTGTAATAGAATATTCTGTACAGCATTTTGGTGGTCGAATGTCGCGGTCGATCGGCAACTAACATTGATCGACCGGCGTTAAAATGTTGTCTACTCATTCGTGACTGGCAGTTGATCATCCGAATGAAACGATTGACCAACATCTATGGTTGGCGGTCGATGATTGTGTCTGGTGGTCGATCGTCCATAGAAGAATCGATCGATTGATCGGCCACTCGAAACATCATCTGGAAATGATAATCAATCGCCAGAAAATGGAAAGCCTTCAACATTTGACGCTTCAGGGATGCACGAAATGTCCCTCTTGTCACCTCTTCACCTTCATTGGACACTAAACGGTTGGGTTGGATAATCTATAAATAGTGGGCGCCAGATTGTTGTAGGAAGGTTTTGGAAAAACAAGGCGAAGCTCTGGAGATTTGTGTTTGAGGAAGAAAACCGTGAGGTGAGCTACTGCTAAGGAAGGAAAGGAGAAGATCTAAGTGAGGAAAGGTATCATGTGCGTGCTTTGTCTGTAAGGACCTACATCACGAGAGTAGGGTTTTCTATATGTTTTTCCATGTTATTTTTTGCAAGTTTTGCTTCAGTGATGGTTTTGTTTCTTCTTATGCTCTCTGTTTGCTTAGGGTACGTAGGTCAAATGATAAGAGTAAGCTTGTAAGTAATTAACCGTGATGTAGAAGTGAGTTTATACGCAGATAACATGTTTTCCCATGTCCATCTTCACTGTTAGTTGAATTGTTCAATCATTTGTAGATAGTTATGTAGAAATGAATCTGCTTATTTTGTGGGTTTCTCTTAATTTACTCTCTGTCTGCGAAAACTACTATATGTCGTTGTGATTATTAACCTGGTAACCAGTGTATCGATGAAGTGAAATCTCTATCAATGAGTCTCTTGCAAGGATTATTAGCTGCACGAAAATATTTATTCTCTGATGTATTGCCTCTGTGATAGATCATCACTCTTGTCTGTCTCTCTTATTGGGTTTGCTGATAATTTGGACGATAATTGACCAACTTGGAAATAGTTTATTGTTAAGGAATGAGTAGTACATGTTCTATAAGAATTTTTAGTTGAGTTTATGCCTCTATTACCTTCCTTGTTATGAATTTGTTCCCTTTTGATAAACCAATCCGTTATCTGTTTGCTCATGAAGAAGTAGGTTTTAGTGTGATTGTCTTTAGAATTATATAATACTTGAACAAAGGTACTGTTGTTGGAATAAACAGTACCCGAAGGCTTCTATTAGGTTTTAGGGTAGTTCAAACTAGTTGATGTATGTTGGTTAATGATCTGATTAATGGTCACGAATGATAAATGAGGAGCATGGATAGTGGAATATATTTTGTAAATGAAGTCTACCATGTGTTCTCCTTTTGACCGTATATGTTTTCCCTGTAACCGTAGGTCTTGTAATTGTAGGAATTAAAATGTGTGTTGTAATTAAATTATTAGTTATAGTCTATGAATAATAAATTGTATAATTCTTGCTGTATGTGTGATAAGTGCATGTTAAATTGATTGCTGCCCTAGGTTAGTGTCTTTAATGGTAGATAATATGTTGGAAATAGAATTGTAAATATGTGTTGGAAGTGATGTGTGAAAAATAAGGGGATAGGTATGTTGTATGATTGTTAGGGTAAGTGATATAATTAAAAGCATGCTTAGTGTTAAATTATAGTTGAAGCATGATTGTATTAATTGTTTGTTAGTTGTTTGTAATATTGTTTGCGATATATGAACTGCTGTGTGACATTCATATAGGCTTGTCTTAGGATTGCATATCATGCATTGCACATAATTAATAATGAAGATAATAAATAGTGTTTTCTACGTGGGTTTGGAAACTTAAGAGGTTGTTCACACGTAGAAAAAAACTCGTTTGGGTGAGTTCGAAAACTGAAGAGGTTGTTCTTCCTCAACAGGTAGGCGAGTTCAGAAATTGAAGAGGTTTTTCTCACCCCAAATTATAAACAACCTGTTTGGGTGAGTTCGGAAACTGAAGAGGTTGTTCTTACTCAATGGGTGGGTGAGTTCGGAAACTGAAGAGGTTGCTCTCACCCAAAAGTAAATAAACGTAAATGTAAGTGGATTCGTTTTTAGTGAGTTTGGAGACTGAGAAGGTTGTTCTCATGTAAAAACGAATCTAAGTGGTGGGTTCGAAAACTGAAGAGGTTGCTCTCACCCAGCTTATGGATATATCAGACTTATGCATGTAGAGTTGTCATAGAGATTGCATTTGCATTTCATTTATATTCCTTGCTAGGTAATAGGCTCATTATTCCTCCTGTGATGTAGGTATCGATTGTGATCCAAATGAGATGAAAGTGGAAGAAGTATGATGCGATGCAAGCTTATGTTACCATGCGTGAATCGACCTTGGAGGTTATGGCTCTAAAGAATAAAAGTAGTTTAAATGGCATAAAGACTTTATTATGGTTTTAAGTATTTTAATTGTGTTGTTTTTGCAAAAATAGTTAAATGTTTTTATTATTCCGCGTAACGTACTCTGATGTTTCTCTTTTAAGCATACTTTAAATGAGTTTTAAAAAGATTCAAATTTTATGAATATGTGAAAAATGCATAAACGAAAATGGGATGTTACAAGATTTCTTCCTTCCTATTTTGTGTACGAATTGATAGTCAATTATTAAAGATTCATATTCTATTTTGAATGGAGAAATGCGAATAAATGTCTGTTATTGGAATATATCACTTACTATTTAGTGAAGTGATGTTGTGCGTGTTTTATGCTTCGATTATAGTGATAGAGGATACATGAGTATTGGGTTTTGAGTATTTTTAAGCCCTCTGTCTTATTTGGTAGCCCGAGAACTGCAGTTGGGTTTTGAGAATATTCATGCTTGATGAATTGTGAAGTGGATGCTCTATTGGTCCTGTTGAGTGAGCTAAAATAGATAATGTTGGGTTCTAGTTTAAAGTTACATGAAGATGCATGTGAGGCTTAATACAATGTATATGTTGTTTCCCTGAAACTGATAGTTTCTATTAAAGCCTTGTCTTTGTTATTAAGTGATAAGGTTGGAGATTTGTTGGGATTCCTAGTTTCAGTTTCCGGGTTAGGGCTTGTGGTTGTACTTAGAAACCGTATTGGATTCTAGTCATGATTGAGACTTGTCTATTATCACTGTTATGTTTGTTAGGATGTTGACATCGGCCTTGTTATAGATTCTGGAGATGTCAGGGTTGCGACCTTCCTTCCAATAGTGAGTGGAGCTAGCTTGTCGTCGATAAGCGTGTTGTGGTCGTCATCGAGGTAGAGATTTCTATACCATTAGCATTGCACAGTATTCACGTTTTCAAATGATATTTTTCGGAGTACCACACTTGAAAAACAGACGGGATCTGTTTCGACATCACATAAATTTTTATGTATACATATGTTTTCTCACATTTATATTTGATACATGGTTTGAATTATATAATTGTGCATATATATTGGAGAGATGAATCTTCTTGATGCTTTAGGCACTCTGGCGCTAAAGCATTAGGAGGCTGTCCCGTGAAATTTTCTACTGCGAGAAGATTTGATATTTGTTACGTACATTGGGAGGATGAATGTTCTTGATGTTTTAGGCACGCTAGCGCTAAAGCATCACGAGGCTATTCCTTGAAATCTTTTGTTGCGAAAAGATCTGTTATGTACATTGGGAGAATGAATAATCTTCATGCTTTAGGCACTCTAGTGTTAAAGCATCACAAGGCTATCACATGCAATCTTCTGTTGCGAGAAGATTGGTTACTTGCGTGCAAAATGGTGATGGGACATTGATGATATGTCTTCGAGTTTCGAGCCCAGGAAATAAAAATGGGGTTGTGGCATTGGTGACATGTCCTCGAGTTTTGAGCCCTAAAAGTGGAAATTGATAGGGTGGTGATGACACGCTCTATAGGTTTCAAGTCCCTAAACCTTGCCAGGGTATTAGTCACATTGAGATGGTAGGTGTTTGTCACTGAGTTTTGCTTATCCTAGTACCGTTTTATTTGACGAGTGGTGTAACCACTCATAGCTCTGCTCGTCAGAAACCGACAACTTGGGAACCTAGAGGTATTTTAATTGAGAAGCAATATGTTGCGGGCAACCTCATCCATTTATTTGATCGCACGAGTTGGGTCGTCATGGAGCTTGCTCGCAGACAACTCCGGTGACATCGTGGATCTTCGGGTTGCCGTCATTGATGTTCTCTCCTGACTCATGAGGTGTTGCTATTGACAGATAACCACCTTTCTGTGAGATGTGCCAAATGGGTCCTTGAGCGACCATCCTCTTTGATTTACGGATCGTATCAACACTGAGCTATGGCTCGTCGGCACATCCGAGCGATCATACGAGTTGGGTCGTCGTGGAGCTTGCTCGCCGACAACTTGGGTGATGTGCTAGATCATCGGATCACCATCATTGTATTGCCTCCGTCTCATGAGGTGCTGTTCTCGACAGATGGCTACCTTTCTGTGGTGTGTGCCAGATGGGTTCTTGTGTGACCATCCCTTTTTACTGATGACGATTTCGTATGGAAAACGATGCTGGCATATTTGACGGTATAGTTGTCTATGCATATAGCAGATTTTGATGTAGCCATATTGAGGGCCATTGGTGTGATGCCCCACGTCAAATTCTTCCTTAACTCTTTCTCTTTTTATTTTCCATGTAAAAAATTTTCTTTTTATTTATTTAAAACAAGTGAGAGTAAAACTTAAGGCGAGCGTAGAAATCTAAAGTGCATAGTTAAATCAGAGTAAAAGCGGAAACATGAGATGGGTAAATTGAAAATCAGAGTTAAAACGGAAACATAACTAAATTCAAAATACGGTTTGAGAGTACAGGTAAAAGTTAATAGTTTTACAAAATAGTGTCTTTTTTCAAACAATTTCAAAATAGCTTTTCCCTTTCTTCTTCTTACAAGCCATAACCTAATCATGTCGATTCAGCCCGATAACCTGCAGGCTCAATGGGAAATGCATCCTACTCTACTCTTGGAATCATTACTTCTTGACAATTTCCTGCACCACAAGCAAACAGTGAGCCTAAAGGCCTAGTAAGGAATGAGGTATGCAACATGATGTATGCCTATAACTCATTATTTTGGAATGGGTACCACCACAAACCGTTCTTTTCTTTAAGTTTCATTCATTCATTCATCACTCGTATGTCGAGTTGGGAGATTTGAGAAATCTGTGTCAGAGAGAATAGTCTCTTGTCGGCTTCTAACCACCTAGGGTAGCCAGTTTCTCGTAACCCGACAAGGGAATGACATAATTCTTCAAGTCTACTGATTAGATCTGAACTAACACCCCCCCCCCCCCAACTCTCATTTTTTCTTTCTTTTCATTCATTTTGTTTATCCATTTTCCTCTCGTAAATGCATATGAGTACCACCCAAGATGTGCATTTCCTACTTGTTTCTATTATGATGATGCATGTTGATGAAATACCAAAAGTACAACTATAAAATAGCAAATAAAACAACGAATAAAACCGCGAAATAAGACAACGAATAAAACAATGAAATGACATGCTTCGAATTTAACAGAACATTACAAACAAGAAACAACGAATTTAACATGCTATTATGCAGAAATTACATAAATAAGTTACAGTGAAATACTCAGAAGGATTAGGCATGCTTGACAACAATTTAATGGCATGAACTAAACCTAACTAAATTACTAGAGACAGTGTAACATCCGAACGTATGAAACATGGTTCAATGACATTATTTTCAACTACAGCTAACAACCTATTTTATGGTTACAGAAATTTAAACAATTATAATAGAGGTTGACTATGCATGCTCATATCAAAGGAAACAACAGCTTCTATCTCGTACAATAAACAAAATAGCAATATCATCGATCGAGTCTACTATAATAGCAAGCAACACTATGTACAACACACCCAATCAAGATAGAACCAATCCTAAAGAATTAACTCACGGTTCATTCATGCTTAACATAACAATTTAAAGTTCATCCTTTCACATTACAGAGTTAAACGTCGGAGACCATAATTCTAGCAGGAAGCATTATCAATTTCTCAAAGCATAGATTTACAGTAAAGAAAGCACAAAATATAAAAAATGAAAGTAAACAGACACTGCTTGTGGGTAGGGCCTCCACTGGCCAACGATGCTACCCAATCCTTACCTCAGTTTCCTATTCGTTGAAAGATTCCTATACTAAAGGAAAAGCAGCAGCGAGTCTATCCCACCCTTCACGTTCCTCAGCTTACAGAGCTCACACTCAATACACCCGTATAGCTTGAAAGAACACAGAATAAACTCAGCTTCTCGCAGAACACTCACACCCACTCCAGAGAATTTCTCACACGAACAAGGAAGATGAAACTATAGAGAAGGACCTAGCTAACCCCTTAATACAGGAAGCCTTTGTAATACCCCAAAAAGTTTAAAATACTGTGGAATGTCCATTTATAGCTTTGTAATACTTTTTGATAATGTACTATATTGTTCATATCATGTGGATAATGGAATATTGTATAAAACGTGTAATAAAACCAAAGTCGGAAGGTTTAGGACGCATAGGATGACAAAATGGCGTCCTCAGCACTGATCTGTCAAGTGCGGACACTAAATCATTCTGTTGCGGACGCAGCAGATGGCAATAGTGCCATCCGAAATGAATCTGTAATGTTTTTGGGATCAAGCGGACGCACGGACTGCACGGACGCAAAAAAGATGGCGTCCGATTTCTAAAATCAATGGGGACGCTGCAAACGATCTATGCGGACGACAAACCGCATCCGCATCGTCGAAAAATCCATTTAAAATTAGGGCATTTCATTGAATAAACAAAAATTACTTCAAAAATTTCTACGGGGAACACAAGTTATGGAGACAGAAGGGAGGCTACGGGATGGTTGCCAGCAAAAAGAATGTGATCGATCGGAAGTGGGTGGACGAACACGTAGCTTTATCTCTGCCGATCCGTCTCCCCGTTCCCAGAAGTGCTATAAGAAGCATGCTCCAGGTGAGTTATACTGGGTAAAAATACGATGTACAGGGAGTGGAGCTACGAATAGTACAAGTGAGGTAAGTGTAAGAGTATGCTTACTTCTGCCTTTTCTCACATATATTTCGTTGTCTTCTTACATTTGGTTTTATTGTTCTCTTGTCTGTATTGGGATGCAGAGAACGGCTGGAAAAGAAATTGCCAAATTTAAGCTGAACATTGGTTAGAGGTAAGGATTTAGATGATGTGTGGCCAAAGGAGGCCCACATCACGGGGTTGTGTGTTGTTTGCTAGTTGTGTTGTTGCTATTGTTTTGATACATTTAGTTATTTATAAAGGAAAGTGTGCAATCAGATACTGTTAGTTATTTATAAAGGAGGAACTGCGAAGTACTGGGATGTGAAATTTTGGGCAATTCTGGACCACAGGAGAGGGTTATGGGTATTGTTGAATGATTGTCTATAATTGATGAATTCTGCAAGATTTAGCTATGAAGTAGAGGTTATAAATTGTGGAATTCGGAACAGAAAACATATGCTAACATGATGCTGGTTTACATTTTGTACGCTGCTTTATATTCTGTTCACAGTAAAATGAATATCATTGCAAGATGTTGTGTTCATGGTGATACTAAAACCAACTAAGAGTAAGTTCTTTGTGGATTAGTGATATGCCTATATTCAATAATGAGAAAAACAATAATAAGAAAAAGAAACATGTATGGTATTGCCTTATTTGTTATTTTGTTGTGCTTTATTATAAGTTGTTCTATTTTTCTTTCTTTTCTTGACATACATGCATCATTGATAGGATTTATGAAATTGTTCATGTTGTATGACATGATTAATCTATGTAAAGGGCGTGTGGGGGTTCGGGATGGCAATGACACCCCATGAGTTACAATGAAATGAAACGAAAATATAAATGAAACGATGAGATATAGAATAGGTTAAAGACATGGGGTCGAGTGTTCATTGTCTCCCGTTCTAAAATCTCCAACGTTCTCGGAACAAAAAGTACATACGGCATGAGGAAGCATATGATATGTTATATGTTAATTCTTGGCCACGTCTTCCTCATGTCCCACGGTGTTTGTCATGTATGTACTCTGGACTAAAATTACATCGTATGGTCAAGCATAGCATGCATTGCATTCATTTAAATTCTTGCTGGGCGTTAGGCTCATTGTTTTCCCCCGTGATGTAGGTAATGTATTGGATGACAATCACTATGTGGAGGAGGTACTCCCAGATGACGTTTTGGATTATCAGTCCGTTTGATCTAGTGGGGGTGTTTCATCATTAGTGTTTTGTGGAACTTAGTTTCTTAACGTCAGATATAGAAGCATGTTTTCAAATGGATTTCAGTGTTTTTGTATGGAATGACTACAATGACTATGACTAAGGATTAGGAAGACGTAATATTTTGCTAATGATGACTATGGTAGAACTTTTGCTAGTTCGCTAGTTCTAGTAGACCTAGAACCTTTTGACAAAATGGATAAGTGACTGTTTTGAAGATATGACAGCTATTTAGTACTTTTATAAGTGTTTTTATATTCCGCATGTATTACTCTGATAGCAAAATGTGAGGTTTGAAAATGAGTATTTCTAAAATTGTTTTTATAAAAAGTAAAATTTTTAAATTTTACACATATTAAAAATGAGGGATGTTACAGTTGGTATCAGAGCACAACCAGGTCAAACATTGGTTCTGAAGACCGCTGATAATGCAAAACTCGTCAGGGACTATCTTCTCCTTATGTAAGTCGTGTTTACATTTATTAATTTGTATAGTACTTCACTATTGTCATTGACTTGTATAACAGTAAAATTTAATTATGGCACGAAGAACACAACGTCGCAATCCAGTTCCTAATGAACGAGAGGAAGCCTTTAGTCGTATTGCAGATGTTATAGATCGACAATCACAGTTAATAGAACGACTGATAGAGCGTGGTAACAATGAGCACGGGGAAAATAATAGCAATGGCAATAATCGACCCATTATACTGCCTCCACCTAGTGAAGTAGGGTGGGAAAAATTTCAGAAACTTACACCCCCTGCCTTCGATGGAAATAATGCTGATATTACTGGAGCTGAAGCCTGGATTCACACTATTGAAAAGATGTTTGGGTATGCGGAAATACGGGAGGCTGAGAAAGTGAAGTGTGCAACGTATCTTCTGATAAATGATGCGTAGTTTTGGTGGGATTCTGTTACACCTACAGTGAACTTGGCAACCTTCACCTGGGAGAATTTTAAAGAGCTATTCTACGAGAAATACTTTAGTTTTACGATCCAGAATCAAAAGATGATAGAGTTTATGAGGGTTCGCCAAACTGGGACGGTGTCTGAATATATCCGTCGATTCGAAGCTTTATCCCGATTTGCTCCGCATATAGCAAATAATAATGGATTGAAGGTGCAACAATTCGTACAAGAGTTGAAGATAGAAATCCACCGTGGAGTTCGACTGACTGGCATTCGAGGCGTCCCTTATGCACAAATAGTGGCAAGAGCATTAGAAGCTGAAGATGTGGAAAGTATTGCCGCAAGACAACGAGAGTTTTCTCATAGAATTGGAAGAAATAATCAGACTATTCCACAGCGAAGTCAAATAGGAAACACTCGTGGTATTCGAAGATCTTCCGTACAGGATAATCAGCAATGACGAGAAAAACACCCTGTCAATGAAGTATTTACTACTACACCAGTTGCTGTACCAGTGCCATGTCCAAGGTGTAAGAAGACTCATCCTGGACCATGTCGTGTGGGGACAGGTGTATGTTATAAGTGTGGACGACCAAGACATGTAGCAAGGAGTTGTCCAACTTTATCGGGTGGCGTAGCTCCACAAGTCTTTGCGGTTAATGGAGAAGAGGAAACTGAGGAGGAATTGCCAGCAGTAATATCAGGTACAACGTATATTAGTAATGTAGCTGCTTACACGTTATTTGATACGGGAGCAACACATTCATTTATAGCAACACCATTTTGCTTAACTACAAAATGTTTCCCTCAAATATCAAAGAAAGGTTATCGAGTTCTTACTCCATGTGGAGATTATATGAGTTCAGATGGTATCCTTGAAAATTATGCAGTTCAATTAAACAATCATACGTTTCAAGCTACCCTTATTGAAATCGATATGAAAGGATATGATCTTATCTTGGGTATGGATTGGTTGAGGGATAATCGTGCAATTATTAATTGTGCACGCCGAGAAATTAAATTTTATTCAATTGATGGAGAATCATATGTGTTCCGGGGTATAAAAGAGAAGGCCAATCTATCTATTATCTCTACTTTTAAAGCAGATCAATTATTACGACATGGGTGTGAAGGTTTTCTCGCTTATATAAGAAATATGGCATTAAAAGTAGATACCAAAGTTGAAGATATACAAGTTGTTTGTGAATTCCCTGATGTTTTCTTGGATAATCTTCCCGGATTACCCCCTGTTAGAGAAATTGATTTTATGATAGATTTGTAACCGGGTGCAGAACCAATGGTGAAGAATCCATATCGTATGGCACCTGCAGAATTACGTGAGTTAAAAACACAATTGGAAGAATTGGTTCAAAAAGGATTTATTCGTCCGAGTTTCTCACCTTGGGGAGCTCCAGTATTGTTCGTAAAGAAGAAAGATGGATCGTTGCGCATGTGCGTGGACTATCGGGAGTTAAATAGAGTAACGATCAAGAATAAATATCCCCTGCCTCGTATTGATGATTTATTCGATCAACTCAATTGTGCATGTGTTTTTTCAAAAATTGATCTACGGTCAGGGTATTATCAACTGAGGATTAAACCAGAAGATATACCAAAGACAGCTTTTCGAACCAGATATGACCATTATGAGTTTATGGTGATGTCATTTGGTTTAACTAATGCCCCTGCTGCTTTTATGGATTTGATGCATCGTGTATTTAAAGAATATCTAGATACGTTCATAATCGTTTTCATCGATGATATTGTCGTTTATTCTCGATCGGAGGAAGAACATGTTGAACATTTGAGGATCACTTTGAATTTTCTCAAGCAACATCAATTCTATGCAAAATTTTCCAAATGTGAATTTTGGTTAAAGGAAGTCTGTTTCCTTGGACATGTGATATCAAAAGCAGGTATTGCAGTGGATCCTGCGAAAATTCAAGCGATCGTAGAATGGGAACGACCCAGAAATGTGAGACACGTAGTTTTCTTGGCTTGGCTGGATATTATCGACGTTTTATTGAAGGGTTTTCCAATTGCTATACCTCTTACGAGCTTAACCAAGAAAAATGTACGATTTATATGGACTGATGATTGCGAAAAGAGCTTTGAGGAACTCAAACGTTGAGTGGAAAATGAAAATTTTACTATATATTGTGATGCATCCAGAAGTGGTCTTGGTGGCGTGTTAATGCAACAAGGGAAGGTGATCGCATACGCCTCCAGACAACTTAAGTCACACGAACAAAATTATCCGACACATGATCTGGAACTTGCTGCGGTGGTCTTTACCTTAAAACTTTGGAGGCATTATTTATATGGGCAACACTGTGAAATATATAGTGATCATAAAAGTTTAAAATACATTTTCACACAGAAAGAGTTAAACATGAGACAGCGACGTTGGTTGGAATATGTTAAAGATTACGATTGTGATATTAAGTATCACCCTAGCAAGGCAAATGTAGTGGCAGATGCTTTAAGTCGTAAACTTGCTGTGATGAGCATAACCTGTAATGAAATGCCAGTTGAGTTATTGAAAGATATGCAAGAACTGGATGTACAATTGATTCCAGAATATTTAACTGATGTGCTAACTGCTTTGACTCTTCAACCCACTATTTTGGAAAGGATAAAAGAAGTCCAGATGCAAGATACTCTTTGCGAAGATTTCAAACTAAATCAAACTTTGCCTGAATTTCGTCATTATTCCATATCAGCTGATGGCATTGTAAAGTACAAAGAGAGATGGTATATTTCAGAAATATTGTTACAGATAGCAATCATGAAAGAAGCACACTCATCTAGTTATTCTATTCATCCTGGATGTAATAAGATGTATAAGGACTTGAAGAAGCATTATTATTGGCCAAGAATGAAGTAGACTATTGTTTTCTATGTGACTCATTGTGGGATTTGTCAACAAGTGAAAGCAAAACATCAAAGGTCCGAAGGAGTGCTTCAACCGCTACCTATACCACAATGGAAATGGGAGCATATAACTATGGATTTCGTAACAGGACTACCTAAATCAGTAAAAGGTCATGATGCGATATGGGTCATTGTTGACAGATTGACGAAAGTTGCTCATTTCTTACCTGTGCGTATGACGTTTACAATGACACAGTTGGCAGAACTATATATGAAAGAGATTATACGACTTCATGGTACTCCTGTATCTATTGTTTCAGATCGTGATCCTCGATTTACGTCAATGTTTTGGAGGAGTGTAAATAGGGCTATGGGTACCGATTTAACAATGAGTACGGCTTTTCATCCTCAAACTGATGGACAAAGTGAACGGACAATCCAAATATTGGAAGACATGCTACGTGCTTGTATTCTGGAGTATCATGGGAGTTGGGAAAAGATGTTGCATCTAGCCGAATTTGCTTATAATAATAGTTATCAAGCAACCATCGGTATGGCTCCTTATGAAGCACTGTATGGGAGAAGATGTCGAACCCCTATTGCATGGAGTGAAGTAGGGGAGGATAAATATTTTGGTCCCGATATGGTACAGTATGCAACAAATACGGTGGCTCTCATTCATGAACGCATGAAAGCGGCTCAAGATCGACAAAAGAGTTATGCGGATAACCGTCGAAGGGACTTGGAATTGGCTGTTGGTGATCGTGTCTATTTAAAATTATCGCCGTTCAAAGGGGTTATGCGATTTGGGCGTAAAGACAAGTTAAATCCACGGTATATTGGGCCTTTTGAAATTTTAGAGCGAATTGGTCCTGTGGCATTACCTGCGACTATGTCTGGTGTACATGATGTCTTTCATGTCTCTATGTTGCGGAAATGTCTTGGTGATGCTCCTGTTTTTTGGCCCAAAGAACAGATTCAGGTACATACCAATATGACTTATGAAGAAAAACCACTTCGTATTTTAGATTACAGTACTAAATGTTTGAGAAACAAGGAAGTACCTCTCGTAAAGGTGTTATGGCAAAATCAAGTAAATGAGGAAGAAGCCACATGGGAAAGACAAGATGATATGGAAACGCGGTATCCGGAGTTATTTCAGAATTAAATTTTGAGGACAAAATTGTTTTAAGGTGGGTAGATTGTAATATCCCAAAAAGTTTAAAATACTGTGGAATGTCCATTTATAGCTTTGTAATACTTTTTGATAATGTACTATATTGTTCATATCATGTGGATAATGGAATATTGCATAAAACGTGTAATAAAACCAATGTCGGAAGGTTTAGGACGCATAGGATGACAAAATGGCGTCCTCAACACTGATCTGTCAAGTGTGGACACTAAATCTTTCTGGTACGGACGCAGCGGATGGCAATAGTGCCGTCCGAAATGAATCTGTAATGTTTTTGGGATCAAGCGGATGCAGCGGACTGCACGGACGCAAAAAAGATGGCGTCCGATTTGTAAAATCAATGGGGACGCTGCAGACGATCTATGCGGACGACAAACCGCATCCGCATCGTCGAAAAATCCATTTAAAATTAGGGCATTTCATTGAATAAACAAAAATTACTTCAAAAATTTCTACGGGGAACACAAGTTATGGAGACAGAAGGGAGGCTACGGGATGGTTGCCAGCAAAAAGAATGTGATCGGTCGGAAGTGGGTGGACGAACACGTAGCTTTATCTCTGCCGATCCGTCTCCCCGTTCCCAGAAGTGCTATAAGAAGCATGCTCCAAGTGAGTTATACTGGGTAAAAATACGATGTACAGGGAGTGGAGCTACGAATAGTACAAGTGAGGTAAGTGTAAGAGTATGCTTACTTCTGCCTTTTCTCACATATATTTCGTTGTCTTCGTACATTTGGTTTTATTGTTCTCTTGTCTGTATTGGGATGCAGAGAACGGCTGGAAAAGAAATTGCCAAATTTAAGCTGAACATTGGTTAGAGGTAAGGATTTAGATGATGTGTGGCCAAAGGAGGCCTACATCACGGGGTTGTGTGTTGTTTGCTAGTTGTGTTGTTGCTATTGTTTTGATACATTTAGTTATTTATAAAGGAAAGTGTGCAATCAGATACTGTTAGTTATTTATAAAGGAGGAACTGCGAAGTACTGGGATGTGAAATTTTGGGCAATTCTGGACCACAGGAGAGGGTTATGGGTATTGTTAAATGATTGTCTATAATTGATGAATTCTGCAAGATTTAGCTATGAAGTAGAGGTTATAAATTGTGGAATTCGGAACAGAAAACATATGCTAACATGATGCTGGTTTACATTCTGTACGCTGCTTTATATTCTGTTCACAGTAAAATGAATATCATTGCAAGATGTTGTGTTCATGGTGATACTAAAACCAACTAAGAGTAAGTTCTTTGTGGATTAGTGATATGCCTATATTCAATAATGAGAAAAACAATAATAAGAAAAAGAAACATGTATGGTATTGCCTTATTTTTTATTTTGTTGTGCTTTATTATAAGTTGTTCTGTTTTTCTTTCTTTTCTTGACATACATGCATCATTGATAGGATTTATGAAATTGTTCATGTTGTATGACATGATTAATCTATGTAAAGGGCGTGTGGGGGTTCGGGATGGCAATGACACCCCATGAGTTACAATGAAATGAAACGAAAATATAAATGAAACGATGAGATATAGAATAGGTTAAAGACATGGGGTCGAGTGTTCATTGTCTCCAGTTCTGAAATCCCCAACGTTCTCGGAACAAAAAGTACATACGGCATGAGGAAGCATATGATATGTTATATGTTACTTCTTGGCCACGTCTTCCTCATGTCCCACGGTGTTTGTCATGTATGTACTCTGGACTAAAATTGCATCGTATGGTCAAGCATAGCATGCATTGCATTCGTTTAAATTCTTGCTGGGCGTTAGGCTCATTGTTTTCCCCCGTGATGTAGGTAATGTATTGGATGACGATCACTATGTGGAGGAGGTACTCCCAGATGACGTTTTGGATTATCAGTCCGTTTGATCTAGTGGGGGTGCTTCATCATCAGTGTTTTGTGGAACTTAGTTTCTTAACGTCAGATATATAAGCATGTTTTCAAATGGATTTCAGTGTTTTTGTATGGAATGACTACAATGACTATGACTAAGGATTAGGAAGACGTAATATTTTGCTAATGATGACTATGGTAGAACTTTTGCTAGTTCGCTAGTTCTAGTAGACCTAGAACCTTTTGACAAAATGGATAAGTGACTGTTTTGAAGATATGATAGCTATTTAGTACTTTTATAAGTGTTTTTATATTCCGCATGTATTACTTTGATAGCAAAATGTGAGGTTTGAAAATGAGTATTTCTAAAATTGTTTTTATAAAAAGTAAAATTTTTAAATTTTACACATATTAAAAATGAGGGATGTTACAGCCTTACCTGAAGAGTGGCGATCGCTCACCTAACTGGAATGGGGAGGCTATCCAGGCGTGGGGGTACTGCATTCCCTATCGTCTGAGTGGGATTTAAATGCCTCAACGACAAAACAATCTAATATTTAAAACATATTTTCTCACAAATCCGTGCATTTTTGGACAAAGGAAGGCGTTCGTGCCTCGTCCACACTCATCCGAATTCCTCATTTCCCTATCAGAAATGCGTTTTTGGGCGAAGGAAGTCGTCCTCGCCTTCGTCCGAAAAGTTAGCTAATTTGGACAAATTTGAACTCTCCTCGTCCTCCGTCGCCCGCAGGTTGTCCCGACACGTCCGAAAACTTGCGTTTCAGACGAAGGACGATTTCAGACACGAAACGTCATCCCTGCCTCATCCCAAAATGTAGGAGACGACCTGAGACACATTTCAGACGCGACTCCAAGTCCGTGTGTAGACCACATGCGTCCAAAAACTCAAATTACACCTTTTTCATCAAAATTTTATACTTTATTTATTCCATAATATTTTCTCCATATTTACACGGCATGAATCAACACGTATCATTCGCAATATAATGTTTTAATTATTCCAAAAATTAATTACGTCATATACACGAGGAAAATATTATCGGAGTATTACATTCTACCCCCCTTACAAAAATTTTGTCATCAAAATTTAGCTAACTAAATAGCTTTGGATAATTAGCTCTCATATCATCCTCCTTCTCCCAAGTGGCCTTTTCGATCGTATGGTTCTGCCATAAAACTATGACTAGCGGAATCTGCTTACGTCGTAGTTCCTTTATTCTGGAGTCTAGGATTGGAATAGGTCTTTCTCTGTAGTTTAAGTTGTTTGGACATCGATGTTCTCCAGAGGGACCAATAAAGTTGAATGCCCTAGACATTTCTTGAGCATTGATACATGAAACACGTTGTGCACACCTACCATAGAATCTTGTAATTGTAACTGGTAAGTGATAGATCCAATCCTTTTTGTAATTACAAAGGGGCCAACATATCTCAGGTTGAGCTTTTCCCTTTTTCCGAAGTGTACAACACCCTTGAATAGAGATATCTTTATGAATACTTAGTCCCCTTCACTGAATTCCATACTTTGCCGACGATTATCAGCGTAACACTTATGATGGCTTTGGGTGGCTAACATCCTTTGCTTGATAATGGCAACAAACTCGGCAGTTTTCTGTACCATTTCAGGGCCGTAGAATGTAGCTTCACCTATTTCATCCTAGTACAAAGGAGATCTGCACTTCCTCCCATATAGTGCCTCATACGGTGCCATGCCAATCGTGGCCTGGAAGTTGTTATTATAGGCGAATTTGACCAATGGTAGCATCTTCTCCCATTCGACTTGAAATTTAAGTACACAAGCACGTAGCATGTCTTCGAGTGTTTGGATCGTTCTTTCACTTTGGCCATCCGTTTGAGGGTGAAATGTTGTGCTAAATTTCAGTTTCGTGCTCATAGCATTATTTAGACTCTTCTAGAACACTGAAGTAAATCATGGGTCTCGATCATATACGATAGAAACCGAAACACCATGTAGTCGTACAATCTCTTTAACATATAATTTAGCAAATTGGTTCATCTTGTATGTCATAGCTAAAGGCAAGAAATGTGAAACCTTCGTTAGTCTATCCATGATTACCCAGATCGCATCATGACCTCTAGCAGTCCTGGGCAAACTTGTAACGAAGTCCATGGTGATTTGCTCCCATTTCCACTATGGAATTTGCCATGGTTGGAGCAACCCACTTGGTCATTGATGTTTGGCCTTCACCCGTTGACGTACCTGGCATAGAGCCACGTACCCGACAATATCGTATTTCATATTCAGCCAATAATAATGTGCTTTGCGGATGAATTGAGAAACAGAAGAGTGAGCTTTCTCACAAGATCTTTGTTTGCAAGGTCATATCGCTCGGCACATACCATTGGTTTTTATACTTTATTATGTCATCCACCGACGTAGAGTAGTCCCGATATTCTGGTAAGGTTGGGTTCAATCTGAAATCCTCGCATATACCATCGCCTTGCTGAGCCTCTTTAATCTGCTCAAGTATGGAAGGCATTAAGGTCAATTTTGATAATACAACATCCAACTGCGTCGGAACCATTTGTACATCAAGCTCCTATAGGTCTTTCTGAAGTCCTGCAAGCATTTCTTCACATAACATGCTCATCATGGCAACTTTGAGGTTGAGAGCATCTGCTACAATATTAGCTTTCCCCAGATGGTACTTAATTTCACAATCGTAGTCCTTAACGAACTCAAGCCATCGTCGTTGTCTCATGTTGAGCTCCTTCTGTGTGAAAATGTATTTAAGACTCTTGTGATTCGAGTAAATTTCCCAATGCTGCCCATACAAGTAATGTCTCTAGATTTTAAGAGTGAAGATAACCGCAACGAACTCAAGGTGATGCGTGGGATAATTTACTTCATCGGGTTTAAGCTATCGGAAACGCCTATAGTATCCAGCCAATCCAAGGAAGCTCCTTACATCTCCAACATTCTTAAGTGGCCCCCAATCCACAACCGCCTGTACCTTTGCAGGATCCACGGAGATACCATCTTTGGAAATCACAAGGCCAATGAAGCTAACTTTGCTTAGCCAAAAATTGCACTTAGAAAACTTGGCGTACAATTGGTGCTGGTTAAGAAGCGACATAGCAATCTGAAGATGTTCACAATGCTCCTCTTCCGTTTGGGAATAGACCAAAATATCGTCAATGAAGATAATAATAAATTTGTCCAAATAATCCCTAACAATCCGGTCCATGAAAGCTGCAGGGGTGTTGGTCAGTCTGAACGACATAACCAGGAATTCATAATGTCTGTTCCTAGTGGGGAATGGAGTTTTAGGTACATCGTCTAGTTTAACCTTCAATTGATAATAACCCGAGTGCAGGTCAATCTTCAAAAATACTAGGGCACCACATAGTTGATCGAATAGATCATCAATCCTTAGTAAAGGTGTAACGCCCAGATAATTTAAAACTATTTATCCTTATTTTAAAAATCCGCCATATAAAATTTTTCATTTAATTTATTCAACATTCGAAATTCATTTAGAGAAATGTATATCAGAGTAAGTAATGCGGAATAGATAATATAAATTTCAAAACATAGTTTCAAATGTTTTAGCAAAAGTCCCAAAGTCTCTAACTACAATTGTTCTTAATATTCAAAACACTATTAATAGTAAATTATCAAAATGCCCTTTTATACCAAAATACCAATATTTTCCAAATCATGTGAGTTGCACCCAGCAGGTCAAATCGGTTGATAACACGAGGGGTCATCCTGGAACGCCTCCTCCTCAACTAGTACGTCATCATCATTAAAAGTGTCACTTACATTACGAGGAAAACAATGAGCCTAAAACAATTTACATTTCCAAATAATCCCAACTACAGATTATTGTACCTTCAACATTTGGTTTGCACTTCCACATTTGTCAGCAACTAAGATAATAATTAACAATACTCAACAATCTCATATATCAAAATAGCTCACCCAAAACCAGATTCACATGCTTCACAAATTGGTTTATCTCAGAACAATTCATATGGCAACACTTTATCATTCTAACTATTCATCTCAGCAAACCAAATATAGCAGAATGTAAGCATTTCATCATTCTCAACAAATCATACGACAGAACAAATAACCTAACTCATAATGTAGTGCCTCCTTTGGCCAACTAAAATTCTAATTCTTACCTCAGTTTTTCAGCAGCTAAACACAAGTAGAATAGCAGCAAATGCAAGAAATCAACAACCAATATATAAGTCCTCTAGCCATCTAAACCTCTAATAGTTCCTATACAAGGCAACAATAATGATAAATCCCATCTTTATGTCTAACTTAACTTAAACCAGAGGTCCATAATGAAACCTGTAAACTTCTTAACAATAAATTCTTACCTTTGCTTCACTTCACGGATGGACAAACAGAGCAACACTTCACACGCCACTCAACACTCTCTAATTTCCTTCCCTCACAAAGCACACAGACTCCCCAAACTTCCAATAGCTAAAATGAGTACAGAACATAGAAGACCTACCACTTATAGATGGAAGAGGAAGAAGGGACATCAGCTGCAATAGGGGATAATCTCCAGAAGAAAACTGGCCATTGTCCAAACCAAGAAAGAGAGGTCCATTGAGTAGATGCCAGGTGGAAAGCTTCCACACCTATGGGAGAGGTCTGGACATGCTGTAGGGGAGCTGGGGGAGAGATTTTGTCGAGTGGGTTACAAAATTGAAAGAGAGAGAATGGAATTATAAAATGGGTTTCATGGATTTTTTTCGACTTTTAGGACGAGATCAGTTGTCCGAAATCAATTTTGGACGAGAAAGACGCTTCCGAAAACTCACAAAAATTGGTACAAATTTGTTTCCTCCTCGTCCGCGTCATCTGTGCCCTATTTCGGAGGAGATAGACGCGTCTGAAATGTCCCAAAAATTTGTCCAGATTTGTTTCTTCCAAGTCTGCGTCGTCCGCGCCGTCCGGACCTCGGCCGAAAACTCACCTGTACACACTTTCTTAAATTTCACATTTAGATTATTTCTAATATTAACCCTATACTTTTCAAGCGTAATTTAATGTGTACCGTCACGCAACATGATATAATATTCATATATATTACTTATCCAAATTTAATACATCCACAAAACGGGGAAAATATTTTCAGGGTATTACAAGAGGGTACTTGTTCTTGATTTTTACTTTGTTCAATTCTCAGTAATCAATACACATTCTCAATGTCCCGTCTTTCTCCTTGACAAATAGCATAGGTGCACCCCATGGGGAAAAACTTAGACGGATGAACCCTTTGTTGAACAGTTCCTCCAATTGAACCTTTAATTCATGTAGTTCAACTGGCGCCATACGATACAGATTTTTTAAAATAGGTTCAGTGTCGGGCTGTAAGTCGATCACAAATTCAATCTCATGGTTAGGGGGTAAACAGGGAAGCTTGTCAACAAAGACATTTGAGAAGTCACAAACTATCGCAACATCTTCCAACTTAGCCTCAAGGTTTGCGGTAGTATCGATTACATTTATAAAGAAACCGTCACATCCGTTTTTCAACAATTTATCTGCCTTAAGCGTAGAGATGATAGCCAGCTTTTCTTTCTCTTTGGTTCCTTGGAAAGTGTGCAATTTTCCACCTGGAGGGTAAAGGCAGACTTCCCTCTTCTTGAAATTGATGATCGCATGGTGTGAAGATAGCCAATTCATTCCGATGATGATATCGTACCCCTATAGGTCGATAATGATCAGGTCAGCACGAAATAAACGATCATTTATCTCCACTGCATAGGCCTTAAGAATTCCATCAGCATTTACGTGGTCACCAGAAGGCAACAATACCAAATGCGTACAATTCACACTACTAGATAGCAATTCGCCCTTCCACAGAACTCCGTTGAAATAAAAGAGTGTGTAGCACCCGAATCAAATAAGATGTACGCAACACACTTATTAATATAAACCATACTTGTTAGGATTAAGTAACTTATTTATTCTAAGGTAAGATCTCCTAATTCAACTAGGGAGCAGTTAACATCACATAAAGACAATTATTGCATAAGGTTATGTGTACTTGCCACTTGTAATACCCCAATTTTCGTAACAGAATTAATTAGAGATAATTGAGATTTATTGGATAAGAAAATTGATTGGGAAAAATATTTGGATAATAATCAATGATTTATTTAATGGAAAATTAATTTAAGAAATTGAATTGGGATATTTAAATTGGGCCCGAATAATCGTTAATAACCAATATTTAAAATAAGTTAAGAAAAATTTGTGTCAATTAATATACGATATGTATATTTAATAATTATTGATTTGATAAAACAATTAAAATATATAAAATGGAATTAGAAATTGAAAGGGGATGAGATTGTGAAAAATTAAAAATAAAGGAAGATTGAAGTAATATGGGGCTGAATCGGTTCGGTTTGCTGGTTTGGTTCAGGGCTGGTCGGTCAATTCAAATCAAAAAGGGGGAAGAAATTTTAAGATTGGCCTTTGGCCTTCCTTCGCTGGCGAAAAGAAAGAAAATGAGAGGAGAGGGAGAGAGCGTGATCAAGGGAGAGCCGAGGGAGAAGATCTGGCGCGACGGAAGGGCGACTTCCAGCGAATGGGCGACATTGTCCGATGGCGTGGTAACCTCCTGGCGAGCGGCTGCGAGCAACGAGGAACGGCTGGATAGTGTCGCGGCTAGGGCTCGAAGTCGGAGCTCTCGCGGGCGTGCTTTCTGACAACGATTTGAGGTAAGCATGGTTGATTTCTTCCTTCTCCTTCACGTATTGTTGACCGGTTGTCAGTAGTGGCGATTTGGCGAAGGGAATGGCTGGAGCAGGGATCGGTTCAGGCCCATTTCTGTGGTCCACTGTTGAACCGGGTGGTTTCAATTGGTCTGGCTAGCAGGATAAGGGCTTCCACATGGCCATCGCGTATTGGACCAATCTCTTTGAAGTGGGCAATCCTCCTACACTGTAGCTTTCCCTGCCTATATAGGAATGGCAGGGGAATTGGGCAGGGAAATGGCTGAGTCTGGGAGGAAGAAAGGAGAAAAGAGGAAGGTGAGGTTGGCAGCAACACTCTCGGGCTGTTCGTGTTTTTAGCTACTGGAGTTGAAGAGTGAACTCCCTGTTCTTGACTCCTGGTTGCTGCGCGAGCCTGACTCCTTTGGGTGAGCAATTTCCTTTCCTGTTTAATTAGTGAAGCATACTAATGGAGATGTATATATATTATGTGTTGTGGATTGATTGTTGGACTGCCCTATTGATTTGGATTAAATGTTCCGTGAAGACCTTCTTTGTTGGATTATTTCTTGGTTGAACTGTATAGTTGGTATGCATGTGGAAATGTTAGATAATGCTCCTGTTGGCTATTATTCTTGGCTATAGGATGATTCTTGGTTCTGTTGTCTTCGTTGTGTGTAATCTTTAGGTTTTGTTGAGAATGTGATGTAGGAAATAATAGTGTGATGGACATTATTGCTATTTGGATGGAAAGTTTTGTTGGGTTTACACTAATTGGGATTTAATTGACAACCGTTGAATACTTTGTTATGATTGGATTTGAGTGTTAAGTGATTAGTGGGTGCAGGAGGGCCTAAATATGCAGGGTATGATTTTGGGTAATAAAGTTAAATAAATGCTTTGTTGGTTCTAATGGATTTTTCTTTAAAAGAAAGTGAATTGTATTGTGAAGTAAATTCTCTCTATTATCAGGTCACATTGATGGAATAAGCAACTATTGTTAATTATTGTTATCCCATTGCACATGTTAAGATATTAGAATGGTTATTGCGAGGTTACTAAGTAATTTGGATAACTAATGAGATTTGTTAAGCGTTAAGGCTTATGGAAATTCAGTGATAATTATTAATGAATAAATATCGATTAATTGGACAATTGTGATTTAAGGGGAAAAAATATAAATTAAAGTTATTCGTTTATTGACCATGATATTAATGAAGATAAATTAATAGAAATTCATTAAGCGATAATTAAATTATTAAATAATAAATAAGATCAAAGTTAAGATTTATGATTGATAGAAATATTAATAAATAAATTATAATTATTTTGAAGGTATAAAAGGAAAGAAGGACAACGTTAATTTCTGAACTGCGCTAAGGACACCAGGTAAGTTGATACTTACTGTGTTTTGGTCTTCATACCCTACATTTCTAGAATTAGGATTGTATGTTGTGTGTTTACTAGAATTAGGTTCTTTTAATGATATGTTTATTAGACATTTATATCATCATATAGGAGTGTATGTAGGCACGAGCATATTGTATGTCATCCTAAAATATATGTAAATAGGCATGTGGAGGTTTCGGGAAAATTAGGGATGATTCTCGTGATGACACCCTTATTGGAGTGCCTACTCCCACATAGGGGGCGGTGAGGTATAGTTAAGTCATGTGAACCTTAAGATTCTCAATTTTCTTGTTCTGAAATCCCCAATGTCTTCAACAAAGTGACTGGGTATGGCTCGTGGTGACACCCCTATTGGTGTGGTTCCTCGTCGGAAACACAGGTTAAGTCACGAGACCAATTGACTTATCCATCGCCCCCGTTAATAGACGAGACACGGTTCTCCTCTGTAATGCATCATATGATCATGCATCTCATCTGCATTGCATTTTAGTCTATCACTTACTGAGCAATAGGCTCATTAGTTTAGGTCTTGTGATGTAGGTACGTACGAGAAATAGAAGAACAGGTCAAGGACAATTGGTGAAAGATTTGCATGGGTGGATTTTGTGGCTGGGTGGGCTAAAGAGTTTTAAAAGGAAATTATTGGAAAAAGGGGTTTGTAAATTATTTAATATTCTTTAACATTTTGTTTTAATTCCGTTGCGTTTCATAAAATGATTTTATTACTTCCGCTGAAATTGATAAGTGTTTTAAGTAAAGAGCTTTAACGATCGGGTTTTATAAAGAAAGAATACTCTGATTGTTTTACGAACGGAAAGTTTTAAATTTTACATGATTTTAAAATAAATAAAAATCCATTCGTTACACCACCACTGCTAGTTGCTCCTCTTCTTGGTCCGGTCTGTACATGGCAAAAACCCGTGGAGCCACACCTCCTTGTCCACTAGGTCGGGCTGTGCAATACTTGCAATATGGTTGGGCTTCCCACACATATAACACCTCTTTGAGCCTGCCAAACATTCACCACGATGGGCTTTCTTACACTTTGGATATGCATTGGGTTAATGAGCATTGAGTGTCTCTGTCATCGGTCGCTTGTCTGGTCTTTGCTGCGCCTCACCATCAAAGGGTCATTTGAATCCCCGGCCTACTAACGGACCACTATGTGATTGCTAGCTTGAATTACTTTTCCACATCCTCTAGTTTGCCTCCCTTTGTCTTCTCGCCATGGCCTTTACACCTTCCACTACCAAGGTCTTCGCCACGATTTTTGAATAGGGGATACCTTCAGTGCTAGCCACAATAACTCCTTCCAAAATTTTAAGCTTGAGCCCCTGAACGAAATGGTGAACTTTTTGCTCTTCAGTAGCCACCAAATGAGGGGCAAAACAGGATGACGCCTTGAACTTTTGAGCATACTCTAATATAGTCCCTGTCTGGCGTAGGCGTATAAATTCAACTAATTTCTGCTACGGATTGTATGGTTGAAACACTTTTCATTGAACAATTCCTTGAAATTATCCCATGTGAGAACTCTGACATCTCATGAGGACTTAATCGAGTCCCACCATAAGCGCGCATCTTGCATCAGCAAGTAAGCAGCACACTTAACCCTTTCAGTCTCAGTGACATTTGCATATACGAACTTATCCTCAAGGGAGCGTATCCACTCATCAGCTTCCGTAATATCTTAGATGTCCCCATTAAAACAAGGGGGCTTGAGCCATTGGAACTTTTCTGATCCTGCTTCCCTTGGAATCGGCATTGCCTAATGATTTCCGTTCTCATTCTCATTATCTTGGCCCATAAATCTTTCCATATACAAAAAATGTTGCTCCATATGTTGGGATTGTTGCTCCATACTTTGAGATTGCTGCTCTACCACAGTATCGATACATTCAAGAGCCTCATCTCGGCCTTTACCGTCCTCCTGTCGGCCCGACGCTCCGTGTCTCTCCTCGTTAACCGGAATATTCTCTCTTGTTCGCCTAGCCATTTATAATCCTATACGTTCTTACATTATAGAGTAATAAGTTAAGGGAAATAGTTCAATAACATATAAGTAAACTTATAGTCAAAGGAGTATTGCCCGATGAGTCTTGGGTTATCCGCGGTCTACTGAATCGTACTTGACCTGGTTAGGGCTCTGATACCAACTGTGACGCCCCGCATCAAATTCTTCCTTAACTTTTTCTCTTTTTTGTTTTCCATGTAAATATTTTTCTTTTTATTTATTTAAAACAAGTGAGAGTAAAACTTAAGGTGAGCGTGAAAATCTAAAGTGCATAATTAAATCAGAGTAAAAGTGGAAACATGAGATGTGTAAATTTAAAATCAGAGTTAAAACGGAACATAACTAAATTCAAAATATGGTTTGAGAGTTAAGGCAATAGTTAATAGTTTTATAAAACAGTGTCCTTTTTCAAACCATTTCAAAATAGCTTTTCCCTTTCTTCTTCTTACGAGACATAACTTACTCAGGTCGATTTAGCCGGATAACCTGCAGGCTCAAAGGGAAATGCATCCTCCTCTGCTCCTAGAATTATTACTTCTTGGCAATTTCCTACACCACAAGCAAACAGTGAGCCTAAAGGCCCAGTAAGGAATGGGGTATGCAGCTTGATGTATGCCTCTAATTCATTATTTTGGAATGGGTATCACCCCAAACCGTTCTTTTCTTTACGTTTCATTCATTCATTCATTCATTACTCGTACGTCGAGTTGGGAGATTGGAGGAACCTGTGTAAGAGGGAATAGTCTCTTGTCGGCTTCTAACCACCTAGGGTAGCTAGTTTCCCGTAACCGGACATGGGAAGGGCATAATTCTTCTAGTCTACCTGATTAGATCCGAACTACCCCTTCATCCTCCAACTCCCCTTTTTTCTTTCTTTTCATTCATTTTGTTTATCCATTTTCCTCTCGTAAATGCATATGAGTACCACCCAAGATGTGCATTTCCTACTTGTTTCTATTATCATGATGCATGTTGATGAAATACCAAAATTACGACTATAAAACAATAAATAACAGCGAATAAAACAATGAATAAAACAACGAAATAGGACAGTGAATAAAATAGCGAAATAACATGCTTCAAATTTAACAGAACATTACAAACAAGAAACAGCAAATTCAACGTACTATTATGCTGGAATTAAATAAATAAATTACATCGAAATACTTAGAAGGATTAGACATGCTTAACAACAATTTGATGGCATGAACTAAACCTAACTAAATTACTAGAGAGAGTGTAACATCCGAACGTATGAAACATGGTCAATGGCATTATTTTCAACTAGAGCTAACGACCTATTTTATAGTTACAGAAATTTAAACAATTATAATAGAAGTTGACTATGCATGTTGATATCAAAGGAAACAACAACTTCCATCTAGCACAAAAAACTAAATAGCAATATCATCGATCAAGTCTACCATAATAGCAAGCAAGACTATGTACAACACACCCAATCAAGATAGAACCAATCGTAAAGAATTAACTCATGGCTTATTCATGCTTAACATAACAATTTATAGTTCATCCTTTCGCATTATAGAATTAAACGTCGGAGACCATAATTCTAGCAGGAAGCATTATCAATTTCTTAAAGCATCGATTTACAGTAAAGGAAACACAAAAGATCAAAAATGAAAGCAAACAGACACTGTTTGTGTGTAGGGCATCCACTGGCTAATGACGCTACCCAATCCTTACCTTAGTTTGCAATTCGTTGAAGGATTCCTACACTAAAGGAAAAGCAACTGCGAGTCTATCCCACCCTTCACATTCCTCAGCTTACAGAGCTCACCCTCAACAAACCTGTATAGCTTGAAAGAACACACAGTCAACTCAATTTCTCGCAGAACACTCACACACTCTCCAAAGAATTTCTCTCACGAGCAAGGAAGATGAAATTGTAGAGAAGGACCAAGTTAACCCCTTAATACAGGAAACCTTACATGGAGAGTGAAGATTGGTAGCTGTCCAGGCATGGGGGAGCTGCTCCTGGTCGTTTGAGTGGGTTTTAAATGCCTAAACGACAAAACGATCTAATATTTAAAACACATTTTCTCGCAGATCCGTGCATTTTTGGACGAAGGAAGGCGTCGTGCCTCATCCGCACTCTTTTGAATTCCTCATTTCCCTGTCAGAGTTGTGTTTTTGGATGAAGGAAGTCATTCGCGCCTTTGTTCGCGTTTGTCCGAAAAGTAAGCTAATTTGGACAGATTCAACCTCTCCTCGTCCGCCATTGACTGCAGGTCATCCTGACACGTCTAAAAACTTGTGTTGTAGATGGAGGACACTTTCAGACATGAAACATCATCCCCGCCTCATCCCAAAATACAGGAGACGACCCGTGACACATTTCAGACATGACTCCAAGTCCGCGCGTCGACTGCATGCGTCCGAAAGTTCCAATTACACTTTTTTCATCAAAATTTTATACTTTATTTACTCCATAATATTTTCCCCATATTTACACGGCCTTAATAAACATGTATCATCCTGCAACATAATATTTTAATTATTTCAAAAATTAATTACATTATATACACGAGAAAAATATTATCGGGGTATTACAATTGGGCCAGTTTAATAAAATGATAAAGATGTTTGAATGATTTAACTCCATGTACGGTAAATGAGAAGCATGAAATGGTTTTCAAAAGATAAGGAAAATAGTTTTGTTGCATGAATTGCATTTAGTATCGACTTCCCTATAGAGTTTGTCACTCACCCCTTAGACCCTATTTTTTCCAAGGTTAGGGTGTAGGCTCAGTGCATAGGTTGTGCATGTGATGTCATAGGGCGACGCTAGAGCCCCTGGTGGGTGCTTGCATCTTCCCACGGATGGGTAGATGTTTGTCGATTCAATTACTCCATCCCTGGTATGTTAGGATTTTAGTTTTAGTGTTGTTGATATAATTTTTGCACAATATGTTTCTTTATTTACACTATCATGTCTCTAGTTGGTCACTCTATGGACCCCAGCCCATGTGATTTAGGTTTGAACTTGATATTTTTTGTTAAGTCTTTAACTTCTCTTACACCTTGGGCTTGGTAACCGCGTCCTCTTCGAGGATCGGTTCACCTGACCCGGCGGTTCTGTTATGTCCATCTCTAGAATAAGTTTTCAAACCCACCATGCATGTGCAAATATAGTAAAAGAAACTCCTACCTCGATGAAGTGAGTCTTCTTACTGCTGGGAACCGTATGCTCAGGAATTGACTCAAAGTCTACGAACACCTCTGAACCTAAAATAATAACAACATTTATAGATTCTATATCGGAAACATGAAGCCAAATTGGAAAGATAAGACAAATAGCCGCAAACTTCACCTAGGTTTGTACCACCTTGCCAAAAAAGCAAAACACTCGAAAAAGATTGTACAGTTAATGAGAAACAAGGTGTAGTCAACTAAAGATGGGATAACGATCGACCAATGATACAAGTCTCGATTGACTGGAGAACAATGAGGGTCGACTAGACATTGACCTGTGGTCGACCAGAAACTAACTGTATTCAACCAGACAACCAACTGTAGTTAACCTATTGTTTACATATGGTGGACCAATGATGCCATGCAATCGATCTACTTACGTCACATATTTGACCTCCCTAACAACATTATTTGGTCTACCAAACCCTTGAGTGATCGACTAGACCCACAAGACGATCAATCCACTAGAGGCATAGTTGACCTTGAGAAAAGTTGAAATAGATGCTTAAAATTCTAGTGTGTGATCAGGTGACTGAGCCATAGCCACTTTCAATTGAAGATGCATTAGAACGTTAAACAGATGGGTTTCTAGCAATGAAACTTGCAAAAAACCAACCATTTCCATCTATTTTTCCATCAATCACTTTAAAACATTGCATTAGGCACAGATTGACAAATACAACACAAAATAACCAATGATTTGGAGTTTCTGACCTCGAAATTGGATTATGAAAAATCTAACAAAAAAAACTAAATGGAAAACTAACAAAAATGAAGTTAGATTCAAAAGTACTCTTGAAGTCTTCGATAGAATTTAGAGATCAAAATGTAGAAAACTCGAATTTGTGGCAACATTATCCATATTTTGTTGCATGCTTCGGAAGTCACTAAGTAGAGGAGCTCTTGGAGGTGTGCCTACATTCTATTTTGGAGAGATTAAAGATTATGAAATTGATAAAGAACTAATATTTTGGCCTTGCATGTCAAGAGAAGTTCTCATGTATGTGGAGAAATACATTGTTTGCAAAAGGCCTACAAGCCAATTACAAATCTTTGGTTTGCACATACCATTGCGGTTTACTAGTCTTCCATGGATAAAGTTGAACATGTTTTTTGTTTTTGGTAAAGTCCATACAGCAAGGAGGATAGAAGCTATCCTAGTTGTGGTTTTCAAATTATCCAAGGTAGCACATTCTATAATTTGTAGCATAATGGATGAAATTTTTCTTATTGTTGAGCCATTTTCCAAGGAAGTAGTAATTGTGCTTGTGGTGGTTCATTCAGTTAATTTGGATAAAGACATAAAGTTTGTGATCTTTTTTTGGAAGACCCTTGATCACAGAACCTCAACCATTTTAAATGTCCAAGACCTTTTTCCTTACTTAGGGGAAGAGAATGAAGAATAAAACCCCTTGGATTTGAGGTCAAATCCTTTTCAACCCCGTTAGGATGATGTGCCACAGATTCCCTCTATCAATAATCGAGCACAAAAATATTCTAACGATATTTTTAGTGTTTATTTTATAGGTGTTCAAAGAGAAAAGAAGATAAATTACATTCATCAAGCATCCAATAATATCTTAGAGCTATTCAAAATCAAGAACGAGTTTAAAGGAAATGTTGGACAATCCAAAATTGCCGATAATTTGATCCCCAAGCTATATTTTGATTATTTGGTTGTCTTCAAGATTTTATTTAAAGAATATACTTCATGAAGATTGTAGCTGACTTCTCAAGCTTTCAAGAATAAGTCTTGTCTTAAAAATACAGTTTATTTGCTATGTCAAAAGAGCCTCAAATAGAAAGTTTTATTGTTTGTTAAAGAAGTTCAATCTCACTTACTCATAATTGAAGCCCAAATTAATTTGAAGATGGGCCTTGAAGAATGATCTATTAGATCATTGCTGCATAATTTTATTTAATAAGACTTAATTTAGAGTTATTATTATTAGCACTACATGTAGTCATTTACATAAAAACACTACATGTAGATTAGTTTAGTTAGTTGTTATTCAATTAGGATTTGAATTTCCAATGGAAGATTAGGTTAGGTAAGATTTTTATTATTTCCTTTAATTTTCTTTTAGGAGTATTTAACTCCATTTTGCTGGAAAGAATTAGAATTAGAATTTGGTAAAAAAAAATTCAGCCTTTGGCACCCTATTTGTGTGATTGCAAAAACCACAAGCTTTATCGGTTGTTCATCTTACCGATCAAGATTGTTATCGGTTGTTTGATTTTTTGTGAGAGTTGAGTCAAACGTTCTTTTTGTTACGGCTTTCTACCATCCTTTTCTTGTGAGGTAAACTTTTAGTAAAGTTATAAAAATTCACAAACTATTAAGTTGGAGTACTTCTTTTGTTGAAGATAGTCATTGAAGTCGTATGCTGTTTTAGGCGGCATTCCCGAATAACCTGCGTTCATCTTATTATAACTTCCTTTTCAAAATGAATTTGAATGTCAAATTTTGAGGGTTTGACATACACTATTAGGCAATATTGATGTTCAACAATCAGAAGAAAGTTCGTTGTTTTGATTGAGTTTGAAGTCCTAGAAAATCAGACGTATTATCTGGTAGGTGACTGTTTTTTTGGTAAAGTTATCATCTTTCCTATTCTTTCCAAATCACTTATTAGATACAAAACTTTATCTAAAATTTATTTTTATAAACATGAAACATACTAACTCAAAACAAGAAAAGACAAAATCCAAAATCACTTCATGGACCTATGCTATGAATGTAATGACCCGATTTTTTGTTATCTCTTAAAAATGTAGGAAATTTAAAACCTTTATAAAACTCTTTTTAAAACGGTATCAGAGTGCGAAACCGGACCGTTAAAGCCTTTTTCATTAAACATAGCGGAAGCACTTGTATAATCTTTTATGAAACATAACGGGTTTATTAAAACATAGCAGAAGCATAAAATATTGAAGGAATACTAAACAATTACATACTGCACTTAAGAAATGAAAACTAAGCCATTAAATACAATTTAATTACAACCGAGTTCTCTTTTTCTCTCTTTTACTCTGTTTAGCCTTCATCCTTGCATTTTGATTTGTGTATTGTTTCTTCCTCAACTCCTAATTATGTGCATTCACGTACAAGCACCTACACCTACACCTACACCACAAGTAAACTGTAAGCCCAAAGGCTTAGTAAGGAAAAAGGTTTATGCAGTATGATATGCCACTCTTTAGTTCTTATGGAATGGGGGCCACCCAAACCAATCTTTTCATTACATTCATTCATTCATTCATTTTTTACTCTTACTTTAAGCCGGAGATTGGAGGGTTCTTAGGGGATGGAATAGTTGATCAGACCTAACCCTTTACTTGCAACTAAGTCCCCGTTCCAGTCAAGGTAGGGGACTTCGCCTAGTCGCAGACTAGATCCTCTACCCATCAGCCCCAACTCCCGTTTTCTTTTCTTTGTTACTGTGCTGGGCTAAGGTACCAGACCACAGAGACCTTCATCTTTTCCTTATATTTTCCTCACTCAATGCATGTGCAAGTACTACCACCAAAGTGGCACTCCCTACTAGATTTCTATTAACATGATGCATGACCATACATTCTTATCCTACCATGATGCATGATACATTATAACATAATATAACAATAATTGAATCGCTCATATAAAAGATAGTAATTGATAATCATATTGAAATGAAAGCAAGCTATAATTGAAATTGTGCATATAAGAGGAAGTAAAGCATATAATGGAAGATAACAACTAAAGTTAAATAATGCACATAAGGACAAGTAGTAATAATGGAACACCCAATAAAGTGAAGTATATGAAAGAGACAAATATAGAGTTAATTAAACAACAAGGGGCATGCTTGGATATATAATCACAGTAATAAAGGAAACATAACTTAGTTAACATGCTCAGGGATTGATTTCATACTTTTATCCTAGTTAACTAATCATGCTCAGGTTTAGTAGACAATAATATGCTAAGGACAAGTAATTATGAGCAATGTTATAAGGAACACCAAGAAGACAATAAGAAATATAACATAGAACATCTCATCACATGATCAACGAAGTTCTTAATTTGTTCTTGCTTAGTTCATTTCTCTTTCATCATATTTCTAATGAAGTAAAGCATCGAATTGTAGGAGTTACAGTAAAGGAAATTGCAGTAGAAAACAATACATAGAATATCAATAAAGGAATTCAACACCACTCAGATTAATTGATTACTCGGTTAGACATGCTTGGATTAATTACAATTTACATGCTCAAGAACTAATTACAATCATTACCCTAGATGATTAAACATGCTTTTATTATGGTTAATTAACATGTTATTCAAGTTAGTTAATTAAACATGCTCAATTGAATAATTACACTAGGGATACTAGTTGATGAACGAAACATGCTTAAGGAAATGATTAACAACTATTAATTAAACAAGTAGTTGAACATGCTTGACGTGCTCCAAGTTGCAATGAGAGCACCTAACCAAATCGGCTAAACAGGTTCTGAAATAATATGACTGGACTCGCTTCAATCAATAATAACTCCACAACCAAAAGTGATTAAGAGCTGGATTTTGGAGTAAATAGTGTCAACAAGTTCAAAATCAACATATCAAAAATCCAGCTCAATAGCTATTCAGAATCTCCAGCTATGACAAAAATAAGGTTGATCCAAAATTAGGGTTTTGCTACGAACAGTTCTGTCGACTAAAAACGTAATGGCTAGTGCTCAACGTGCATACGGCCTTTCCACGCCAATTTTGGAGGATAATATCTTAACAAATTGAAGAACAACTCAGCCAAAAATGATCTCAAAGAACGCGTACAAGGGCGTCAAATTACAGTCACAATTGCAAGAAATCCAGTAGAGAATAACCAAGGACAAATTCATCGGCTAGCAAGCATTCCACTATAAAATCATATTCAACATAATCCTTCAAATATAATCACCATCCAAGACCCGTGCACATCTATTAGAAGTAGAATAGAACAAGAAAAACAAGATCCTCTTGAATGAAATAGCAAGAAAACACAAGAAAAATCCGTGGAGTCCGCGAGCCTCTAAAAGTGAGAGGGGCAACTATCAATGGCTTGACCGGTTAGGGAAGCACTCTCCAAGGTTTCGAAAACTTCTTCTACCTCCACACGACAATCAACACCACTAAGGGGAAGTATTGGAGGAGATAGTAACCCCCACTCCACAATCAACACCACTAAGGGGAAGTATTGGAGGAGATAGTAATCCTTCCAACTCGGCCAAGAAGCTTCAAGAAGGCCGAGCTCGGGCTATGGTTGAATCGGCGATGGAGGAGGGGTTTATCGCGGGTTCTCTCCTCAAAGGAAATAACTAGGGTTTAAGATTCATCAAAATTGATCTTCTCATCCAAAAAAGAGGGGTTAAAAACCCCAAGTGTTTTACAAAAATGCCAAAAGACCAAATTACCCTTAATGTGAAAAATTTGACATGCAAATCGCGCACCTCTCAAACACTCACAAAACAAACCGCGCACCTCTCAAACATTGACAAAAAAAAACAACATTAAAGAAACCAAATAAAAATTCCAAAACAAAGTCTATTTCTAGACCAACAAAATAGAATCCGCAAGTCAATATTACTCTTTGAATCTTCGCACTTCATGGAGTCTCCGAGGTGGGAAAAATATCGTGCTATCCATTCGGTGGTGTATGCAACCATGTGATCAAGTGGAAAGGCACTCCTTTGTCTTCGTCAGTTGTTTCCTCTATAGAGTCCCATAGTTTGATATTGCCTGCAAAATAAGAACGAGTTAGGGAAGAAATAAGCTTCTTGGCTTGTGAGCAAGTGATAGGGCCTTGGGGCACATCATCCTCCCGGGGTGGTTGAGGATTTGACCCCAAATCTATAGGTTGCTCTGATGGAACCTCTACAGATAGTTTGTCCTCGCCGTGGTACGGTGATAGGTCTTGAACATTGAAAGTAGTTGAAACACCATTGTCCTCAGGTAACTCAATACGGTAAGCATTATCGTTGATACGCTCTAACACTTTAAAAGGACCATCAGCCCTCGGCAATAACTTGCACTTTCGATAATGTGGAAATCTTTCTTTACGTAAATGTAACCACACAAGGTCACCCACCTCAAATATAACTTCCTTCCGGCCTCGATTCACAAGTCTAGCATATTCAGAATTCTTTTTTTCGATACACTTCCGGACTTCCTCATGTAATGATTTAACTCTCGCGGCTTTAACAGCTCCATCTTCGCCCATATATTCAGTCACTGGATGGGGAAGAAGATCCATAGGAGTAAGGGGGTTAAACCCATATACTACTTCGAAAGGAGTATGCTGAGTAATTCCATGCACGCTTCAGTTGTATGCAAATTCAACATAAGGCAGTTGTAAATCCCAATCAATTAATCTCTTACTAAGCACCGTTCTGAGTAAGGCCTCCAAGGTTCGATTCACCACCTCTGTTTGTCCGTCTGCCTAGGGGTGGAAGGAAGTGTTAAAGAGTAATTTAGTGCCCAACTTTCGCCACAAAGTCTTCCAGAAGGCACTTAGGAACTTCGTGTCTCGATCCGATACTATAGAGCGCGGGACTCCATGCAAGCGAATAATCTCTTGAAAAAATAAATCGGCAATATGTGGTGCATCATCGGTCTTGTTACAAGCTATAAAGTGAGCCATCTTAGAAAAATGGTCTACTACGACCATAATAGAATCTTTGGCTCTAGGCGTGCGAGGAATGCCCAAAATGAAGTCAACGCTGATTTCCACCCAAGGGTGGTGGCTACGGGAAGTGGCATGTATAACCCATGTGAAAGAACTCGACTCTTTGCCTTCTTGCATACAATACAACGTTCCACAATCCTTTTCACATCACGACGTAAATGAGGCCAATGAAAATGTTCTTGAACCGCCTCTATGGTTTTCTTACTGCCAAAATGACTCGCTAATCCACCGCAATGAGCTTCTAAGATAAGAGCCTCTAGAAGGCTGCAATTAGGAATGCATAACTTTCCATTCTTAAAAAGAAACCCACTTTCTAAAAAGTAAGAAAATTCAGGTTTGCTCAAACAATTATGGTAGATACTTCCAAAATCCTTGTCATCAGAATATAACTCTTTGATCCAGTTTAGACCAAAAAGTCTTGCATTAAGTTCCGTTAACAATACAGACCGCCTAGAAAGATCATATGCGACTTGATTACTTTCCCCCTTTTTGTATTTGATAATATATGGATAACATTCAAGAAATTCCACCCACTTGCCATGTCGACGGTTAAGTTTTCCTTGACTCCAAATGTGCTTCAATGCTTGGTGATCAGAGTGAATAATAAACTCTCTTGACAAAAGATAGTGCTGCCAAACTTCCAATGCTCGAATCACCGCAAAGAATTCCTTGTCGTAAGTAGAATAATTTAAAGCGGCCCCTTTTAATTTTTCACTGAAATAAGCGATAGGCTTGCCTTCCTGTATAAGCACCGCACCAATACCTAAACCTGAGGCATCACACTCGATTTCAAAAACTTTGGTAAAATTCGGGAGTGCATAAAGTGGAGCATTACATAACTTTTCTTTGATAGAGTCAAAACTAGACTGGCAAGAAGAAGTCCATACAAATTCCCTTCCTTTATTGGTGCAGTCGGTTATGGGGGCCATAATAGAGCTGAATCCTTTTATAAAACAATGGTAAAAGGATGCCAAACCATGAAAACTTCGTACCTCAGATACATTCTTCGGGATCGGCCAGTCTCGGATTGCCTCTATTTTAGCTTCATCCACTTCCATTCCATCTTTAGTAATTATAAACCCCAAGAAATAAACTCAGTCTTGAGCAAAAGAACACTTCTTGAGATTGCCAAATAATTGAGCTTTCCGTAGGACTTCAAACAATAATCGTAAGTGAGTGAAGTGGGTTGAGAGATGCGAACTATAGATAAGTATATCGTCGAAATAAACGAAGATAAACTTTCCCAAGAATTCCCAAAGAAGGTGATGCATCACACGCATAAAAGTGCTTGGGCCGTTGGACAACCCGAAAGGGATGACCATCCACTCATAGAGACCATACTTTGTTTTGAAGGTGGTTTTCCATTCATCTCCCTCTCGCATTTGAATCTGATGATAACCACTTTTCAAGTCAACCTTAGAAAAGATAGCAGCTCCGCTAAGTTCATCTAGCATATCCTCAAGTCTGGGAATAGGAAAACGATATTTAATAGTAATCTGATTGATGGCCCAACTATCCACACACATCCGCATCGTTCCATCTTTCTTAGGAACCACACAAGGGCTAAGTGATTCTCTAATGTAACCCTTGTCAAACAATTCGGTCACCTACTTATGTACTCTTTAGACTCCTTTGGGCTTAATCTGTAAGAAGGCCTATTAGGCATCCGGATGTGTCCAAAAATTGGACAGATCCGGATGGTTATCTAGACAGTACGGATGAGAGCGGGACGCCGTTTCTCGTCCGAAACCACGAATTTGCCTAATGAATTTGGCCTTGCGAACTAGACTAAGTCATCCGCACCAGTCCGAATCACAGCAGATCAGCGACATAATAAATTAAAAACAGAAAGAAAACAACGCGAACCCAATCAAAATGCAGCTCGATGCTTCTCACTCCTACGATCCCGACCTACAGAGCCTTGTCTCCTACTCCCCCCTGCCACTCGTATTATTGTCCCCAAGGTGAGCCTACAAATCATCTTCAGCTTCCTCCTCTACTTCTTCATTTTTCTGGTTCAGTGTTTTTCTGGAGAGTTGCTTGTGAAGAGTGAAGGAGGAGTGGGAACTACTGCTAGGTGTTGAGTCGTCCCCAAGGTAAGGAAATGGGTAGTCATTGGTTTGAGGAAGCCCTACCCACAAGTAAAAATATGTGAGTGTGTATGTAGTGATTTTCTTCCAGTTAATAAATTGTAAGTTTCCTAGATGCAATGACTCTAGTGTTTCCCTGATTGCTCCATTATATACTTTTCTATTATATTGCGATGATTCTTCTATTCTTTGTGTTACGTCTTATTGTTCTATATCCTCTATTGTTGCTTGTGCTCTTACATTTTCTACTATCACTTGTATTATCGCTACGTTTCTCATAATGTGTTGTTGCTCTTTATAGTCCCTGGATGTTCAGTTAGGAAATGTACGTTAATCTTTACTTGATGTTAAGGATGTGGAAAGATGAGTTAATGAAGTCATGGTAAGTGTGAAGAATAAATGAGATAGACTCCATGTTATTTTCTAGATAAGTTTACCTTCCTGTCATTTCTTTTATATACATATATCCTCATTGTGATTGTTAAAAATAGGTGAGTTGACTCCGTGGTAAGCACGTTAGATTATTGCTAATACTGTTATTATTATCTTGTACACAATATTCTTTGTTTGCCACTATTAAGCACGTTTCTACTGCTATATTACTGCTATGCTATTGTCGCTATTATTACTTTCAATATCGCTGCTATAAAATGAAATGCATGATAGCTCTCTGAAAGAGAATCCTAAAAGCATGAAAAGTAAAAATTATCGATGTTGTTCCCCTGCTGTCATATTTTGTTGCTTCTGTATAACTATAAAGTTAATCGGACGTTAATTAGTTGACACTAGATAAATCCAAGCATGATAGTTTGTAAAATTGGTTGTTGTTAGATAACTCGCAGTTAAATTATTGCTGCTATAGAACTCAGCACATGCCAAGCCACTATAAATCTCTGCTATATAACTGTTGTTGGATTAGTTGTTTAAAAACACACTAAGATGTTCATTTTTGCAATTTTATTGGTTGTTCTGTTTCTATAATACTCGTTATCAATAAGAAACATGTTTCTATTGTTATGTTTCCAATAGTACTCGCCGTTTAATTAATCGATTGTACGCATGAGTAGTAACTCTTCTCCACTGTGTTATTTATTGCTTAAGAGCATGATTCGTATTCTAACTCGATGATGTTCGCTGTCGTTATCAATTTAGAAGTACGTCTTCACTGCATGTCCCATTTTCTCGTGTGGCTGTTTACAGTCAATGTAGAAGCATGTTCTATTGTTCCTTTTCGCCATTCAAACTCTGCTATTTATTATCATCTTCTAAGCATGTTTCGACGTTTACTTAGACTTGTTCTTTACAGCTATTTTAGTCATTCAAAGAGCATGTTCTGTTGCCCCTGTCCTATATTATTTCGCTGTCATATATGATTGAAGAAATGCATGTTGTTGTCCTGTTTTTAATATTTCACTATTATGGTAGTTGACTTGAAGGCATGATTAGCGTGTTATTCTGTTATTTATCATCATTTGAGAAGCATGTTCGCTGTTGCATTTCAATTAATATTAATTGTCATTGTTGAGTCGTTTAGAAACATGTTAGGTTATTTCACTCATTATCTATTTCGTTAACTGCACGCTGCCTTACGTCGATAAAACAGGAAGTATTAGTATAAGAAAAGCAGAAAATGATAGCATGTGGTATGTCTATGTTGGTTAAGAATATGAGATCTTGGTAGGATACCATTGAGATAGCCAAGGTTGTGACTGTAATGACTTGGACAGAATTCAAGTGATTTTTCTATGATAAATATTTCAATTGCGCAATGAGTATGAGAAAATTGGTGGAATTTACTCAAATACGGCAGGAAGTGCCAGTGTCGGAGTATGTGCGCAAGTTTGTGGCATTGTCACAGTTCGCCTCTCATCGAGTGAACAACAATGAGCATGGTGTACACCACTTTATGTAAGGACTTCAGACAAAAATTTTTGAATGAGTAGTGGTGTCGGGAACTCAAGACGCAGCTTACTCTCAAGTGGTATCCAAAGCTCTCGACATTGCAGAAGTAAAGGACCAGAGTTTGAAAAGGAGTGATTTTGTCGTAAGTTTTTAGCCACATGCATGGGACGAAGTGGAAACGGATACAGATACAGATACAGAAACGGGTATGAAAACAGAAACAGAAACAGAAATGGATACAGATACGGATATAGATATGGATACGGATACAGAGACAGATATGGATATGGATACAGAGACGGATACAAATACAGAAACGAAAACGGAGACGGATACGGATACAGATATAAATACAGATACGGATAGGAAAATGGATACGGATATGAAGATGGATACAGAAAGAGAAATAGAGACTGATATGGATACAGATACAACTACGAAAACGGAAACAAAAATGGAAACTGATACAGTTACGAATACAGATATGGAAACAAAAACAGAAACGAAAATGAATTTCCAGAAACGAAACTCTGGAAACGGATACGAATAAAGATATATATACGCAAAAAAAAATAGAAACAGGAATAGAAACGAAAATGGACACGGATACGGAAACAGATGCGAAAATGGAAACGGAAATGGAAACGGATACGGATACGGATATGGAAACGGAAATGGATACGAAAATGGAAACTGAAATGAAAATAGATACAGAAATGGATACGGATATGGGAATGAGTATGGATACGAAAATAGATACGGATACTAACATACAAATGGACACAAAAATGGGTATGGAGATGGAAACGAATACGGATACAGAAATAGAAAGGGATACAGAAACAAAAATGGGTACGAATGCAGAAAGGGAAACAAGACTGAACGAGGATCTAAGAGAAAAAATGAATAGAAGATTGACGGGAGTGTGAAAGCGTCAAACTCAAACTAAGGAGCAGAGTAGCGACTAAGAAGAAAGAAGAAACAAACAACTAACATTGTTCAAGAAGAAACTGAAAGTAAAAGTACTATTGTGTAGAAGCTTTCAAATAAAATGGATGTTGCTAATAAAAATTTGGATGAAATGAAGTACAAGTACAACAAGAAGGCTATGTCATTAAGTAGGATGCTTGAAGAGAAGGATCAACTATATCGTGCTTGTGTGAAGGAAACAAGAAAGATGCAGCGGCTTGCTAGCGACAAGGTTCGAATGATCTTAGAAGAACAAGAGGAACCAAAGTATGAATTGGATGTGTAGTGTAGTGTTTTGTTAAGTCAGGGAACATAGCGGATGCAGAGGTAATGAAATCCATTGGAAGATTGGGGATGTGCATGAGATAAGAAGATGTTTGGATACTTCTGTGATAAAATAGTTAATGACTAATTTGGATTGTTAAGTCCAAGAAGCAATCCGCTGAGCAAATTTCAAGGACTAAATTTATATAAGGAGGAAGGAATGTAATACCCCGACAATATTTTCCTGTGTATGCAACATAATTAATTTTAGATTAATTAATATATTATGTTGCAGGACAATATGTTTTGATTAATGTCGTACAATTGTGGGAAAATATTAAGGGATGATCAAAGTGTAAATTCTTGTTGGAAAAAAATGTGCATTTGGAGTTTTTGGACGCATGCAGACGACACGAGGACTAGGGGTTGCGTCCGAAAATGCATTGCAAGTCATACCCATCATTTTGGGATGACGCAGGACGAGGCTTCGTGTCCAAATTCATCCTTCGTCTGTTGCGCGGGCTTTCAAACTAGTCAAGACAACCTGCGGTCGATGGTGGACGAAGGGAGTTTAAATCTGTCCAATTTATTGGACTTTTTGGACAAATGCGGACAAATGCGGACGAAGAAAGTTTGGATCTGTCCAAATTATCAGACTTCTTGGACGAGTGCAGATGAGGCACGGACGCTTTCCCTCGTCCAAAATCGTAATTCTAAAGGAGTGAAATAATGGATTGGACCGGTTTGGTCTGGCTCGGTCCAGAAGCAATTAAGTGGCTCGGTTTTCTTTTAGTCAAAAGAAGAAGAAGAAATAAGATTAATTGGATTTGTTTGGAATTAGAAATTTAGGAAATAATTAGTGAAGGATTAAAATGGGGTTAGAATTAAAAATGGATAAAATAGGAAAAAAGGATTAATTGGTGTTGGGAAGGCATGAACCAGTTCAGTAGAACTGGTTCATGCAATTTGATTGCGGTTCTAGAAAATAAAATGAGAAAGGAGAAGGGGGAATCGGGCATTTGGCCTGTGGCCTTTTCGCGACGAACAGAGAGAACCATGGAGAAGGAGAGTAGGGGACAAACGATGGAGGGCGTGTGGTGAGCTCGGGACAACCGGGTTGTGTGTTGTTTTGCGTATGGCGAGCTACTATAGGCTCGGGTGGTGTGACTTTGCGGGTTGATTCGATGCGGAGCCTCATGTCATCGGGTTGGCGTCGAGTCATGGTGAGTTGTGATGCTCTACCCTTTTCGGGGGTCCGGTGATGCTCTACAACAATGGATTAGTGACACTGATGAGGCAACAATTGACGAGTTGGATTGGTGAGGGCAAGGGTAGAGCTGGTAGTCTGGACTAGGATGGCTGGAGCTGCTTGCAGTTCGATCCGAACCCGTCCATCCATGGCTGGTTCTTGTTCTAAAGGAAATAGACAGTGAGACGTGTTGGACATGCGAAGGGAATGTTGAAGGCAGGGCATGGCCGTGGTAGAGGTAGGATATGGAGTGCCTCTCTGGTGGAATTGAAAGGTAGAAGGGGAAGGCTGGTAGTGGAAGAGCTCTTAGGTGAGCTGAGTTGAAAGAGAGATGGAGATAGAGTGTGGAACGCTCTCTGTGAAATGTTGAGGCCGTGAGCTCTGAAGGAGAGAAGCTCCATGGAGGGGAGCTGTGGCCGAGGGAAAATATCAGTGGAAGAAAGGGAAGAAAACTGCTCTCAGGTCTTTTCTATCTCCAGGTAACGTCCTCCTCCTCCTCCTTTGGTTTATGGAATAACAATTTTTGGCTGAGCTCTCTGTGTGATTTAATGAAGCTTCTGGGTGTGGGTTATAACTAGGGAAGTAGGCCTCTAGAGAAGTTGGATTGCAAGGATATTGGAAGCTGCTCTCGGGTGTCCTCTGGTGAGTGATTTCCTTCAACTATATTATGGATTGTATGGATGTTCCTGCTATATTAATGGACGAATAATGTTAGGATTATACTTTGTTTATGGATGTATGGTTTCTGTTAGGACTTATGTTGTGGATGAGTTTTCTGGAATGTTGGGATTGTATGCTCTGAAGGGATTTTGGATGGTGAAGTTGTGGATAATGCCTTGTGGTTTATTGGTTGTTGACTGTGAATGATATCGATGGAGGTTTGGATTTCATATTGTTATTTTGTTAAGTGACCTAAGTGGTGTTTGAATTGAGAATATCATGTTAAGTAAATGAATGGAGTATAAGGCTCTCTGCGGTTTGTTAATGGAAAGTCAATATGTTGAAATTGGTTTACGTTACTGGAAAATTATTTGTTAATTAGTTAAACATGGATATTGGGATGGGTTATGTTTTGTTTAGGCAGTAACAGGTTCCTAGAATTACAACGTCCTTAAGGATAGGAAAAAAATGAAATTTATAAGTTGTGATTATTAATGAGTAAATGTTTTAATCATGAAGGTATTGAAAAATAAAGGAAGGGTAAAGATTAAGTGCTAATACGCGTTAACGCTTCAAGATAAGAAATTGAGTAGAGTCGTTGGCCAGTGGAGACCCTACACCATTATCATGAAGGTATTGTATGTTTGCATTTCTACTATGCTGCTTTACTTATTATGCCTATGATGTTCACACGTTATTAATCTAATCTCTAAGCATGTTTAGGATGTTAGCATATTGTTAATGTTTCCTTTGAATAGCCAAGAACGTCTATATTGTTATTGCTTTCCTTAAATTACTAAGCTTGTCTATATCGTTATCGCTTTCTTTAAATTGTCAAGCATGACTATGATATTATTGTTTCCTTTAAATCGCAAAACATGTCAATATCGTTATTGCTTCCTTTACATCACCAAACATGTCTATATAGTTAGGTGACCTCGCCTAACTATCTACTTGATTTAATTCATGCAGGATTCGCTTTTCATCTATCCCCTCTTCAATTTATAAAAATTTGGACAGAGTCTCTCATGTTTCTTTACTCCTCCAAAGCTACATTTATACATCCTGCACAAAGCCCAAGCAGTTCCATTATTATTTTATCTTTAATCACATACAACATTAAACTTAATCCTCAACCTTATTTAAGTCCTCCAAAGCAGTTAGTGAAACAACTGGTAAAACCTAATCATAGAATATAAGTCCATCAATTTAGTTTTTATTTCTCCATCTCATTTTCTAAATCCAAAAAAATTCTCGTTGTTAACTTCTTTCAACAACCTTTCCCTTTTTACATCTTACCAGGTATACATACTCACAAAGCCTATGCAAAATTTTCTATTACTCAATATCAAAACATAAAATCAAAGTAGCAATGAATAACTTACAGTCAATGAAGCATTTCTACGTCGAAGCTTGTGCTGGTAGGCAATCTACATAATCGTTTTTAAAACCCGGGTGCTCTGATACTAACTTGTAATGACCCATTTTTTCTTGCATCTGAAAACGTCTAAAATTTAAAACTTGTCTTTCTTTTATAAAATAGCGGAAGACTTTTCTTTCATAAAACCCTTTTACAAATAGCAGCGGAGATAAATAAAATCTTTTTCTTTTACAATTAAAGAACTTTACAAAACCTTTTTCAAAATTATTTTCCTTTAAATCCCTTTAGCCTAGTCAGACACAAGATCCGCGCGTGCAAATCCCTCATCAACTGCTCCTTAACCTGTTCTCATGTTCTCGTACGTGTACCTACATCACAAGACTTGACTAATGAGTCTAACACTCAGTAAGTGATATAAAATAAACTATACAATGCACGTGCCATGCAGCTTTTAAAAACCATATGCAATTTCTATTTTTGTTTTTCTTTATCTTTTATGTTTTAGTTTTTTTCTCCAATGCACCCAACCCCGACGGCCCTAGTATAGTAGCAATGACATAGTCCGAAAGCCCACTAACCGTTGACCGATCCGTCCAATGCACTCGACCCACTATGTGATAAAGGCTCGATTCCGATTGAACCGCATGTTAGCTATTGTGTAAATCCATACACAACAACCCAACCTCAGGTATAAGTAGCTCCAGCAATGACTGAAAGCTCTACTAGCTGTTGTACGCTCCGACACACAACATTCGGCTACAGCTACGACCGTCACCTAGTTGCGGTTGTGCACTCCAACGCTTAAACAGCCTCACTCACCCGTTGGTCAACCAATCTCGGCTCCAACCGAGGACCAACTAACAAGCTCACGTCTCATATTGTCTCATTACCTTTATTCTGTTTAGCTCATTTACATTCTATTTATGTTTCCTTTTCAAAACCATGCATTAAAACTCATTTTCATATCATTTTAAAAACCATGATGCATGAATGCTTGTGAATGCATACAGTTCAATATCCTCTAGATAGGCCTCCAAACATGCTTAATATCAAACTCCTATAATCCTCAAGCATGATCAATCTCATTATCATTATCCTTAACTTAAAACGAATAAATAAATCATTAAAAGAACATAATTCTAATAAACACACATCAAGTAGCAATACATCCTCAAGACATGATCACAATCTAACTTAATAATCTATGAAAGCAGTAAACAGTCAACATACAATTTCTAACTCTTGCGATGTAAGGCCCCAAAGACTAAAACACATATAATATCACTTACCTCATATCCGTAACGCGTTCTAGCACTCCGATTTAGCCTTCACAACACCTTCAAAATCAACGACATTTAATCAATAACCACATATTACTAACCTCAACAACTTTGATACCATTAATCCTTATTTACTACCTTTATCTATGCCATTAATCTTCATTCATCACTTAACAGCATTTCATAATCCAAATATAACTTAATCACCTAACATTTTCCCTTCACTTATTTCCATCACTTCACTTGTTATTATCTTCACATACAAGCAATAAACATAATAACCATAATTTAATCCCACTGCTAAGCATTAAATCCTCAACCCTCAGGGCATCTAATAAGGCAGAAGCTAAACCACAGATTCTTCCTAACGTCAACTTACAATGAACATCATAGATTTACCACTTCAACAAGTCACAGAGAGCATATATCCAATTATTCTTCAACAAAATCTATCAATAGAGAACCATTTCCAACAAAGCAATCAAAATAATAAAGAGTCATATCCATAAAACCATAACCAACAACAAATGGAATCCAACCGAGTATAAATCCAAACCATAACATGGAATAATGTACTTCATCATTTATCTTCTTTATTCATCGGCATATTGAAATGACCCATAACTTCTTTCCTTTGAAAACGTGTAAATTTAAAACTTTTGAAAACATCTTTCTTTTATAAAAACAATGGAAGACTTTTCGTTAGAAAAATTCTTTTTCTTAAAACCTTTTGGAAAACGTAGCAGAAGCATAAAACAAACCGCTTAAAATACAATAAATAAACTTTTATCTTTTACAAAACTCTTTTCTCTTTTAAATCCTTTAGCTTAATCAGCCACAAGATCCACGCGTGCAAATACTTCATCAACTGCTCCTTAACCTATTCTCCTGATCTCGTACATACCTACATCAACAAGACTTAAACTAATGAGTCTAACGCTCAATAAGTGATATAAAATAAAACTACAAAATGCACATGCTATGCAGCTTTTAAAACCATATGCAGTTTTTGTTTTCCTTTACCTTTCAGTTTTTTTGTTTCATTTTCTTTTTGTTTTAGGTGGCACTTGGGGTGAGAGCAACCTCTTCAGTATCCGAACTCACCTACCTTGTAATATCCTGATATCATTTTCCCCGTATACACGATGTAATCGATTGTTAGGATCATTAATATATTATATTGTGTATCGATACGTGTTAAATTATGACGTATATTGATGAGGAAAATATTATGGGATCAAAATTAGGTAGGAAAATGTGAAGAAAAGCTGGAATCTGTCAATTTGGACGCATGCGGATGACACGGGGATGAGAAATATCATCCACAAATGCTTGGAGCGTTGTCCTTGCATTTTGGGACGATGGAGGACGAAGCCTCGCATTCTAATTCGTCCCCTACCTCTAATTGGGTAGTTTCAGACGATGGCGGATGAAGGTGGATGCATGTGGACGCGATCATTTTGAATCTATCCAATTTTTGGACAGCTTCAGATGATTGCGGATGCGGAATGTGGACGAGTTCCTTCGTCTGAATGACAGATTCGGATGAATGTGGACAAACGAAAGGACACCATCCTTTGTCTGGAAGTGCATTCTGCTTGAAGATTGGTATTTTTTGGACGCATGCAGATGAGGCCAGGATGGCTCCTTGCATCCGAAATGTCCCAGACCTGAGATTAAATTAGAGTTTAAAAATAGAAACTCTTGTCGTTTTGTCCATTAATACGCACTATGGAGACACGGAGTCGAGCTCCCCTACCTGGGCCACACCTCCCCACATCGATGAACATCCCTCCCTTGCCATTAGGTGTACAAGTATTCCCCTCCATATATGGCTTCCGATTTAAGCCATTCCTCTCTACCTTTCGTTCCAGTTTTTCTTCCCCTATGAGAGAGAGTTCCTGCAAGAGAGAAAATTGCCTAGTGTGAGTGAGTGTCCCCTGTGAGATTGTGTGCGTTTCTTCAATGTGGACCATGAGCTGAGGAAGGGGTGATACGTGAGTTAAGTTTGAGCTCTGTTAGCTAGGAGTTGTTGTTCGTGTTTGAGTTCTTCAACGAGGGTATGGATTTAGGTAAAGTCTTGGCCATTTGGAGGCCCTACCCACAAGTAGTGTGTGAGTGGTGTTATTCTCTTTGTTGATATACTGCTGTTAAGTTCCTGCAACTTCCTTTATTGTAATTCCTTTACTGCAAATGCTTACTTTGATAGAGATCAATGCTTTACTTTGATAGAAATGTGATGAATGCTTACTGCTGAATGATAATCTATGACATTAAGCTTGTAGAATAGAATGATGAATTGAAGAACACATGAGAATGAAATGAGAATCGATGAAGTTGTTTTGTGAATGAGTTTATTGATATAAATGATATTTTGTCCTACCATTATTGTGTTAAAAGTCTCTGTGATAACTACAAATGCTTACACTCTTAATCTAAGTATGTTTAATTAACCAGCTAAGCATGTTTAATCAACTAGACTACTAATTGTAATTATTCCTTTACCTTTGACCATGTGTAATTAACTAGAACAATAATTGCAATTACTCCCTTGAGCATGTTTAGTTAACTAGAATAACAATTATAGTAATGACCCTCAATTTGAGCATGTTTAATTAATCTGAGCATATTTAATTAACTGGGTTAATACTTGTAACAATGAACTAAGTTGTGAATTAGAAGTCATAACTCCCTTAATTTGAGCATGTTTACTTTGCATGTACATTATCCTTAGTTCACTTGCTAAGGATTAAATTATCTTGCTGAGGATTAAATTATGTTGTTAATGCCTATAGCGATTTATCCAGCATGTTTTGCCTGATTGTGACATCCATGTTTATAAGCACAACAGTTCACCCCTTTTCGTTAGTTGTTTAATTCATTAATTAAAAACCTAATGTTAAAAGCATGTCGCTTTACATTTTGACATTAAAAGCATGTCGTTTTATATTATGATATTAAAAGCAAGCTAATTCTCTATTATGTTGATCATTTAAATTGTTATTTAAAAGCATGTTATTCATATTAGTTGTTTCAATTCGTTGTTATAATTGTCTGTTTCATTACTATCATTCATTTATATGCACTACTCAATTATCATTACTTTCCTTTATATGTGTCATTCAGTTATTATTATTTACTTTCCTTTATATGCGCTATTCAATTATTATTATTGTTATGTTATACTGTATCAATATGCATCATGTTAATAGAAACAAATAAGGAGTGTCACCTCTGGGGTGGTACTCAAGTACATTATGTGAGGAAAGATGATAAAGAAGGAAAAGAATAGAAAATGGCGAGTTAGGGGACGGACGGATAATGCAGATCTAATCAGGTAGACTAGACAGGTCTCCTCCCTCATCGGGAACGGGACCAGCTACCATAGGTAGTTAGAATCTGCTCAGGACTACACCTCCAGACAGGTTCCTCTAATCTCCCACTCGATGTATGAGTAAAGAAAGAATGAATGAAAGTAAAGAAAAGATTGGTTTCGGGCGGTACCCATTCCAAAAAGAACTAAAGAGAGGCATAAAGCATACTGCATAACCCATTTTCCTTATTGGGCCTTCAGGCTCGTCTCTTACTTGTGGTGTAGGTACATGTAAGAGAATACGAGAAAAACGATGAACAGATCAATGAGTAATTATGAAGGATTTGCAAGCGCGGGACTAAAGGCTGGTCAGGCTAAGGAAAACAAAAGAGAAAAAATAATTTGTAGTTAATACATAATTTATTGTGTAGTATTCCTAAAGTAAATTCTTTACACTTCCACTACATTTTGATAAATGATGTTTTGCTTCCACTACGTTTTGCTAATGATTTCATAACTATGGTGTACTCCCTCTATGTTTTGAAAAAGGATTTTTATAACCGTAGTTTTCTAAATGAGTATAACGAAAGGGTTTCGACGGTCTGGCTTTTTGAAAGAACTCTGATACATTTGAAAAGGATTTTTCGCTGTTTACAAAAGAAAAGAAAAGTTTTGAATTTTAACGTATTTTAAAAGGTTATGAAAAGTTGGGTCATCACATGCCTGTTGGGTGAGAGCAACCTCTTTAGTATCCAAACTCACCCGAACGGGCTTGTTTCTATGTAAGAGCAACCTCATCAGTATCCGAACTCACTTAGAAAGCACCCATTTACGTTTATTCACATTTAGTTCCATTTTCATTTCATACCACTGACCCATGAACCCCATCCACTTGATATGTATGAGCATCCATTAAACCATTCTTTAAAACCATGCACGAAAATCTATTTTTGTATCGTTTTGAAAACCATGATGCATAATGCTCGTGAATGCATATTGTATCTATCTCCTCTATGTAGGCCTCAAAACATGTTTAATCTCATTATCATTATCTTTAACTCAAAACTAATAAACATGTCATTAAAAGAACATATCTCTAATAAACACACATCATGTAATACCCCGACTTTTTATATCAGAATTTAATAAGGATAAATTGAAATGTAATTTGGGGAATTTTAATTTATTAGATAATTATCGGGGTATTACCAATGACGTAATTGTTAGATTATAATCTATGGGAATTTATTGAAGGATAATTAGGATTATTTTGGGGGAAGTATTATAATGGGTAATTAAATTATGATAAAAGATATGTTCTATAATCGTAAATTGGGACTTGATGCAGTGTAATTAAAGAAAGAAATATTTTGGAAGATTTTAAGCAAAAAATTTGTCATGGATTAGGCATTTCTATGTTTTCAGTCGACTCGCAGTCGATTCTGGGTCGAGTGTCTCAACCGAAAACGCATTCTGGTGACTCCCTGCGTTTCTAGTCGAGTCAGGGTCGAGACTCAAAATATGTATCTCGACCTAAAATATGTTCTAGGTCACACTTGATCTTTTCGGTTGAATTGCGGTAAACTAGTGGTTGAGTGCGGATGAGAAGGATTTGAATCTGTAGAATTATTTGACCTTTTCGGTCGAATTGCGGTCGACTAGTGGTTGAGTTGTGGACAAGAAGGATTTGAATCTGGTCATATTTTTGGACATTTTGGTTGACATGCGGTCAAGGCTCGGATGCCTTCCTCGACCAAAAAATGGAGGTTAAGTGAAAAATGAGAATCTAAGGGTTGAACCGGTTTATCTTGGACTAGTCCAGTTTGAAGACAAAGAAGTGAGGATAAATTGTGTTTGAATAAAATGATTTATTTGAGATAAAATTGAGTTAAAATAAGTGTTAAATTAATAAATTAAAATTAAGGTGATTGGGATTATTGGAATTAAAGTGTAACAGGATAATTAATTAGGAGGACAATTAAATGGAATTAGAATTTAAAGGGATAAAATAGAAAAGAGAAATTAAATGGAGATAGGGGAAACTAAATCGGTTCTGTTTGATGGTTTGGTCTGGAAACCAAAAGAAAGGGGGAAGTTTGGTTTGGCCTATGGCCATTTCTTGCTGAAGAAAAGAGAAAGAACAGAGAGGGAGAAGAGAGAGCGATCAGGGGAGAGCGAGCAACGAAGTGAGATTGAGAACAAGAAGTTGTTGACGACAAGGGAGCTCAGGACTGAGCGTGCAGTGTAGTCTGGCAGGCTACTTGTGTGGATGAGCGGAGCTAGGGCTCGGAATAGCAACGGATTGGTGTCAGCGAAGCGGGACATTTTGGACCGAACGTTTCTGCATGCTGCGGATTTTATCATCAGGCCAACGTAAGTCTCTTTGATGGATTTAATTCTGTTCTATGTTCTTCTCCCTAGCATTTTTATGGATTTCAGCCAAAGTATGACCGTGAATTTGCTTCGGCTGGAAATGGCAAGGACAAATTGGCTATAGCAGGGGTGAACTGCGACCTGAGTGTTTCACGCTAAACCAGACCAGAATGGTTTTCTTTTGCAGCTTCTTCGATCTTGACGTAATTCTCCAATGAGTATAAGGCACTCTCCACGTGGTGGGGACGAATTGGACCTCATCAGTCGAAGTGGGTGATTGTCTATCAGCCATCACTTCCTCTGTGAAGTCTTCTCCTCGGCTATAAAGGAATGGCAATAGTGAAGTGTTAGTTTACTAAGTGAAGAGAAGCACAGGTGGGTGATGGAAATGGCTGAGAGGTTGAGAGAGAGAAAGGAGTTTTAGTGAGAGCTAGCTCTCGGGTCAGTACTGTCTTGGGCATTTTTCAAGTATGAAGATTTCCTTTACAACAGTTATGGATTTTATGAGAGTAATACTAGTAGGAGATGAAAGAATTATGTCTATTGCACATTGTTGTTGGTTGTTGATATTGGTTCTGTGTATTTTCGTATTGTTGCTCTATTGGGATTTATTTCCCTGCTGCTTGATGGGATATTGTTATGCAGCTTGTATGTTAAAATGGGTACGAGTGTTGGATGTTAGTAGTTGTTTAGCTGCTGAAATCTTGAATGTTAAGGTATAAGGATATATTATGTTGCTTGGGAATCATGCACTATTGTCAAATGATGCAACCTTTGGTTTACTTCTCTTGGTTTTGTGAAATATTACACTTGAATAATATGCTTTGTTGTTGGTTTAGGCTCTCAGTATTACCTATTTGACTGATATTAGTTTGCTGCGTGCATCTTCATAATGGGTATTGATTGTTCAGATGTTAAAGAGGTTGTTTAGTTGATGAAAGCTTATCTATTGGTTAGAATTTATCTATTGGTTTACTGTTTGGAAGATGAAAGTTATTCTCTGTTCATAATTGTTGTGGGGGATAGTAGATGTTGATTTCAAATGATTCTCTGCTATTTTGGATTAGGAAATTGTGTTACATAATAAATGAGGATTTATAGTATTAAGTTGTGTTATGGAAATAAGGTTAATTAATCTGTAGGTATTGATGGTTTTATATTTAATCATTTTGAAGGTATTTACGAAGAAGGATAAAGTGTTAATAATGTTGAGGACAACAGGTGAGTTGATGTGCATGTGTTTTAGCCTTCGAACCCTACATCACAAGAATTAGGATTGTTTGTTGATTGTTTACTAAATTTAGGTTCTTTGCTAGTTTTGATACTATTAATGATTCAAGGATTTTAGATATCAATCTTTTTATGCATCGAGGTTGTATTGTTGACTGCTGTATGTTAACTAGATTAGGTTCTTTTAATGACTTGTTTATAGCAAGGTATTTATATGATCACGTTTCAAGGTTGTATAGAGATATGATACGCATTGTATATGACATCCATGCATCATGATTAGGGCTTATGAAACTGTTGGCATATTGTCTGACTTGCATAATATATGTAAATAGGCATGTGGGGGTTTGAGAGAATTGGTGACTATTTATCGGTGGTGACACTCCTAATGGTGTACTTACTCCCATGTAGGGAGTGGAGGTACGGTTTAGCCACATGGACTCTAGGGTTCATCCTTTCTCTTATACGGAAATCCCCAATGTCTTCAACAAAAGAGTGCAGTGACGGTATGTAGTGACACCCCTAATGGTGTAACTCCTTGTCAGAGTTACGGTTAAGCTACATGACCATATGACGTAACCTGACTCTCAATTTAATAGAAAAGATACGGGTCTTTTCTATAATGCATCGCATGATCATGCATAATATCTGCATTGCATTTCATTCTATCACTTACTGAGCCTTAGGCTCATTAGTTAAGTTTTGTTGATGCAGGTATGTACGAGAAACAAGAGAACAGGTCAAGGACAGTTGATGAAGAGTTTGCACGGGTGGATCTTGTGGCTGGCTAGATTAAAGAAATAAGAAAGAGAAAAAGGTTATGTAAAGAGTTTTGTATTTAAACTGTTAAAAAAAATAATTGTACTTATTATATATTTGACTTCTTAAAGTTTTCTGCTATGCTTTATAACTAAGGTTTTACAAATTACAAAAGTTTTAAGAAAAAAATTTCAATTATTGTCTTTAAAGTTTTCAGCTGTTTTTATAAGAAAAAAGAAAAGTTTTAAATTTCTTGCAATTTTTAAATGTAAGAAAAAATGGGGCGTTACAGAGCAAGAATCAATACAATCCTCGAAACATGATTTCTATGAAATCCTATAATCTTCAAAGCATAACTTTATCATATCAAATATATAACTTAAAAGAACATATTTCTAATAAACAATCAGCATACAACCCTAATTCTTACGATGTAGGGTCTAATGACCAAAGCATATACGTATCACTTACCTTGGTCCTTAAAGTGTTTAGCACTTTCTTTCCCTTCTTGATGCCTATTCATAATTAAATATATGAAATTATCAATTATAATTCTCTAACCGATATGCAGAATAATATTCTCTAAAAGCTAATCATCTATCAACATGTCACATGTTCAACACCGCAAGACTTATTATCCCAGACCAATACTTAAACAAGACATTACCCTCCTTACAACATTATTCTCAACAAAACAAGTTAAACATTACCCAACAATAAAAACCCATTATAGCCAATACAACCGAGACCTCAACAAGTCCAACGACCATTTTCTCCAACAATTCAATTTAACCACAACAACCTACTCCACTTGATAACAACCCACATAAAATTAAACCAACATAATATAACTTCCAACTGTAACTATCCAACAGTGTATTCCAAATTGCCACAAAATAAACAAGATATAAAACTCAAGCATCAGTAACCATTAGGAAGCATTTTAATCCAGTAGAGAACAATGTCCAATTACACATAACCGAACCTTATCAACATGGCATAATATCCAATAATTCTCTTATCTTTTACAATTATTCTAATAAAATCCATAAAACCATCTCACAAATCCATAAAGCCATAACAGAAGGGAAAAGATCTTTCTACTTGAAGAGTACCCGAGACAATGTTGACCCCAGAGCCTCCTCCCCTTCCCTTGCTTCCTCTTCTTCTTCTTTGTCTTTCTTCTTGGCCCATCACTCTCACTCTATTCCTTTTCTCGGCTTCCAGTTTCCTCCAAGAGTTCTTCTTTCTGTATTTCCATTTCATCCAAAGGCTTACTACCTCTCCTTCTCTCTTTTGTCTCTTATTCTCTCCATCAACAGCGTACCATATCAGCCTCCACCATCCCCATATAATCTCACCTAACACCCTTTACAATTTGACATGCGTAAAGGAAAAACATGTGGGAGAATCACAGAAACAATTCTCGAAAAATACAAACTGCCAAGATTTATGTGGGAGTGGTCGACAAATATAGTCGACTGCTTAGCACTGTTCGACAGCAACAGTAGACCGGTTCCACGTTATTTTGTTTCTTCCTTCAGCGATCAAAACGTCAGCGTTTCTTCATTTCTTTTATTTTATTCTTTTCATTTTAATTCCAATTAATTTATCCATTTCTTTAATTAATCAAACCCCTTACTTAATTTACACTTCTTCCAACTTAATTCCATATCTTAATTAATCCAAAACCTCCACTTAACCAATTTTAATAATTTCCATCAAATAAATCTTCAATAATTATCCAATTAATCGGTACAAATTATACCTCAACTTATTACATTTATTAAACTCCTTTTCAGGGTATTACATTCCATAATAAAAATCATCCAAATAATCCTATTATACCCAATTAATTTTTCAATTATCCTTACTTAATTTTATTATAGGAAGTTGGGGTATTACACATATAATCCATAAAAATCCATACATAAGTGAAGGGATTCGCTTACCAGAAGAGCACCCGAGAGTAACCAGGGGAGCAGCTCTCCACCTTCTTCTTCCTCTGTCTTTCTAGAACCTCACGAATGTCTCTCCTTCCCTTCTATTTCCTTTCCTTGTCCATCTTTCTTCTTCTCCTTTTTCTTCTTCTTTTTCCCTTTTCCTCTCTACCTATCTCTTTCTCCTTCGCAAGTCACAGCTCTCCAGAGAGCTTTCTTCCCCCGCAACAGCTCTCTCTCTCTCATATGGTCATATAGCTTAATCGTAACTCTGACGAGGAGATGGGGTGTCACCATATTGATCGTCACCAATCTCCAGTGTTGTGCAAGTGAGGGGGATTTCTAGTACAAGAGAAAGGATATATTCTATTGTTCATGTGGCTTAACCATCACTCTCTCCCTACGTGAGAGGAGATACATCCATTAGGGGTGTCACCACAATGGACCATCACCTATTCTCTCGAACCCCCACATGTCTATTTACGTTTATTCGTCCATTTCATTAACATGTCATGCATATGTCAACATTTTCATAAATCATAAGCGTGATGCGTGTGTGTCATGTCATATTCAGTTCACAACGATATATGAAATTCACAACAGGGAACATAACATTACAACAATGATATGAGCAACAATAATTAAAGGATACTATCAGAATAAACTATGCAATTATTAACAGAGAGCAAATCATGAAACCAAGAAATAGCTAATATTAATAAAAAGGTCATCCAAACTCAGAAGTAGAACCCAAGACAATTGCATTTATAGAACCAACAATAAAGTACAGGGCATTATTCAATATGAGGCATTAATTCAAAAACAACAGAATAACACAACAATTCATCATTATTCACACCTCACGGTTAACAAAAATTCACAAGGCATTTTCCTATTTCTCCATCGAACTCTAATTAATAAAAGCTAAAATCATCTAGCAATCAACAGAACAATGCTTCACAACAAGTAACGGAGACAATATTTAACCATAACCAAGTCTTGAATAATTCACAGTGCATTGTCCAGCTTCTCAATCCAACATACATGTAATTGATAGTAGCTAATTCATCTAACAACACAACAACGTTTCACAACGATTAACCAAATTCATATGTGAATCCAATTTCTCAATTCAACAGGAAATGGCAATAACAAATCATTCAACAGTTCAACAAACAATTCTTGTGATGTAAGCCTCCACTAGCTACACATCTTATTTCTTACCTCACTTGACGATTTCTTACAGCCATACTCTTCCCTTCACGCTAAAAGTAGCAACTATCTTTCTCTTCTTCACGTTCTCTATGCCATTCTCCCTCGCTCTCTCACTCTTTCTTTTCTCTGTAAGGAAATTTAGAATGTCCTCCTCTTTTACTTATGTCTTTGTTTTAGTAAGGAGAGAAATCTCCTTAAGACGTTTCAATGTCCTTGATACTCACCAACAACTCCTAGGTGCCACCACATTCAAATGCCACATGTACCACCTTATCGTTTAAAGAGGATTATGAAATCATAATGCTGAAACGCTCACAGAAGAAAGCCGAAACACTTGCTGAAAGGGAGCAGTTCCTTTTTTGAAAGATTGCATAACCGCCACGATTTGTCGCTCCCAGAAAATAAACATGAAATTTGCTATGAAGGACGTCCATTTTCCATAAGGGACGTCTAATTTTATTCAATCAGTCAATGATAGTCGATAGTACCATCGACCTTTCCGTCGACTGAAAATTCAAAGAGTTAACTATAATATTTTCTACATGCAATTTGCTATGAAGGACGTTCGTTTTCCATAAGGGACATCCCTCATCGCGAATCATATGGTCCTACTTCGTTTGCTTCCTCATCCGACGGTCTTAAAACATGTTCATTTTTCTTTTTGATTTTCACATGCCTTGCAGGTGGCTCCGTCCTTGATTTAGCGACAGACGTCTCCTATGCATGATGGACATCACCCTTACCAATCTAACAGTCCACAATTCATCCGATATTTCGTAGGCCTCATCTAACGGTCCACAATTCGTCCGGTGTTTCTTATCCATCGTTCATTATTCACATCTATCGTCCATTCTTCCTTGTGAAGGACGTCCCTTCCTCGCCTTCATTGCCTAAACGCCGCGTTTCCTTTTCCTTTCCTTGATTCTATTCCTTTTTATTTTAATTACATTTCCTTTTTAATTTATTCCCCATTAATCTTTAACCAATTCTACAACAATTTATAACTTACTCCCTCAATAATCTTCACAAATTAACATTTTCTCTAAGATCCATTAATAATTTACGTTTTTCATTTTAATAGAAATCCAAACTTAGCTACTTCTAATAATTCCATTGAATAAACCTTCAATAATTATCCAAAAAATCCTATTACACTTAATTAATTTTTCAATTACTCTTACTTAGTTCCGTTACGGAAAATCAAGGTATTACATTTATAATCTGCCGAAAAGTCTGTGGGACCGATCAAGCATTAGTTAGCATGAGACTGGTCGAGCAATGCTAGACCGCTCTAACGTCCAAACGAAAAATGTTAGCCGCTCGCTCAACCTCTCCTTCACGTCATCCACTGCTTCTTGGCTACTGCTCTTCTCTTTCCTCTTATTCTTTTAACTTAATAATATATATATATATATATATACACACATATATTTCCACCAATTATCTCCTTAATCGTATATTTAATCTTCAACCTCCATTCTAATAATTGATACAATTTATACCCAGCTTATTTTTGGGGTATCACATTCTCTAATAAAATAATCCCAAAATCCTCAAAATTCATATTTACTATTATTTTTAGTTTCAGCTTAATTCCAAATATTAAACTTTTCACCTACAGCTTCCATGGTAAAGTTAAACTTTTTGATTTCCTAGTATACATTGTGTTCGAGTTCTAAAAAGAGATGACAAGCTTTTCCAAACACCATTTTATACGTTGACATCTCAATAGGCCCATAATGCATCATCCTGACACTTAGTTCTATATATGGCTCCAAAAATTTGTTGAGGATTTTACAACGTAAGTGTATGTATCACCTCAAGTAATATAATGACAAACAAAATGTCAAACCTACATAGAATTGTTACGAATAACTTTTTAACTACTATTATAATCTCACCTTGATTTTATTTTAAAAGATCAAATTGTTATTTATGTGATTAAAATAACTAACAAAATAAAAAGTATAGAACTAAAGATGAATGACTATCAATGAAATAAAACCTAGTATTACAACTATCCCTATACACTTCACGTAATTTAATTATCTATATTTTTTAATTAATTAATTTGTTCAAATTTATTAATCAATAAAACCCTAATTATCTAAAAGGGTCAGTTAAAAACACCATTGTAAATTCGATTTACTATATTCTTATGAGAATTAAAATTACAACAATTCATTAAGTTTAGATTCTCTACGTAATTACATAGGTTATGCATGTATATTCATATACAACATAAACTCATGGTTTCTACTTGATGATCGTATGTTATTTTATCTATATCTAACTGGCAAGTCATTTTCTCAAATTTTTTACAAGTAGCCAATTATTCACATTTGTAAGTTGGTGATGCAAGTTTATGATTCTCCAGGTGGCAGCAATTGTAAATTACATTTTATGACTTCAAATGTTCTATGAGTGAGTCTAACTGTAACTATAAGTAAGAGTGAAGTTTAATCTATAGAGTGCGCGAGAGAATTGGTTGAAAATTCATGGTGCAAGAAGGTTGCTTTGTGCTAAAGGGTTGTCATGGTTCCTTCTTATTTCTTGAATAAAGTTCTTAATACTGTTGCATTTGTGAATGTAGTCTCCTCTTCCTTTTTTTCTTTCATCATTTCCTTTACATTTCTTGGTCGGTGTGGACTAACCGACTCCATCCCTACATGGATGGAGAATTTCATCAGGGGTGTTCCCACCTACGACCCTTACCAACGTTTGAGGACTAAGAGCAGAGATACATTTGTTAGTCGGTGTGGACTAACCGACTTCATATTCTACTTGAGCTAGAGAATTCCATCAGCGGTGTTCCCACCTACAACCGTCACCCTCTCTCCGGAACTCTCAAACTTCCTTTTTCCTTTATTTGTTCATTTCATGTATCATGTCATGCATGTGTCACATTTTCAGAAGCCCTAGAATGAACCATGTTAAATTTGATGGTGCATTGTATGGTTAGTTCGTGATTATTTTCCATTAGAATCTGAAGCAGCTAAATTCGTAACAAGTGGAGCGGTGAGCATGGAATGAAAACGCGACCTTCAAATGCAATCTTGATCCAAAGAGTCACTGATAACGATCAAGAATCAAGGGAATGATGGCCAAATTTAAAGCTGATAAGATTACCAATGAAAATGACTTTAGTTTGTGGCCAATCAAAATAGAAGACTTTATTGGTTCATTAGGGATTTGCTGAAGCTATCAATTCGAATGCTATGGTGATTCCATAAATCACAAATAAAAGTCAAGCTATAGAAGTCGAGGAAAAAGTACACAACACAATTCGCGTGATGAGGTTCTAAGAGAGATAACATGGAAAGTTTTGTCGTGGGGAAAACAAGAAGCCTTGTGCATGAAGCCATCCTTGCAAATTAACTTTATCTCAAGAAGAAACTCTATACTTTGACAATGGAGGATACGAAGGAGAAGAAGGGAAAGAAAAGAGTGAAGATAGAAATCTAAACTTGGAAAGAAATGTTTCTTTTGTCACAAAAAGGCATGCTAAGAAAGAAAAAGGAAGTTAGCTGAGATAAAGGGGATGTTCCTATAGCCTCGAATGGATATGAATCGGTACACATGCTTGTAGTTTAGTTCAGTGGGTACTAGATTTTGGATGTTCCTTTCATATGTGTCCAAGAAAAGAGTGGTTCTTAAACTTCAAATCTAATGAAGAAGGGAGAGTACTCTTGGGAACAATAAACCTTGCAAAGTTCAAAGCTCGTGCTCCATTCAAATCAAGATGTTTAATTGCTGCTAAAGAACTAGTCAAGATGTGAGATTCGTGCCTCAGTTAAAGAGGAAACTTCTTTCCGTTGGAATGCTCCATTAAAAATGAGGAAGGTGTAATGAAAATCATCAAAGGAAATATGATTGTAATGAAAGGAGTTCTGAATAATAATAGGTTATATTTTCTTCATGGAACCACCATCTCAGGCAAAGCCAGTGTTGTTTTCAGTGAGACTAAAACATGCCTTAATCTATGGCACTTTAGACTAGCTCATGCAAGTGAAAAAAGAGAAACAAGGCCTAGTCAAAACTGAATATTTGTGAAACAACAACACATTCCTCTACTAAAATTCTTGAATACATCCACTCAGAGCTGTGGGGAGCATCTCGAGTAGAGCTTCAAGAGGAGGTGTGTACTATTTCTTATCAATTATTGATGACTTTTCAAGTAAACTTTGGGTATTCTGTTAAAGACCAAAGATCAAACCCTTAAAGCATCTATAAATTGGAAAGTTTTGGTAGAAAAACAAACTGGGAAGCGAGTGAAAAAACTCAGGACTGATAATGGGATGAAATTCTATTTAAGGGACTCTGATGCATACTACAAGAAAGAAGGATCAACCAAGCTTCAGTATAAGGCTCGATTAGTGGCCAAGAGGTTCACCCAGAGAAGAGGTGTTGATTACAATGAAATGTTTTCTCCGGTAGTGAAGCAAACTTCCATAAGAAGTGTGTTGTCCATGGAAGCTGTTCCAAACTCGGAATTGGAGGGGGATGTAAAAACAACCTTCTTACATGGCAACTTAGAAGAAGTCATTTACATGACTCAACTGGAGGGATTTGAAGTAGCAGATAAAGATAAAGTTTGCCTATTGAATAAGTTGTTGTACAGGTTAAAACTTGACACTTTTATAACAAGCATTGGCTTCAAAAAGATCAATTTTGACAGGAGAGGATTCAACACCGAAGGGAAAATATGCCTTATTATACGTGGATGACTCCCTTATAGCCGAGAAAAATAGACTTGAAATTATGCATCTCAAATAATAAGTTGGAAAAATGTTAGTCGAAATATTTAGAGATGGGGTTTGCTAAGGTTGTCACAAGGCAAATATCTACAGAAGACATTTAAGTAACCTTAAGGCAGTCCAAACACCTTTAGGAACTATAATCTCCACAAGAATCATCCGAGGAGAAAAAGATTTAATGCTCTTTGTCTCATGGTCTATCATGCGTCGCTATAATCTCCACAAGTATCATTCGAGGAAGAGGTGAGAAATCTCTATTTTCTATCTTATCTTTCATTTATTTAGTCAGTATTTCATTCTTTCTTTATCTTTCTTAATAGAAACATTTTTCATAAGGCATGAAATATACACGTGCCATCAAATAAAATCTATGATATATGATCCTAATACATCAAAATCACATACCGAACATAATACTTGATCCATTAGATTGACACCATAGGTACGATGAGCAAAATTTATAATCAGAGCTCTTACTAAATATGAGAGAATGACATTTTACAAGCAATGGGAATATAATGGAGGAAGGCAGACGAGGGAATTCCATGGGCTTCATCGACAACTTAAGCTGAGCGCAGCTAGTACTCTTCAATGGGATCTACGTCTGGTTCTGTGCTTGTTTGGCATGGGCTACAGAACGCACATTATCTGGGGTCTTCAGCCATGGCCATATCACATTGTTCTTAAAAGGGGAACCAGATGGATGAATTTAAAATCAGAAGCTGAGACATTGTAGAAGGTGGGAGCCAAGAGAAAAAGAAAGAGAACAAAAAAGAGACAAGTGGAGGCGTGTCTGCGTGGTGGGCGTGCAGGGTTAGGCATGGCATTAAATGTCAGGCTACGCAAATGTAAATGCAAACGCAAGTAGACCCTGTCTTTAAAATCTCTCAAAGATCTCAAAAGCCTCTCCCCACCGTCCTCTCTTCTGTCCTGTGCTTCGCTGAAAGTGACACTTGCCCGTCCCTACTCTGCCTGCCTTCCCCCCTGCTTGCATATTGGCTTCTCTAATTTTGTTATCACAAACTTCATCAAACATTATGTGGGTCTGTGGACAGATTGAGGAGAAGCCCATTCTTTTCTGCCCATGGCGAGCCGCAGCACAGAACTCACAAAACAAATTCAGCAGAGAGCAGTGACAGAAATACAGGCATGGCTGAGCTGGTCAAGAGCCAGGGGGACCAATGCTCCTCAGGCGAGGAAAAATGGAAATATCGATTGAGATCTCTGGAGAGCCACAGATTAACCATCATCATCACCCTAGTTTGTTTCTTCTGAACCCGACCCTCAAAAAGTGAGCTTTCATTGGCTGCCCAGTACAGAAGACGAGATTTTCCCTTGCGCCCGCTGCCAGCCACAGCCATGGCAGACATGACCCGAACAGCATTACGACGTCACCTAATTAAGTAGAATCCGTTGAAAAGTTTCAGCTTTTCCAGAAGCATACTCACAAGACAAACTTTGCAATCAAGATCGTCACATCAGAATAACTAATCAGTACTTTCGTGAGAGAGAGAGAGAGAGAGAGAGGAGTCCTTCTTCGAGGAGGAGTGGAAGTTGATCAAACTCCAAGTTATCACACGGGTCATAATTTCAAAGGTAGAATAAAAAAATGGAAGAAGTGGGTGGACATGGCTCCCACCTGAGACAAATTGTCGTCGAAGATTCAATAATTGAGATCTGCATCGCTTCAAATGAGAAGCAAACTATTGTGGCTGCTGCAGACTCTTGTCTTGTTGTACGAGATTGAGTGTTCTGAAGAGGTCAAATGGCGGGTATAAGAAAATAGAAAGAAGCTTCAATCTTTCATCTTAGCCACCACAGTTTGCGTCAAGAATGGAGGAAAGATTTGAGGATCAGATTCCCAGTCGTTTGTTCAATTTTAAAAGTGGATATTAGCACTAACTTTGCCTTTCCTGTGAAAAAAGAATATGTTTTTTGACTGGTACGATGTAAATAGCTTCCAACCACCAAATCTCACTTGGATAACTAATCTCATACACATACACATACACGAATCTGATTGATACAAACAAAAACATTACCATGAAATAACCAAATCCCACATTCATCAGCATCGCCTTCAACCCAAAATTTGCCGTCATAATCGGCATGACATGAAGAGGATGCTGCTCTTGAGTTTCAACCTCACAGCGCCATTAGAGGATCCAACCTGAATATGTCACCAATGTCCTGGAAATGATCGTCTTCTTGCCACTTAGAAAACCCATATCCGAATTCCTCTTCTGGACTCAAAAAGTTACTGTAATCGTCTCCTAAAATGGGCTCTTCCTGTAGACTCGTCTCCTCGTACAGGCTTGGAAAGGGGAAGTCGAAATTAAATATATCGCTGGGAATGAAAGACTCAAACTCGACGCAGCCACTGTCATTGTTTTCTTTAACAATGGCACAAGATACGGGGCTTTTCGAATCCGCCTCCTCGTTTGAAGGAGAAGGACATCGGAGAACAGAAGTCGGCGAACAAATGTTGTTACTAATTGATTCTTCGCTGGATTGGTAGTCCGAGGTCGACATAGCAGGCTCGCCGGCAACCGAGGACTGGGGAGGTTGAACAGCGAAGTTAGTTAAGGCATCAGGCCCACGTAGCTTAATAGCGGCGTTGTCGTACACCATGGCTGCTTCTTCAGCAGTGTCGTAAGTACCTAACCAGAGCCGCACCCGTCGCAGAGGATCTCTGATTTCAGCTGCCCACTTTCCCCACGGCCTCTGTCTGACTCCTCGGAACTTCTTAACCCCGGCCACCTTCAAGGGCCCAAGGTTCCCTGCCGGAACTCTTGTTCTATCGACGGAGCTTTTCCGGCAAGTTTTGGCACCTCTGCTCGGCTTCCATCTGACGTTTGTTTCGCTGGAATTAGACGACTCCATTGCAATCTCATTCACAAACTTTTTGACCCTTGGACGGGGAAACGCTACTTGTTCATCGTCACTGGATGAGTCGGTTGCGTCGCCATCGGTCACTGTTATCCGCACCAGTTTAGTCCTAGTTTCTGACGGGGAAACAAGCTTAATGTAGTTGCGATGCTCGCTGAACTTGACTGAAGATACAAAACTACAATCCATGCTGGTGTGGTGAAGGATTCAGATTTTCAGCGCCAGCATTGGAATCGCGATGAAAGTGGGGGAGAGAGTGAAAATAGAAGGGCAAAGAAGTGGGAGAGATTCGTCAAAGGGAGGAGGAGACAGGAGGGGAATAAAGAGGATAAGAAAGTAAGCACGCTGCCGCAGAAATCACGTCAGAGATAAGCTTCAAACGGAGACGAGAATTCCTGGGGGGAAAAGTTAAATCAGAGAAATGAAGGGGGAGAGTGAGGATGGCAACGGGCAACCCGGAAGCAGCCGTGGAAAGTGAAAGAGAGAAGAAAAAGAAAAGCAGCCTTTTTGGCGTCAGCAAGAAAGCTTGAAAGGAAGAAGGAGGAAGAGGAAGAATGTGACGCCAGAAGGAGAGCAGAAGAAGGGGTTGAAGAAGAGATAAGAGAGCAGGAAAGCAGGGAGAGTGGCCAAGGCCTCTGTTTTATAGGATGAGCGGGAGAAGCCCAGATTTTTAACGTCCAACAATAAAAACCGAAGCGCCGCGTAAGCTAGGTGAGGCCACGTGGCAGGGAAATCACGTGAATTGGGGTGATGCCAGATTTATTAATAATTAATAAGATGGAGAAGACAGAGATGCACTGGGTACAGCTCAAGAGTAACGTGGGAGGCAACCTTGAAGAGGGAGACTGGGACTCATGATGATGATTAACCAAGTCTAATAAATGTCCTCAACATTTAGACTGCTTTGGCTGACCAAGTTTGTATGTCTCCTCCTTCCACGCTCTTGTCTTGGCGCATTGTTATGCGCCAAAGCTCGTCCGCCCCAGCAAAACCTACATGGCCTGCATCGCCCTTGCTTTCCCTTTCCTCGTAAAATACTACTATCAACTTAGAACTTGACCATTAAAGACAAAATGGCGTCTTAATCAATGAATAAAACGTTTAGAGGCGTTGAAAAGTTGGCCAATAATGTACTGCTGATGCCTCGAAATGCGAAGACAGTAAATGCCCAGCCCGGGCCGGCCAACACCTCACCGTATGAACAGCCGCAACCGGCGCCACTCTCGATTTCCGGGTTGAACCACCCCCCTTGACGCGACCTCTAGAATGATGACGTTGGCCTCTCTCTTTCTGTATTCCCCTTTCTGTTTCACTGCTTGCTTTGCTTTCAACTCCACGTGATTCTCTCAAGATCAACACCCATCATTATTATTATTATCAAGGTACTGTTTAAATAGGTACGGCATACTATTGTTTAACGTGTTTCGTTATATATATATATTAAAACAACCCGTTCTCAAAGGGGGAAACTCTAAAATATTAGCTAAAGCAGTCTCTTTCAAGATGTGATAAACCTAATACCAGTACCAAGTGGGTTCAGGAGAGAGAAGCAGGTTTGGAATGAATGAATGTCAATTAGAAGCCACTTAATGGTTTAGTTGAGTTCTTCCTTCGGAAGCAAAATTAATGTAGAAATAATCTGCCTGACCATCAACTGCAATGATCAAGAATTCTCTGTTCCCTTCAAATGCAAGCCATGGAGCATGTCTCTGCCGCTGAATAATTGCGTTGCGCTCTCTCTTGCACGACATTTTCTGCCGCTGATCGATGTTCCTTCCCGGCATTAACTGCTGGCATTTATCTGTTAACTTCAAATGCAAGCCACTTGAGTGAAACACTGCTGCTAAAAAATTAATGTCCTTCGCCATCCATCCAAACCCAGATGTAATATGTTCCACAAACCAAACTTAGCATTCTTCATAAACCTGGCTAGATATGGTGCAGACAAGACGGATGGACCTGCACCACCGGTAGACCCCCATTTCGAGTTAGTGGAAACATTAGCAAATGATGGAGGAATGACTGGAATTGTTATCGTATTATTTAGTTCACAACTAGTGAAAAATGTGACAATAATTGTGATTTAAAATTACAGAAGGCAGCTCGTTTCATGTGGCGACCCGATTGGACTGTGGGACATGCGATTAGTTAATAATAATGGTCGGGTGGAGATATTTGTGAGTGGGGATGAGCTTGGAATGGCTTTTCCTGTCTCAGTAGAGACAAACCCTACAATGCATGAGTGGGTAAAGATTAAAATTAAAGAAATGGATTAGGAGAAGCTGATTTTCTGGGACAAGTTCCTTTTCCAGTTTACAACTCTTCCACACGACCACTTTGCCGGGCCCTCTTTAATGCAGTTAGTCTTCCACGATCCATTTTTTTAAATCAGAAAACCCAGATGAATTGTTTAATCACCCATCTCATTTAATACCCCAAATGCAGCGCTGTTAGACATGGAAGACGGTGGTCGTAAAGAGAGCTTCCCCTTTATTTTAAAAACAAAACGTCTGCAGGGAGTGCATGGTTCATGAGTCCTTACTATCCGGATCATTAAATGAGTCACTTGCATTGGATTCACTGCAGATTGACTCAAATGGTTAATTTTGCATTATCATTTGCACTGCATGTTCATACTTCAACTGTGTTTGACAGGGAAAAGGGCGATGCATCTTCAGCATTCGGCTGCATCGTCTCCATGGTCAAATGGGAGTGTTCTTCTTATTTTATTGGCCAAGAACTGGCATGAAAAAGCACTGCATTTGCTCTGACTAAAGGAGAGAACTAATAGTAACCGAATACGGAAACATTCAAATCATAAATATTTAAGAGATGTAGAAAAAAGTGTACCACCTTCATCCATTCTGCGTTAAAAATAGTCAACTGAGATTGAATTAGCTTTTCTTTTTTGTCGAGGAGTAGCCAAGTGGGTACGTTTTGATGGGCTGTAAAGGAAACATTATTGAAGCACAACTCAAATTGGTTACGAGAGCATTTACAACAGACAAAGCAAGTATGGGAAGCTGGACATTACTTTTTAGTCAATTGAGAGAACGCTAGGCCTGCAAATGAAAGCTTTTAAGCATGTTTAATGGAGGGGCATTTCTCTGACTACTTGGAAACGGGGAGTGTTTCCCCTGCCACTGTCGGTGATTTAACACGTTTTGGGTGGCTCTGTCGTGACAATCTTCAAATCCCCAACTCATTATTCATATCCCTACCCTTCTGCAGTAAAAGCTTACTTTCTTTCTGGTTTTTGATCTCCTTGGTTGGCTGCAGCCTGCCTAGTTGTATCAGCTACAATTAGAAGTTGAGCTGTTAGATTTAATGGTCTAGATTGAGACAAAGACAATAATGCAAAAGGCACTGAGGACATGAATTTTCATTGTTATAAGTAAATGTTTAAAGGTTCTGCAACGGAAATACAAAAACATGAACAGCCTAGGCCGAAACTGTGGATTAAGCCAGTGTTTCAAGAAGAAGGTAAAAGAACATTTGATCAAGTCCGCTAAACTTTGAACAGGCAAGTTTCAAACAAGTAAATAAAAACACCTCACCAAGAAGTAGAGAGAGAGTGAACAGCAAAGCTCATATCCAAAGCCATAGCCAAGAAAAGCCTTAGCCCACAGCATACTTCCAAGTCCAGCTTCTTGCAGAAGCCTCATACTTGTTCCTGTCAGTCTTATACACGAGGGCAATCTCTGGAAGCAAGGCATCATCAAGATTTTGGATCTGTTAACAGGGAACAAATCGACAGCTGCAGCTGAAAGAATTAATGGCACAATTCCTTTGGAAACGAGACAAATATGAAGCAAACTTTGCACCTGTACACTACCAAAAGAAGCTCAATACTCAAGAGTGTCGTTTAAAAACAATGCATCTCATTTAACTCTTCTACTCTATCTGCTGAAAACATTCGAGAAATCATGCTAACATTCCAATGGTTAAAATACAAAACATACAGCAATCGTAATTGTCCCACATTGCTTGATTAAATTCAAAGACGTGTTAGTACCAACTTACACAACCTCTCCATACAAGCTTAGTTTTACACAATATGATCTTTCTAATTTGTGGGTCTTTTCGTAGACGAGAAATGCCCATCTAGGATGGCCCTTTTTGCAGATATGAAACCTTACAGCTAGAAAAATGTGCAGCTACAAATGTCACTCCAAGAAGGGTGGATTGTAAAGATACCAGTTGTCGTATGGGCGTTCATGATGTTGGACATATGGGCCTTAACATCTTCCTTTGCAAGTAAGTTTTTAAGATTGAGTTCTACTACGGTCGTTAGAAGAGAATCCCTTTGGCTCAAAAGTTGAAAGAAACGAGTTTATATAGTAATAAAATAACTAACAAGAACAAACATAAGGTAAATGTTTAAGAAATCCCCATCTCCCCCATATTAACACCCTAACTCAATACTATTTCCACCCTTATATTTGTAATACTTGGAATTTTTCACAAATAGTTTAATTAAATAATATGGCAATTTGAAATTTAGTAGATTAAGTAGAGATTAATAATGGATTCAATGAAAGAAATTAAAATGGTGGACTCATCACATTATTGGAAATTAAAGAAGTTAAAATAAAAGAATAAAAATACAAGAATTATTTAAAAATTATGAAATTAGGATAACTAAAGTGAAGAAGTTATAAATTATTATATAATTATTGAATTATTAAATAATAAATTTTATTTCATAGATAATAAAATAAAATAGAAATTATTGAAGAATTAGGAAAATAAAATATAATAGAATTAGTAAAGAATATTCATGGTTAAGGTAAAGTTTAAATTGCTAGTTTAATAATATATGCGGAAGAATTTAGAAACAAATTTAAGTAATAGTCTAATAGTTTAATTCCGAGAATTAAGTAAAATAAGGGTGGATTGATCGAATGCAACAGGAACCGTCGGATGAGATTTAATTATGTGCCACAGATTCTCTCTCTTCGCAACTGAGCACGGAGATTTTCTAAAGATATTTATTGTGTTTATTTTGAAGAGGTTCAAAGGAGAAAGAGGATGAATGTAAGAAAGATGATGAATTACATTCATCCAGCATGAAAATACATTATGGTATTCTTCAAGATGAAGTATAAATTGAAAATCATGCACAAATTTGAAAGACTTGTGGCAACATGCAGAATCGTTAATCCGACCCCTGAGTACGACTTGGCATTTTCTATAACCTTAAAGATCATATATTAAACAATTCGGCTTCTATTACCTTTTAAAATATATGTGAAATTTAAAACTTTTGTAAAACGACTAAAATCTTTATTTTAACTTTTTTAATTTAAATCAGGTTTCTTTCTAAAAAGTCAGATCGTTACTACTCTTTCATTAGACTCGTTTGAAAATCGTTATGAGCGGTAGAAAACTATGGTTATAAAAAAAATTTCTCAAAACCTAGCGAAAGCGTAAATTTCTTTTTCTTTAAAAACGTAGTGGAAGCATAATTAATTCGTTTAAAGACAATTAAAAAAATGTTACTTTAGGTTTTACAAACTTGTTCCTTTTTACATTAGTTAGCCTGACCAACGGCAAGTCTTGTCCGAGCAAATCTTTCATCAACTGCTCCTAAATCTGTTCGTCATTTTCCTACATCGCAAGTCGTAAGCTATGAGCCTAATGCTCAGTAAGTAGTAATACCTATCATACCATCATACTATATGCTCATGTTGTGCTCTTTTAAAAACATTATACAGTTTATGTTCTTGTTTTTTCTTATCTTCTTATTTTTTACGTTTTAGTCATTGTTATATTTCTATTTTTTGTTCGTGACCTCTGGTATAGCAGGCATAGTCCGAAAGCCTACTAACCATTGGCTGTTCTTTTCATCGTTTACCTCCGATATAGCATCAAGGGTATAGTCCGAAAGCTAGATAATCATTGGCCGTTATGTCCCAGCATAGTCTAGGGATTGTCTTGGCATAATCCAGGGACATTGCAACAGATATGAGTAGCAATGATATAATCCAAAAGCTTGCTAGCAATGATGGCATAATCCGAAAGCTCGCTAGTGACCGTGGCCACGAAGGACTTACTCGGACTCACATCATATCGTTGTTTTCTTCTTTTCTTTACTTTATTTGTATTAGTTATTTCTCATTTCTCTTTACTTTTTATGGCTTTATTCGTTCATTATCTGTTTCTAAAATTATGCATAAAATCCATTTTCGTATTCATTTGAAAATTGTGATGCATGATGCTCTTGAATGCATACAATTTCTGAAAGCATAAATAAACATTCAACGTGTGATTTACAGAAAGTATTATAGAAATTGTAGACATACTGCGAAAGCGGTAAACAACGAAACGTACTATTAATGACTGAAGACATGCTCTAAAACAGTAAACAACAAAACATGCTATTAAAAACTGTAGACATGCTTGGAAAGAGGTAAGCCACGAAACATGCGATTAATAACTATAGACATGCTAGGAAAGCGGTAAGCAAAGAAACATGCATCTCCTATTCTTGCGATGTAGGGTCCGAAGACCAAGACACATGCATATCACTTACTTGGATTGCTTAAAGCGTTCACACTTAATTGCTATCTTCCTTCTTTTTAGTTCCTTCACAATTAGAAACATCTAGTCATTAATAAAGTCAATTAATCTACTTATTAAATCTTAGTCGTCTTTTCTATTCTAATTCCTCGGTACTTACAAAAATCTCATTTTCTTAATTGCTACATAGCTTAATAATTAATCCTCTTATCTATTCCCAATTATTAACATGTCTTTGTCCAATTAATAACTTGAATCTAAACCAAGCATATTACCAAAGTTATAGCTTAACAGGTTTATATCCAAATATCACACTTCTATGCTTATCATCATCCAATTTCCAACAACAGAACACTTCCAACAGAGGAATACTTATCATCCATACAACCAGGCGAGATCTAATATAGTCATGCTTCACAAAATAATAAAAGTAGTAGCTCATAAAATAATAAAGGCAGTAGCTAATCAATTATCTGTAGAGCATTAACTTCCCAAAACATACATCCAACATATTCGCAGTTGCAGAATCAAACCAAAGTTCATCATAACTAACAAAGAATAATTATCCAACATGTTGATCCAAAACTCAGTTTAACAATTCCTTTTTATCTCAAATCTTTCTCTAACTAATTACTTTTCAAAGACAAAACATAAACATCCAAATAAACTCACGGTCAGAAGCTCACACAACCAATAAGAGTATTAACCCAATCAACAGAGCATACAAGGGAAGAAATCGTTACCAGCAGCAACACACAGCCACTAAGAATCCTAGCAAGGAACCAGAGTCCTTTTTCTTTCTTCACCAACAATGCGCTTAATGATTCCTACGTCTAACAATACGTCCACAGTAACAGGTTACTATCCTTAATATGCTTCAAGCTAATTAACAAATTAGGGAATTGATTACTTAAAGGAGCTAGGAAGCTCAAGTTGAACCCGGAGAAATCCAAAGACAGGGAGCTCGCCAGGACATATCACGATATTCACACCCACGTCTCACGTTGCACTTCACAAACTCACACTTCCCTCAACATAGCACTCACAGAACACCCAAAGCTCCAAGGAATTTCCCTCTCTCATGGAACACTCACCCTTTCACTCCAAAGGATTCTGTCGCGCACACACAGAAGAAAATGCGGAGGAGGATGACAAATGACTGAGAACAACAAGGGAAGGCTGACAAAACGTAGAGTTTACCAAGGAGGGATGGAAGACCATACCTAGGCATGGAGGAAGCATGGGCTAGGCATGGGGGAAGGCAGCTACCAGGCATGGGGGAGTCACCCTCTTGTCGACTGGGTGGGAATTAAATGGCAAAACGACAAGGAATGTATTATTTAAAACCCTAATTTTCGTAAATCTGGGTAATTTCGGAAGAGGGTTTGCGTCCTGGCCTCATCCGTGTGAGTCCGAAAGTCACTATTCTCCAAATAGATTTGCACATTCGGATGAAGGATGGCGTCTTGACCTTTGTCTGCACTCGTCCGAATCCATCATTCGGATGAAGGAAGATGTCCGAACCCAACTTCTGCGTGCATTAGAAACTGTCCAAAAATTGGGCAGATTCAAAATCTTCCCTTCCACAGGCGTCCACACTCGTCTGCATGCGTCCGAAATGTCCTAAAATTAGAACATAATTGAATTTCCTACGACCGCTATCGTCCGCGTGCGTCCGCTATCTTCCAAAGTCACGCGTTGAAGGGAGAATTGGGATGCGAAGTCTCATCTTGCATCGTCCGAAACTCGAGGGATACCATTCAATGTGCTTCCGGAGGCAGATCCTCTTCCACATGCGTCCGAAACCCAATTGCACATGATTTTCGCTCGCATCCGAATCTCCCAAACATTCACATTTTCCATCCAATTTTCATACTTTACTTATCCCACAATATTTATCCCATATAAACATGTCAAAATTTAACACGTACGTTCACGCAATGTAGCATATAAATTATATCCAACAATTAAATTACATTGCATACACAGAGAAAGTATTAATCTAACAAATACATCTTTGATAATACTCCGATAATAATTCAGTTAATCCAAATATCCTCAATTACTTTCCAATTATTTTTATTAAATTCTAATATAAAAAGTTATGGTATTACATTCTTCCCTCTTTATATAAATTTCGTCCTCAAAATTTGCCTAGCGCAAGCATCTCTAATACTTATTATCCAAAGTATTTCTTTCTCTTACTCCACTAATATTACCAACCACTGTAACTTATCCATCATAATCGCAGCAAAAATCTATTAACGCATCAAAATACTAATTCATCACACCAAAAACACATCATAATTGCATCATCCTTACAAGAAAACACCTTTGATGCAATCACTTTTCTATTCCTCAAGCAAAATTCTTATCACCCAATGGTTAACTCCTTACCAAAATCATCATTTATCTAATAAAGATCTAACATTTTCACTTGTTCTCCAAAAATTAACGTGTCATCTTAGTAGATTTCCTTAATTCCTCGTGGAAAATCCTTTATAGAGAAAACTCATCTATTTTCCTTTCTCTAGTTTAGTTATCCAACGGCTAAGGATATCAAAATTTCTAAACTCTATACCATATCATTAAACCTTGATTCTAAAACTAGATGCTCATCAATCGTAACTTCCTCACGACATTATCTTATTCTCGTCCTTAGTATACGCAAAATTCTTATAACCGATTGTACATAACCAACTTTTTATTCAATTATATCCTTCAAAGCTTGTTGATCCTAAATGCCTTCTTCGAAATACGATGGCATAAGTAGTCGTTGAAACCATTAAATCTTTAGGAATCATTATCCATTAGTTTCCGAAACCAAAATTGGATAGTTCTCAACTGCTTTATCACATAAGTATCCGACATCCTCCTACCCAATATATATCCTCAATCTTCAAATAGGTTTCATGGCTTCTACATCCGCTATGTTCCTCGACTTAAAAAAATGCTATGCTACTCATCCAATTCCTAACTTAGCTTTTCTTGTTCTCTAAAGATCATTCGAAAGATCATTCAGACATTCCTGAGAGCAAACCGCAACATCACTCATTAGACCCATGTTTCTGTTTCCGTTTCTGTTTTTGTTTTTGTATCTATTTCGGTATCTGTGATCGTACTCGTTTCCATATCCGTTTCTGTCTCTGTTTCTGTATCCATATCTGTATCCGTATATGTATATGTTTCCATTTCTGGAAACCCGTTTCCAATTCTGTTCCCGTTTCCATTTCGATTTCTGTGCTCGTACCGTTTCGGTATCCATTTCCGTTTCGCATCAGGAGACCTTTAAGCCAAACACATGGCTGAATAGAGACAACAACTGCTAATAGGGATCATTGTTTGGGACTATAAATCGTCTATATGATGGGAGAAACTAACACAATTCGGTATTCACCGAGTTGGCCAAAACACAGTGGAATATTAATTTAATTTTTCTCCCAAAGTGTTAACCTTTTGAAGCTAAACAAATCAGAGATATTCCAACCACAATATTGTACACAATCTAATAGCAAGCAAATATGGTAAGAAGCACAAAAATCAAAGCAAAAGAAATCAAACTGCGACACAAGCGATTTTTACATCGAAAACCCCATAAATGGGGAGAAAAAAACCACAGGACCGTAGTCCACCTAAATTTCACTATCAACACAGTTTGGGTACAATCTCTCTAGTCAAAACTAGAGGTATACAATCATCATACTTCAAGAATAACAATTCTTGGCAATTGCAATAACTTGTACAAAGCTAGTGGAAAGATCTCACCAGATCTGTTTCTATTCATGGACTGAAACCCAATGTTATGAGTTCGAAATCCGATCTCAACCGTCCAGAATGAAGAAGGATGAGTCTTGAATGTCTCCTTAAATTTTCAGTTTGATCGGACGACGACTTGACCTCGATTAGTGCTGAAAATCAAAACTGTCCGTGCAGAACAACTCACCAAGGTAGAGGTAAGACAACTTACTGAAATCTGATTATCCTAAACTCCAAATCCGATCTCCACCGTTCAGAATCAAGAACAACGAGTCCTGGATGTGCTCATAAAATGTCAGGTCGATCCGACTACGTTTTGATCTTGATCAGCCTAGTTGATCGAAACTGTCCGGCTGCTCAAACCCAGAAAAAAATTCTAGATCTAGTTTTCTCTTCTCCTTAGTGGATATAAAACTTCTACAGCACTCCAACAATAGCCTCCTCCAAATCCTAGATAGCATTCAATAATTTTGACCACTTAAAAGGACCAAAAAATCCTTCTCCATTTGGGCTTAATAAACACAAATGGACTTAACATCTTTGGGCCATCCTCCACATGGAGGGAAACCCAACCCAACACTATAACCAATGACCTAGTTCCAATAACAAACCTTCACCCCCACTCTTAATGGCTCCCATCATAACTTTAAAAGGGACGATAAGATTTTTGCCTAGGCTTGGGTCACCCTGTAGTTGGGAATGCTTTATTATCCATGTTGAATTTCATTGTGAGTTTTCGCCGAATTAATTTGCATTCCCCCTCTCCTATGCAACTACATACCAAAATGATGTTGGAACTGCCCAACAACACATGCCGATTGCATATTTCAGCCATGTTTTAGGCCTTAGAGGAGTGTTGAAATCCGTTTACGAGTGCAAGTTCATGGGCATTATTATAATGGGAGGTGAATGTAGAATACCAAAAGTGGCTTACTAACTTCGAAATTCACATGTTTTTATCACGTGTTCTTATTGAAGCAACCTTAATGGCTTTTTCAGTGGTTCACATTCTTGGTCAAGAGCATGAACTACAATAAAATCAAAGGATCAGATTCAATCTGGTGGGTTAGAGACCCGCCTAATTTCTAATGGCAACGCTTAATAAAGAGGGATGCGGTTTGTTTTTCATAGCAAACCACGCATGATTCGACCTCTTCTATATTTTCTTTATCTTAACCATGCTCCAATCACTTATCTGTTTCAGCAGTTTAATCGTGTAAATTGGCTGATTAATTTAGCAGTGATGGCGATGTTAGATGTTTCACAAGAATTTTGGCAACAAAAGGCAGAACAAGTGACAGATAGGGTAGGGCCTACGCTGCAAGAGGTGGGAGTATCCTGGAGAAGGAGAGAGAAGGAGATTCAAAGCCTGGAGAAGGAGATTCAAAGCTCTTCCAATCCAAGTAGATTGTGAAAGTTAAACATGAAAGGGAGAGTCTTTTACCATTCTAGAATTGACAATACAATGACACTCTAATCTAAGTTGCTTCAGCTTTCAGACAACTCCATCAGGTTGAATTCAAGTTAAGAAACACAGCCAACATTGTCCAGGCACTAACTAGGTGCATGAAAATCCACCAAACAGAACAGAACAGAAAGACGACTCACTCAGACGTAGAAGGCTCCGTCCTGCTCGCTGGTATGGAGGAGGGTGATGAATTTTCATTATCCAACTGTCGGACATTCTCAATCATCTTCACTACATCCTCCATTTTTGGTCTGTGATCCGGCATCCTCCCAACACACGACAGTGCTATCTGCAACATCTCGACCATCTCCTCCTCGATGTTGGGAAACTTCATTAGCTCCACGTCGAACACTTCTGCCGTCCACTCCTCTCTCACAACCGAATGAACCCATCTCACCAAGTGAACAATCTCATCCCCTCCGGTTGTATGAATAGGAGATTTCCTTGTAAGTAGCTCTAGAAGCACCACCCCGAAGCTGAAAACGTCAGAGGATTGTGCTGCTTTTCTAGTATCCGTCACCTCAGGGGCCCGGTAGCCGGCAGCACGGGACAGTGGAGGGGACAATGAGGTCACTAAAGTTGCCAATCCGAGATCAGAAACACATCCGTATTGTCTAGAATTGAGAAAGATATTTGAAGATTTCACGTTGCCATGCACAAGCTTCCCCCCATTCTCTTTGTGAATCCGAGATATACCTCTGGCAGCACCGATGGCTATCCGCAGCCTAGAATTCCAGTCCAAAGGGATTGTATCCTCCCCTCTTTTACCTGCATAAAACAAAGTTTTCAATTGCAAATGCATTTGAACTAGGCCCATCATAAAGATCAAACCAGCTCTACTTTTACGTTCCAGGAAAGGCCGAGGAGACGTACCGTGCAACATTGCAGAGACGCTGCCTTGAGTGTAATATTCATAAACCATGAGCTTCTCATCCTTGGAGTAATAATAAGCCTTCAACTCAACCACATTCTCATGCCTTATGCTTCCAACAATCTGCATCTGCTGTTCAAACTCTCGCTTCCCCACACTTACTTCCTTCAATCTCTTCACCACAACTCTGGTTGCATCCTCCAGAATGGCCCTGTAAGCAGTCCCAAACGTCCCCTTTCCCAGAATCTCAGCAGAAGCTCTTAGCAAATCTTCCAAGTCAAATGCATAGTTACACCCCTCGAAAAACACCAGCCTGTTATTCGCATCTTGGCTCCTCGCGACCACTTTTTCCGGCGACATTTCTCCTTTCTGCAAATTCCCTGCGAACTCATCTCTGTTTCTCCTTCTGGAGCAGCATACAAGTATCAGAAATCCAAATGCCAAAAGCCCCAGAAGAGCTCCAGCAACTATAATTGCTAGCAATGCCTTTTCGCCCAGCTTCCCGCTGCTGTTCCGGGGTTTCTCGTATGGTTCAGAAGGAAGCGGAGAAACTGGAGAAAGATCTGGCGCAAAACTCTGAAAAGAGATGTTATTTCCGACAAACACAGACCTGGGGAACCTATGGAGTGACCGAGGAACATCACCCGTCAGATGATTGTTAGACAAATCAAGAGTTTGCAATCTGAGAGAATTGAGGGCAGGAATCTCTCCAGAAAATAAGTTGTTTGCGAGATTCAAACCATTGAGCTGCGTCAAATTAGAAAGCGAAGAGGGAATAGTTCCATTGAAGCCATTATTGGATAGATTAATGAATGTGAGGTTCTTCCAGACAGAGAAATCAGAAGGCAACGGGCCCGAGAAGTTATTGAATTGAAGATAAAGAAAGGACAAGTTTCCGAGGTTAGAAAATTCGGAAGGAAAGTTTCCGGTAATACCATTAGATCTGAGACTCAAAGTTTGCAAAGCCGAGAGTCGGCTGAGAGTGTTCGGCGGAATAGGACCGTCAAAACCGACGCCCGGCAAACGGACGGCTATGACGCTCGCATTATCCTTACTGCAAGTTATACCAGTCCAGTTGTGGCAAACCGGAGAGTTGTCGTTCCAATTGAGGTAGCGAGAGTGAGGGAGATTGGTCATGAACTCAAGCAAAGCGTGCTTATCTTCAACTGGGTCGGCATTACTCAGCGAACACATCAAACCCAAAAAGAAAATCACAGAGAAATCCATGACCCCTTCTCGACCTTCTCCGGGGAAAGAAAAAGAAAGAAGCGATATTTCAAGCAGAGGCCTAGATGTTTCTGCAAGGTCTGGTTCCCCAAACACGCTCCACTGTTTAGCTGCTGAAAATGAAGATACAGAAAATAAGAAAACAAATTGGAACGAGACCCACAAAGAAAATAAGTTTCCAAGTTTAAATCGTACTCCAAGAAAATTGTCGAAAAATGTACAAGGTTGTCTAATTCGACATAAAAACCTGAGCTCTGCAGAATTTGAATAGGGTCTTTAGTCAAAAAGAAGGTTATTTTAAATCCAGAAAAGTGGTGTGCTACACTAGGAATCCAGCTTCTTTTAGTTGTCTGTTCTGTAATTTCTTGTTTTACTAGAAACTAGAGGAAACCCAGAATTAAACACAACCTGGAGAATCGAGCGAGAGAAAAATGAGGAGCCTCCGAAGTCACCAGCGTTAGATCTGAACAAACACCGTCACCCGGTAGAGAATGCCCTGAAAATATCCAATCGCGACGCAAAGGGAATAAATAAACCACAAACCGCAAACCAAGATTCAGGACCACAAATTTGAAATCAAATGCAGGCAGAGAACAGTAATGTATGCGCGAGAGATAAAGATAAAAGTGCTCATGACCATGTAAAAGAGACGTACTTTGATATGATTGCCCTGAGCAGATTGCGCTATCAAAGTAAAAAGTATCGCCAAATTCAAATCAGCACCAACAAACAATAGCACCACTAACAAAGGTCGAAAAAACATGAGCAAAGCTATGATTTTGTTTGCAATGTAGAAAAGCAGAGAACCCAACTGGGTTTGACCACGAAGAAGAAGAAGAAGAAGAAGAATAAACAGCTCCCTCCAACGGCTAGGGGAGCGTTCAAGTTTCTACACCGTAACTGAAAACGAGGAGTATTCAGTAATTGGCTTCACCAAGAAGAGTACTTATTACATGGTAACCGGCGGTTGCCGAGAATAAGGGTGAAATTCATAAAGATTGGACGGAAGATGGGACTGCGTTTCACTTCGGGTGGGTTTGGTTGGAAGTTCTTCAGACTCCACCGACTGAATGATCGTCAATTTCATTTCGTAAATGCGAAATCGTAGGACCAGTTCTGACCGTGCGATTGATGATAAGAAACAAGCTCTTGACCTATCATCTGGGATGATGACAGATCATACGCCCATCATTGATCAGATTATTCCCTTCTATTCTTACCACATCACCGACTGATGATTGAAATCATGAATGTAGCACAATAAAGAGGCACAATAAAGATTAATCTGTGTGTTGGAAGTAAAAAAGCTTGTGGCACCGTCGTTGAGTGGTGGAATTTCATAAAGATGGCAAGTATGGAATTATGTGCGTGTCTGTAGCTTTTCTGTGCAAAGGTTATGGGTGGGAGCTGTCCCTTTCCAGGTTCAACCAACACTGAGCTGCCTCTTTATGGTGGAAGCAAAAGCAAAGGACGAGGAAGAAGAAGAAAAGGATGATGTTCAATAATTAGAGGATCTGTTGCTACTGCATCATCCAGCAGTAAGCGCGCGAAGAGATAACATGAAAAGGAGGCAGAATCATATGCATTTGCCGAACATTGGCGTCTTCTGTTGCTGCTGTTTCAGAGCATGAATGGAGGGAGGTTATTCATTGACGGAGGCCTACCTTTTAACGTGTTTAATGTATGTCTTATTGCTACGATTCAATCATCTTCAACAACTTTCCTTGATTCTTCGACTCTAGACTCTTCCATTTGCACCCTTATCTTCTCTACCTGCTGCTGTTAGCTTGCTCTACCACAACCACAATCCATTATATTCACATTGCCAATCTGAATTTGCCTCTACCATTGTTGAGGCTTGACATTTACTGTTTCTCATCCTTCCTGTTGTTGCTTCCATGGGCCATGACTCATGGATTGGACAACAAAATTCCAAAAGCATCTATAGAGATAGCCGCCACGCCATCTCCATCCATCCCCCACGCACCGCCTAATACTTCCAAGGTGACAAACAAGTCAAGCCGAGCCGAGTCCGTTCTATAAAAGTCCTGCTCATCGAGTCTAACGAGTTAAACTAGTCGAGCCTAACGGACCCTACGAATCCAACTAGTCGAATCTAACGAGTTCGTCCAAATAAATTTTCAATTCGAGCTGCCTCGCAAGTTCACAAGTTAAATGAACCGAGTCGAGCCAACTAAACGAATCTAACAACTCTTAAAACAGCCAAACAAACATAAATATTTCTAATTTATATTAATATAATATATATTTTTTAAAATTAGTTATTAAAATTGTAATAATTATTTATTATTATAATATAAAAATATAATTGTTAATCATTTAATTAATAAAATTATTTTATTAATTTATAAAATGACATGTATTGAAAAAAAAATTATTTGAGACGATTTAATAAAAAAGTATATCACATGAATATTATTACAAATATTTAATGTTGCATATTATTAATGGAGTATTACAAATTAAAAAGTAAAACATTAAGTTATTGAAAGAATTTTTAATGAAAAAAAAGAAAGGAGAACAAAGAGTGGTAGGGGATGGAGTAATGCTCATATGAAAATGTTTTTCTCTTTACTATAGTTGATTGCATGGATCTTATAATATTTCTTGATTTTTTCATCAGACACAACACATCCAACAGATAAACATGACGTTGTTGTAATTAGTGTTTTGAGCAATGCTCAAGAAATAGTATAATAAAAAATTGTTAACTAAAAAGAGATGCAAATATCAAATTTTGCTAAATTTTATATTTCAATAACAAATTTCGAGTTAATTAGTTCAGTTAACAATGAGATTTATTTAAACTAACTAGGTAGAGAATAAAACAGTTTACTTTAAATAATGAGTGTTAGTTAAATAACTTACTTTCATCGACAAAACTTTTATTTCGGCATTTACACAAACAAGTGGAATGCATTTGAAGGTAGAGCGGACAAACAAGCAGGCGAGCAGAACCTGAAAAAGTTCGGCTCATCGAGCCTAGTGAGTTAAACGAGCTGAGTCTAACGAGTTTAGCGAGCTCAATGAGCCGAGCCTAACAAGCCCGCCCAAAAAAAGTTTCAATTCGAGTCAGCTCATAAGCCACTAGCTAAACTAGCTGAGTTAGCCTCGACTCGCTACAGTACCAAGCCGAGTGAGCGGGCTGGCTCACATCTCTAAATACTTCTACCTCAGTCGTAACCCGACCCCCACTATCCAAACCTCAATTTCTCCTCACGTCACCTGCCCTCTCCAGCTTCACCATAATAAGCTTAAAAGCAAATTTATTTTCTTTACGTGCATGTTGATTTGTTTGATAATTTTAGGGTAAAGTATGTTTTTACTTTACACAAGCATAATTTATCTTCTTGAATTATTTTAATAGCTGATGGATTATTCTTCTAAGCATTTTAAACTTATTTTTGTATATGGTTTGAAATTTTAAATCATTGCTTGCTTCCTTCATGATATTTTGTCCATTTGTGATCCTCGTGCAAAATTAAAGAAAACATATGTAATTTGACTTTTTATGTTAAGAACTAACAAAATATCATGTTTACAACTATTTAATAATAAGTATAAAACATATTATCAGTCGTGGCTCAAGCCTATAAGCTCGTAATCTTTTAATATTTTATTTTATCTATTATTTTAGTATTTGATTTTATTCGATTTAAATTCTTAGAGATAGATTTTATTTTTTAAAATCTTTCGTAGAGATTTATTTTATCTTATTAGATATTTTAAATCATAACATCAAATTCATTTAAAAAGTTGTAATGAATATTAAAAACAGACTTTTGACAATTAATACAAATTATCATTAGTTTGAAAATTATTTTTTGTTCTTCTTTACTTTTCCATTTAGATTTCGAAACAAATCTTCTATTGTACCAAATTGGTATGAGAACAAGGATTTTGACCTCAACATGGGGCCTGAAGAAGAATCTAGTGGGCAAAAAATGCTTGACAATAAACGGCAATTTGAGATCATTGATCAACAACTTGAAAACATTAAACAACAATTTGAAACCTTTGATTGAAAGTTTAGTGAATTTCATGATTTGAAACTCTTAACAATCTTACAAAAAGATGACTGCGATGACTGTCGAGTGGCAACATAATTCAATGATGCAATAGTTCGATTGTAGTGGATTACACGAGAATGGAGAAAACAATAAACAATGAAAAACAAATCACAAAAAATATAGCGCAAAAACGTAACTCAGCGAAGGAACCCAAAAAATCATCTAGGCTTTGGCCAACTACCAACCACTACCAAATCAATCGGGCACTACCTTTGGTGCATGTCGATGACCGCCAGCGATACATCCTCAGCCCATACACACAGTTATTCTAGCTCTGTTGAAATCCATCGAGGGTTTATAACAGAATCGACTCCTCCTCGGACAATGAGTTTTCTAGCGAGGTAGCTAGAGTTTCAATCATAATAGTTCCAAATCTGCACAAAAAATATTTTTTCTCCCATAGACCGAGTTTATGACTATCCCAATCGTCAGTGATGAGGAGATTTATAATGGAGACAACCACAGAGAATGGATGATTCTTCTGACAGAAAAGATAATTGTCATTTTGATTGAGTTTTCAATTGAAGGTCAAATAGTAACCAATTAAAGATGAAAATGGACTTACCTAGTTTTAATGGTCATTTAAAAATTGAATATTTTCTTGATTAGGCTGACATAGTCGAAATTGTTTTTGACTATTTTGATATTGTGGAAGAAAATTAGGTCAAACTCAAAGCATATAAGTTAAAGGGGGGAGCTTTTGCATGGTGGGAAAAACTTAAATTTAATCACCAACGATAGGAAAAGTTTGATGTGCCACAGATTCCCCATCGAGCATGGAGATTCTCTAACGATATTTTGAGTGTTTTCTTTGTAGGTATATTTTGAGAAAAATAACTATTAAGGTCTTCAATTATAACTTCATAATATTCAAACTAAAACATAGGTGGAAGATCAAGTATAATGGAAGTTCCCAAATCTGTCCTTAGTTTGATCTCTGAGCACTCATCGACATTTTTGGCAATCAAAACAACCTCTTATCAAACTGTAAGCTTCATAGCATTAGTAGCTGACTTGTCAAGGTTTCCATAATATGGTCTTGCATTAAATTTGGAGTTTGTTGGCTATGTCAAATGCTCCATTAACAGAGAGCCATTTCCACTTAAGGCCTCTTCATCAACCAACAACTTTTTTACCACTTTTGGAAATGCTTGAAAACAACTACACAAGGAAGATACTCCAAGTTACTCAAGACTCCTAGAATGAAGCATGGAAGCATTTTATGACATTTTGTATTTTATTTGATGTATTGGATATTGTTTGTTTGGGTTGTTCTCAGCTATGCTTGTTAGCCGAGAACCTTATTTTGTACTTGTCTTTTATGAGGTTATTTTTGTAATTTTTAATTTAGGGCAAACTTTGTGGGGGGTATTTTTACCTTCTTTAATGGTTGTCTGAGCTTCAATTGAGAAATTTCAGTTAAAGTAAACCTTTGTGTGTTGGAGTTATCTCCATCGCATTTGCCTCCATCTTCAAGGGTTAACCCAAGAGAGAGTGAATCTTCATTAATCCACCAAGTTCTTGTCTTGTATTAGGGTGGGTTTCTTATACTGGTCTTCCCTTCATCTCCTTCCAGAGATGAACATCCAGAGTGGAAGATTAGAAGACGTGCTGTGAAACAAGTTGGAGAGGTTTCTTGAAGGAATCCATCGAAGTCAAAGGTTGTCGACATAGCATCCTTTGGACCAGCTTGTAAGTGTCTGTTTGTTGTTTCTTTTTCCAAACGAACTGGACCTGAATTTTTAGAGGGCTCTTTGTGAATGAGATAAAGGAAGTGTGGTTCAAATTCCACACCATTTGGTTCAGAAATGCATAAGTTGTGATCTATCCATTCCTGTGTAGAAACTGTCTTATTGGTACCCTGTAGGGGAGTGACTTTTACGTTAGTATAACTACTGTTTCTTTTGGAATTTTTGCTTATATTTTGGAGAGCACATTCTACTCTACTATTATTGATTGTGGTTCAAATTTGGTATTGATAGGATTTCTAGAGAGTAAGTTACGCATTTGGGAATTTGGTGTTCTGTTCTGTCGTATTGGTACTCTTACAGGAAGTGAATTTTCCAAACGTGTATTTTCTTCTTCTTTTGGAATTTTAGCGTGATTTTTGGAGAGCACCTTCTACTTTGACAATATTGATTGTGGTTCGAATTTGGTGTTAATTGAATTTTCCTTGATCAAGTTACGCATTTGGGAACTTGGTGTTCTATTATTAAAACGGTGGTAACTGCTATTTCCAAATGATTATTCAAGCTTTGCACCCCTTGGTGCATCAAAGTTATACAACAAAACTTGGCCTATGATGAAAATTTTGTTGAAATGGTTATCCTTCCTCTTGATTACGAGCAATTTCTTTATTACCAATATCAAAATTGTCGGCAAGTTAATCGTACAATGATTGAATACGCTGAAGATTTTTATTGACTAAATGCAAGGGTGAATGCATATGAGATAGAGGATCCATTAATAGCTTGTTACATTGGAGGTCTTAGACTAGCTATTCAAGATTGATTGAATCTTCAAACTGTTAAGACTTCCACAAATGGAGTTAATCTAACAATGAAAGTAGAAGTTGAAATCAACAGGACTGTAGTGCATATGCCAAAAAAAGTTTGACGAAAAAATCTAGAGAGTTCACTTATTCCCAAGGGATCGATAATTATAGATGGCAACGACATTAGTTAGAAGGATGCTTCTGTAAATCAGAACTTAGAGCAGAATCACAGTGGATGCTCTTCAACCATTGTGTAACCTGATACTCGAGTTTAAATCTGCCAGTAGCAACAAATCAATAGCAATTCATATGCATGTCTTAATCTCAGAAAGTATTTTCGGTGCAACCAACCAGGCTATCTTTCAAAGAATTTCCTGTGTAGTCTCCCAGTTAATTTTCTAGAAAAAGGTAGTGGTAGTAATGAACACAGTCTTAAAGGGGATATTTATACACGCAAAAGAAGATATGAGAGAGAAAGTAGTGTGCATTCTCCAACGACTTTTGCTTAAGTCTAAAGAACTAGAAAACTCTTAATGTCACAAGATTTTCCAAACATGATTTACCATTCATGACAAAGGTTGTAATGTGATCATTAATAGTGGTTGTACTAAAAAATATAACATGCTCAATAAACTAGTTGATTACATTAGATATAAACATTCAATTTAAATAGCATGTTTAAGGATTTATTTACAGTAGGGAACTCAACAAGGGAACTATTAACAGATACAAGCCAAGTGATCATATTTACAGCAACATAAAACATAAGAATATCACATGAGCTAAGGTACAACCAAACGTACAGGCTAACAATAAGGAACAACTAAGGAATCAGCACAGCAGACATCGCAAAGCAGCATAAATACCTATTGAGTGCTAGCATTCTTAACTAACAATAAATAGACAAGGAACATTCCAGGAGATTATCAACAATAAAAGAAAAGTATCAGAGAACTAACCATACAAGCATCCAAAACATACAACAAGGAAACGTATAAAACATACTGGCCTAACAACGAAGGAATATTTAACCATAGAAAACATACAGACTCTACCACTCACTCACACGTTACTTGCGATGTAAGGCCTCCACCTAGCCAAGACACACCCAAGTTCTTACCATTGTCAAAGAACCAAAAACAAGGATAGCAACTCCCTTTCACGCAGCAACAGCTGCTCCTGCTCTCGCTCACGGTTCAGCTCACGGCAGCTCCGACAAAGACACCTCCAGTAGCTAGACAGCAGCAGCTCCGGCTCCAGCTTCTAGCAACTTACTCCAGCTTCAGGACCGCCCAAGCCATCCCCTGCCTCCCATCTCAACTCTGCCTCAGCCTTCAACAATTCAGAGAAGAGAAGCTCTCAGTCATATATCCTCTCATTCACTGCCCTCAACAAACACTCTGTTAGAAGGCAAGCCCCCAATTTTCCCCAGCTTTTCAGAGGCTGCCACCCCACCCATGCCGTGTATGTTTCTGGAAGGAATGATGGGTTGTCTGCATAGCAGACAACAATCCACACGAACCAGCTGGACCCGGTCAGATTCGGGGTCACGGGTCACCATCCGCACCGTCCACATTCGCCCAGGGACCCAAGGCATCGATCGCCCAACACCTCGCCCTTCGCTGCTCCCACGTCGTCGCCCACCCATCACTGTCGCCATCCAGTTGTCGCCGGCCACCGAATCGACAAAGCATCGCCGCTCCACGCAACCCGACGCCAACCCGACTACCCGAGCTTTGCACCGCATCAACCGGCAAAGCCCGACGTTTCCATCGTCGTCGCACGCCGAAGCTCGCCCATGTCGCCATCATCCTCGGCGCTCGTCGCTCGCCGGCACGCCGTCCCCGTCTCCCTCTCTTCTCCCCCTCAGTCTCACCCTCTTTCTCTCTTCCGCCTGCCCGCAAACCACGCACACACACAAACACAAAGAATGGCTTTTGGCCATTTTGTGTTTCAACGCACTGGACAGGTTCTTGCTGAACCGGTTCAGCCCATACACCAACACCAATTCCATTTATTAATTACCCACTATTATAATTTCTAATTACCCAAATTTATTCATTTATTGTAAAACAATTAAATTAATCCTTAATGTAAAACAATTACGAGTAATCCCAAACATTATAATTTAAATTCATTGAATTACTATTTATTTTAATTACAGTAAATTCCATTTAATCTTAATAAATGGAATTATTATGAATATGCCCTTCGTAATACCTCGATAAAAATAATTATCCAACTTAAAAAAGTTGGGGTATTACAAACTCCCTATTGAAAATTGAAATGGTCCTTTACTCTACTTATTGATAGGTTTATCGAGAGTAGGTTTTGTGAAATTTCCATTGTGGGAAATTGTTTACTGCTGTGACCAATTGATTAAGACTCTGTTAAGAATAATACTATTCGTTGTGACATCTTTCATGAATTTATTGTTGCAAAGACATAGTTTTAATAATGATCACTCTGTTATATAGTTGTTGTCTAATTGTTCTTTGATTTTCTTTGAGAAGTTGAATAAATGTAGCATGTTAATACTAGGTATGCTAAAGTTATTAACAAGGATAAATTGTTCTCTGCTTTGGCTCATGAATTGTTACTTCAAGTTTATGCCCAACTTTGTTGTTTGTAATGATATGTCTTTTTTGTAAATTCTGTTACTTGTTGAGGATTGTATATTGTTTGAAGTACATGCATCATGAGTAGGGCATATGAAAAGGTTGGCATACGCATTGCATTATAATGAAATGAATGAAATAAAAGTAAATGGACGTGTGGGGGGTTTGGGAGGTTAGTGACGGTCCTAGGTTGTAAAACCCCTGATGGATACAGCTCGTCTCATGTAGGGATGAAGTGACAGTTAAGCTCAATATGGGCTGTAGTGTTCACCTTTTCTTTCGTGCCAGAAATGCCTAACGTTTATAATGACAAGTGAAATGTAAAATGAAATAACATAAAAGATAGGTTCTTTTCTGAGGCAGACAACATAGCATACATGATCATTGCATTTCATTCTATCTTTTACTAAGTGTTAGGCTCATAGTTTATCTTGTGATGTAGGTATGCATGACATCGAGGAGAGAAGCAGTTGATGAAGAATTTGACGGTGAGATTGTGTTTGCTAAATGAAGTAGGAATAGTTGATGAAAAAATGTTTTGTTTTACATGAACAAAAATGTATAATTTATATAAAAAAGAAAATTTACTATAGTATTATTCCCTGTTGTTTGAAAAGAATTTTTAAAAATGAATGTCTTTCATTGCACTTTTAAAAGTTTAAAGAAGTACAGAAAACGAGATGTTACAAACTTCCTGTTGTGCAAGCACTAAGCTCAACAAGAGAAAATCTTGAGATTTGCGACATTGTTTGTTTTGAATATTTGGTTAGGTTTATGAATTCACACATGTACTTTTTTTTTGGAGATGCTCTATAAAGAAGGTTACCATATTCAAATTCCCAAAACAATTGGACATGTGAAAGTATACTTGATAAATTATAAATTAACTTTGAATCAAGTCAATTTAATTAAAGAACAAGAAGTTATGTGCGTCCATAGTTAACATCTTGCATGAGACTAGTTGAAGGTATGGACTTTGATACAGAAGTGTTAAATTTAAGAAATGGAGATAGAGTTGAGGAGCAACTAGTAGGTCAAAAAGCTTACTAATAAGGTGTACAAAATATGGTATTATAAAAAGTGTAAACTAATGTGGTGATGACATGTGTCATCCACATGTGACCGAGAGAATATAAGACAGGAAGGGATAAAATGAGGAGAAAATGAAAAAGACTAAAAAAAGGAGAAGAAAGATTGGGAGTTTGAGATTTCCACCAAAAGAGAAATTATTCAGCACCAATAAAGGATCAATTTGACACCAAAAAATCTTGAAGAAACCAACCATAGAGGTAAGTTTACTCTTACCCTTTAGATTTAAAATATATATATATATATATGTAAAATTATATGTTCTGAGAATTATAAGCAAAATTTTTAGTAGTACATATGTTAAGATGGATGCATTAAAGTGTTTTGTTAACATTAGAATTGATTTTCAATGGCATTGTAAAGAATCCAAGAGGATAAACTCAAGACTAACGCTAAGGCCCGAATTGCTTGCTTCTTAAAATGTTTATTTTTAAGTAGAGCCCTAAAACTCGACACTAACACTACAGTTCCCAGGTTGAAATAAATTTTATACGTATGATGTGACTTTTATGCTTGTAACATGTTTTTTATACATGTTGTAGTAAATGTTTAAGATCAAGATTTATTTATTGGATATGATTTATTTTCTATTTTCAGATTTTTTTTTTATACAGTGTGAACATAGGTTGCATGAAAGCAATAAACTCATTTTTAAACAATAACTTGTTTAAGGTTTTATTTGTGATAAGTAATAGAAAAGAAAAAATTTCAGATCCATGATTTTATATAATGCAATATCATTCGATCGTATTAGTATTGTGATCCCAGTACAAGATACAGAGTTTAATGACTTTGTATAATCATCTCACATCACAAATAGATTTATTGTTCTATTGAGGAACCACATGCGTAAAACACGTCATTTTTTAGATTTTATATTTTTATAAATAAAATTTTTATTTTATTTTAAATTAAATTTTCTTGTGTTGACTAGGATTTTGTCAACTATCGTGGGTCTTCAACTATGTGTGAAAATTCAGTCAAACAATCAAATTGGTAGATTCGTATGTTATCATGTGGTTTGAACTGTGTAATTATATTCAATAATTTATGTTAAATAGTGAGCGTTGGGATAACGTGAATTATTTCAATAAAATTGATATTTATTTAATGTATATAATATATTTTATAATTATTATATATATTTAATTATATTTTATTATTTTATCTTTTCTTTTACATTTACTCTCCTTTTCTTTTTCATATTCTCTCTGTGTCGAAAATCCCATAGTCTTCTTTTTTATCACACTTTGGTAGTGACTTTCAGAGTTTGTCAGATTCGCTTCTGGTAGGTGTTAAATCAATTGGTCATATAACGATTTTTGATTCTATATATTATTAGTCACAAACGGTCACTCCATTTGGGAGAATAGAACTGTTGAAATTGTTGTCAAAAAAGTGTCAGCCAAAACGTTAAATGCTCGCCGGCAACTATTCCTACGTCCGATCACAACGTTCGACCTACTATTTGAAAGTTGTTAGCGAGAAGAATCTTGTAGACCCAAAGATCAATCGAATTCGTTGTCGGATGTGGCCCCACAGCTTCGCCAGAAAACTTATGACCACAACTTTAATCGTAAATCCTAGCTATTCCGAGTATCGTCTCAGAAAACTTATGCCACCATTGCATTTAGCAGCTTGAAACCATTAAAATTCCTCCATTCTCATTTCGATCCAATGATGTTCGTTGTTCACTGGAAAAGTTATTGTCACCAGTTGCTAGAGTGTAGACATGGTGCTGACGTTAGCATGACATCATTGCTGATGTCAGTATTAACATGGTGTTGACTGATGATGTGGTAGGTGTTGTTAGCATTGACTTTGATGGATGATCGTTGACTTTGATAATGGACTTTAACTTTTATGTTGACAGTTTGGCTACATTTTTGGACTGCCTAACTACATCAAAAAATTGAATGGACCTTATTTTCTCACTCATTTCTACGTTTCAAATGCACGGGTGGCCTCTATTTGTTGAAATGTCATCATGACCTCTTAGCACATATTTTGAGGTGAGTTTAAAACTTTATTTTTGAATAATGGAATGACGAGATCTTTACATTTAATCAATAATAGTTATTTCTTAGATAAATTTTAGAAGTCTATTGTCGGAGAGTTTCAGAAGTTGTACGTATTTGATTCAAACTGTAAATTTTGTCGCCGATGTATATATGACTCACCTAGATTCATGGCCATTTGTCGTTTCATAAAGATTTGAATTCCTATTCTTGATTTAGGACCTACCTTTTTATCCCTAGTGTGATGTTTAGGATTTTTACATCGATTATGTCTTAGATTTCGACGATTTTATGGATTTCGATACTTGTGTCTGACAATGCGTTCGGCTGGTCGGCTAGACTTCTGTCGTCATCAAGATAGAGATTTTTATACTTTATACATTGCATTCATACCATTATTTTGTGGGCTGCCACATATGAAAATTTGACGGGGACTGCTTGACAATACGTCTATTTTTATGTATATGTACATATATTTTCTCACTGTTAATTTATCGTACATGGAATTCTAATTTTTGTTGCCTGTATATCTAGGCTGATGAATCCTCTTGATGCTTTGCACAATCTTGGTATCAAAGTATCACAAGGCTATCATGTGCATTTTATACTACGTGAAGATCGTTTGTGTGCACGTGCGAAATGAGTAATAAGGCATTAGTGACATATGGTGTATACAACACATTTCGCAAAAAAACTCATTGATGACCCATGGGCTTTGTTTTTGGATAAAATGATGAAGTGGTTTTTAAATGTGGTTTAAAAGTTCATATACGATAATAAGATACATTAAACCATGATATTTCGAAGGAAAGGTAAAATCATTTTTATCATGCATTACATTTAGTATAGATTTTCTTATTGAGTTAGTCACTCACCCCAACGACCTCTTCCATTCCAGGTTTAGTTTGTTGTGGTTTGGTATGGTGTCCAAGGTACGGTCACCTCAAACTTGAGTTTCCTCCTTGTGTCTCCTTATTTTCCTCGGTGATGATTTTTCTTTCTTGCAATCATTTTATTAAAATTGTCATGGTGTTGAATAACTTTATTTCCTGCACAGTAGTTTTCTCTTTGTTATCTTTATGCTATCTTTAACTCTTGTTGATTACTTTATGGACCTTGGCCCATTTATTTTGGGTTTTGGGCTTATTTTTGCATTAAGACTTTCACTGTCAACCTAAGCTTGGGTTGGACGATCGTGTCCTCTTCGAGGATCAGATCGTTTGACTCAGTGTTTCTAGTAGACCCACCTCTGAGATATGATAACAAGTTATGTTTCAATCGCTAAGGAGTGGTGGTCTGGGCATTAGGCCATGACAACTTGGCATCATAGCATGAATTATAATGTATACTATAAATGATGTATCACAAAGAGTTCTTACAAGATCTCAATCAAGAAGGTTTTCTAATTATTATATAGTTTGTTATTTTTCAGATTCAAAATTCTAAGATGAGTTAGAAAACAAATCTAATGAAGTGGATAAAGAAATACCCAAGTTTGTTATCATTTGGAAGTTTGAAGAAGATGCTACCAATGTGGAAGCTTGAGAAAGCCACACTCTTTGTCACTCTAACAAGATTGGAATGATGCTCAATTTTTGCTCGATCTTTTAGTTATTTTATCTTATTTTAAATTTTCCTAGGATATTTTAGTTATTCAGTTATTTTAGTTTTTGAACAGTAATTTAGTTATTTTAGAAAATTTTGGCTAGAGATTGCATGAGTCAAAATCTATCTCTAGTTTAATTTGTTTTTCTTTAATTGTGGGCTATTTATACTCCACTTAAACCCTTTATTGTAATACCTCGATTTTCCTGTAACGAAATTAAGTAAAGATAATTGAAAAATTAATTGGGTGCAATAAGATTATTCGGATAATTATTAAAAATTTATTTGATGAAAATGAATCAAGAATTTGAAATTGATTACAGGAATTAAGAACTTGAAGTTAATTAAATGAATTAAGAGAATAAGTGAATGGTGTTTACTGCTGGGGGAAAAACCTTCAAGACCGATCGACATATTAGTCGACTAGGATGTCGACCAGAGCTTCTTGTTTTGCGAGAAACTGGCCAAAATTCTAGTTTCTTCTCGTTACGATTTTTGGGTTACCCAATGATTTTTCCCTCGATTCTCCCGAAGCGATAACATTGTCAATGTGTCATTTAAGCATTGGACCACCTCAACGTGGTTGTGAAATGTCCATCAACGAGACTTCTCCAAGAAGCCTTGCTTATGCTGATAAATTGGGGGGGTTGCTTTTGGTGAGTTATTTATGCAGAGTGCAGCAACTATGAGAGAGGGAGTGCAAGAGAGAAGAGGGAAAGTGAGCAGCGGCAAGGACTCATACATTTTTAACAAAAATTGTGTGTAATGGAAGCAGTGAAAGTCTTTGAATTTCTTAGCTACTGCTAGGTCTCTGGAGGTGGAGTTCAACCGTGAAGAAATGTCCAAAGTGTGGTAAGAAGTAGGCAAGTCGTGGCCAGAGGAGGCTTACACCACAAGTACAGTTTGCTTTACTATGAGTGATAAACTATTGGATGATTGAATTGCAACTTTAATCTTAGTTGGATCCTCCGCATGATTTTATCCCTTTCTATGTGATAATCACTCTATGAGTTTGGATTTCAGACTACTTCTGGCTCATTAACTCTTGGCTATTAATTGTTGATTTAACTTCCACATATTAATTGTCTATTTCACTCTCTGTTGCTAAATGTCTGGGTTAGTTCATTGTTTAGTTACTGAACCTTCCAATGTTAATTGTTGTTAGTTGTTAGTTGAACTCTCAGTGTTAGTTGCACATTTGGTTCTCCGCTGGTAATACTCTCTCTGTTGCTTTGAATTGGTAATACTCTTTCTATTGTTTTGAGTTGTTAATGATATCTCTGTTGCTTTGAATTTAGTCGGATATGCATAATCGATGAGTTAGTATTGCTAATGCATCTGTCCATTTACTCATGTTCTATTGCTATGGATTTGATCAGTAATTGTCAGTTCATTATTCATTAATTATTAATTCATTATTTAGTCTTGTTAATTTCTCCAAATTTTGCCTCTGCCTTATTATTATTCATACTATATTGCACTGTTATCTCATGCCATGTCTAATGCTCCATCGTTATATCTCTACTCAAATTGTGCTATGCTAAATGCAAGTGGGATTGACTCTGATTAATTGAATCTGTCTCCTTTCCTGTTATATGTTATTGCTATATTGTTGTGATTGTATTTCATGGTATGAACATGCATACTGATTAGAAACAAATAGGGATACCATGTGGTTGGTATTCACATGCATTGCACGAGATAAACCGGAATAAATGAATGTAATGAGAATTGGTGGTTAGGGAGATAGTTCGGATTCTAACTAGCAGACTCGAGATTTAACACTTCCCTCGTCGAGATGTATGAGCCTGTTTGCCGAGATTTAGTTTCCGAACAAAAATTATTCTCCTTGTGGGAAATATTCCTTATGTCTCAGCTCAATATATGAGTTTAATGATATGAGACTATGAGCAAAAGACAAATTTGGTGGATTCCTTTCTAACATAATCAGACATATGCATGCATCATACTGCATCTTACTTCTTACTGAGCGTTAGGCTCACAGTTCGCTTAGTGGTGTAGGTGATTTTTAGGATCTTAGTGTTCTCGATGTGAAAGAGGAGACATTGTCTGTTGAGCACTTGGGATACCCAGCTGATTTGACCTGAGAGGTTACAAATTTTGAACAGTAAAGCTTGTATTTTGACACACAGTAATTGTTTTGTTAAAACGATGGATCTAATTTAAAATGTTAAAACCATATTTTGAAATCGTCAATAGGTTTCGCTTTATTTACTCTAATTTATTTTCTCCTTGTAAGTTTTAAGTAAAAATTAAAGAAAAATTTTATGTGGCTAAATTTTACACAATAAAGAGAAAAGAAAAGGGTTTTAAAATGCGGGTTGTTACAGTCGGTATTAGAACTTAACCGGGTCAAACGCGGTTCTGTAGACTGCCGGTCACACAAGACTCATCAAGGAATACTCCTTTGACTGTAAGTTAATTTCATTTCTTAAATTGCTTTCTTTAACTTACTATTTCCTAATATGGAAATGTATAGGATTATAGAATGGCTAGGGGAGCAAGAGCCGAGGTGCTAAATAATGACGAGAGGAACGAGCTGGCTGGCAACCACGAGAATGTGGATGGCTAAGAAAATACTGGTGCTCGAGACGAGAGAGATCAAGCCCTCTGCCGCTTAACTACTGTAGTGGAGTGGCAGTTTTGGTTTATGGAGCAGCAGTTCCAAAATATGGAGCGGCAGTCTCAATACATAGAGCGATAATTCCAGTACATGGAACGATTTATGGAAAGGGAAAGTGAAAATAGGGATCAACGTACTATGGTGATTCTTGAGGAAGCTGGCTGGGAGAAATTCCAGCAACTCAAGTCTCCCAGCTTTGACAGAATTATTTACAATGCCATAGGAGCCGACTATTGGATCTAATCCCTTGAAGATATGTTTGAGTATGGCGTCATCGACCGGTGTGAATATAAGTAGTTTTTGAATGGTTGGTGGTCGATCGCCCAATGAGAAATGAACGTCCAGTTTGATCGTTCGCCATTTTGAAACAAAGGATTTCCACGGTCAATCGATTACATGGTGGTCGATCGGCTACTGAAGAATTCAATTGACTGCCATTTATGAAGGTCATCTGGAGAGGTTTAACCGACACTAAAGATGGAGAGACTATCGTCTGAAGTGTATGGACCTCGAAGAGTTGCGTCTTGTGGCCTTCTATCTTTGTCTGGATGATGAAGGGTCGGGTTGTCGTGGCTTATAAATAAAAGAAGAGTGGGATAAGAGTTGGACAGAGAACAAATTATGGGGAGATTCTACTGAACTAGCATGAGGGTTATAAAGTTATGAGAGGTCTTGCTTCTGAAGTTGTGTTTGTGATACTATGAGACTGTGGTTTGAGGTCTCTAAAATGTTGAGTTTTGAGAGAAGGTTGAGTGAGAGGTTTACAAAAAGGTGAAAAAAGGAGACGAGAGTGATGGTTTGTGAGAGTTTGGTAATTTGTGTGAACTTTGTGGGAGATTTTGAGAAGTTGAGAGAGAGAGAGAGAGAGAGAGAGAGAGAGAGAGAGAGACATAGAATTCGTGAAAAAAATTCTATGAAGGGTAAACAGTTCTGTAAGGAAGAAAGTTGTTGGGTTATGTGTTGTAATACCTCGATATCATTTTCCCCGTATATGCGATGTAATCGATCGTCAGGATTGTTCATATATTACATTGCATATCGATACGTGTTAAATTATGACATGTATTAATGGGAAAAATATTTTGGGATAAAATAATTAGGAAGAAAATGTGAGGAAAAACTGTAAAATGGGAATTCGGACGCATGCAGATGACACAGGGAAGAGAAATGTCGTCTGCAAATGCTTTTAATGTCATCCCTACGCTTTGGGACGATGCAGGACGAAGCCTTGCATCATAATTCGTCCCCTGTCTCTAACTGAGCAGTTTCGGACGAAGGTGGATGCATGCGGACGCATTGTTTTTGAATCTATCCAATTTTTGGACAGTTTCGGACGATTGCAAACGTGGGATGTGGACGACTTCCTTCGTCCGAATGACAGATTCGAACTAATGCGGACGAAGTTAAGGACGCCATCCTTCATCTGGAAGTGCATTTCTGCCTGAAGAATAGTATTTTTTGGACTCACGCGGAAGAGGTCAGGACGACTCCTCGTGTCCGAAATGTCCCAGACCTGCGAAATTAGAGATTTAAATAATAGAAACGTTTGTCATTTTGCAATTAAATATGCACTCAGGCAACAAGGTGGTGGTGCCTCTCTACCTCGACGAACGCCCCTCCCTCTCCGTTTAGTGTACGTGTGTTCCCTCTCTGAAATTCAAGCCATCCCTTCTCTACATTCTTTCCAATCCAGCTTTTCTCCCCTGCCAGTGATTGGGAGCAAGAGAGTTTCCTACGAGAGAGAAACCTTCCTACGTGAAATTGTGAGGGTTTGTGAGTTGTGTGTTCCTTTAGCGTGTTACGTGGGTAAAGCAAGGCTTTGTAAGTTGAGGTGTGAGCTGGGAGTTGCTATCTGTGTTTGAGTTCTTCAACGAGGGTAAGGATTGGGTAGTGTCTTGGCCATTTGGAGGTCCTACCCATAAGTAGTGTGCCTGAGTGTGTTGATTTCTTTTGTTGATATTTTGCAGATATTTCCAGCAATTTTCTTTACCGCCAATTCTGTGCATTACTTTGATATAGATCGATGCTTTACTGTAATAAAGAAGTGATGAATGAATATGCTTAGAAAAGTGACGAATGTTTAAATGATATTCTCCGATGTGGAGCCATGTAGTTGTAAAGAATGATGAACTAAGACCACACTACGTTATGTTAATGCAGTTATTGTCTTAATTGCTGTGGTGATAGCTTCCAAATACATACGTGTTATTTCATCCTCCTGATGTTAGTGTAGAAATTTGTGGTAATTAGAATAACCCTTACTCTAAGCAAGTTTAATTAACTAGACCATTAATTATAATTACTCCATTGAGCATGTTTAATTAACTAGAATAATAATTGGAACTAAGTTGTTAACTCTAATGCTTCACTTTCATATGCACGTTGCCTTTAGTTCTAAGTTCTTCTTATACTCGATTCATGTTGTCCATGTCTATTTAATGTTGTCCTACTCTTGAGAAGCATGCTTTATTTGTTGGAATAATTAGTTGACTTAAGATCTCAGTTTAATAGCATGTTTCGATCGTTGTTTCATTTACTGTGGTGTTCTGTAAATTCAAGCATGTCATTCGTTGTTTTAATTCGTTACTTTTTTGTTCGTTTTTATTACTCACTTATATGTGTCATTCAATTATCGTTACTTTCATTTCTACGTGCTATTTAATTATTGTTATTGTGATGTTATACTGTATCAACATGCATCATGCTAATAGAAACAATTAGAGAGTGGCACCTCTAGGGTGGTACTCACATGCATTATGTGAGGAAAAATGATAAAGAAAAGAACGAATGAAAAAAAAGATGATGAGGTGTTGGGGGGCAGATGGATAGTTCAGATCTAGCCTGGTAGCTAGGTTACACTCTTCCCTTGTCGAGAATGGAACTAGCTACTCACAGGAGGTTAGAAGCCGACCAAGACTATACCATCTCATATGGGTCCTCCAATCTCCCACTCAAAGTACGAGTTATGAAAGAAAGAACGTAATGAAAAGATTGGTTTTGGGGGGTACTGTAACGACCTAATTTTTCTTACATTTAAAAATGCGTGAAATTTAAAACTTTTATAAAACAATTGAAATCTTTATTAAAACCTTTTATATTGAAATCATAGTACTTTTCTTAAAACCGGATCATTACAAACATTTGCTTAAAACGCGTAACTTAAATCGTTATAAACAACAGAAGACTTATTATAAAATTCTTATTCTCAATTTACAGAGGAAGCATAAATCGTTTAAAAGACAATAAATAAATAAAGTGTTACTTTACATTTACAAAATCATTTTCACTTTACTTTCATTCAGCCTGGCCAACCACAAGACTCACGCATGCAAATCCTTCATCAACTACTCATTTAATCTGTTCGTCATTTTCTCGAGCCTAACGCTCAGTAAGTGATAATACCTAATATGCTACATGCACATGCTGTGCCATTTTAAAATCGTGTGCAGTTTCTATTTTCATTCTCTTTATTTTATCTTATATATTTTCTCGTTTACGTACCTTCTTTCTGTTTCTATTTGTGTTCTTGTTTCTGTATCCATTTCGGTATCCGTGATCGTACGCATTTCCGTAGTTGTTCTCGTGTCTGTTTTCGTATTTGTATCCGTATTTGCATTTGTTTCCATTTATGGAAACTTGTTTCCGTTTTTGTTTCTGTTCCCATTTCTATTCCCGTATTTGTGCTCATATCGTTTCCGTATCTGTTTCCATTTCCGTTCCCATATCCGTTTATCTTTTCATATTCTTTACTTTTCTTTTCTTTTCCTTTGTTCCTATGTCGGGCGTGATAGATCGGACCATAGAAATCTTTGTCTTTTCTTTATCTTTTATTCTTATATCAGACTTGTCTTACTGGACTACAAGAACTTTTATCTTTCATTAATCGTTCGTTCATATTTCTTCTTACTTTCCATTTTTCCTTTTCAAAACCATGTATAAAAATCGTTTTCGTATTCTTTTGAAAATTATGATGCTTGATGCTCATGGATACACACAACAGTTCATATGAAAGCGTAAATAAACAATCAACATATGATTTACAGAACATGCTATAAAAACAGTAAACAACGAAACGTGCATTTAAGTACTATAAACAACGAAACATGCTCTTAAAAACTGTTAACAACGAAACATGCTTTTAATAACTGTAAACATCAAAACGTGCTATTTAAACTGTAAACAATGAAATATGCTAGGAAAGCAGTAAACAATGAAACATACATCTCCTAATCTTGCGATGTAGGGTCCGAAGACCAAAACACATACATATCACTTACTTCGTTTTCTTAAAGTGTTCAATTAAACATTATCTTTTCCTTCTCTTTTAGTACCTTCACAATTAGAAACATATAATCATTAATCCATACCAATTAAGAACCCCAACATAGATACCGTTCGTTTCGTAATAGAATAATATAATCTAAATACCTCGATTCGCTAAACAATTCTAGGAACCCATGAACTCCCTAAACGGAATACAACTCATTCCAATGTCCATGTTCAATCAATTAATAACCAAAGCACATAGAGATGCAGAACAACAACAAAACAGTAGAGTGTACCAAAGCAGAAACCAATGGAGAGCATTATAATCAAACCAATAAGAGCATATAACCACAATATGTTTATCCTTAGCCTTATTATTCAAACAATAGCCCAATGGAACACAATCAACCCCATCACCATTTCCACTAACTATACAGATGATCAAGTAGGTAGAAGATACAATCATTTACCAATTTAATCCAACCTCAAAACTAAATCAATATAACAGAATATAGCTCCCCCATAACTATACACACCCAAAATAATACATAGCCCTTCAAACTTGTTCAATAGTAATAGCCCACAAGTACATAATAGTTAATCACATAGCATTTCCCACGGCAGTAGATAAATCAACCCACAACAATCGAGCACTTATCATAATCTTAGCACTAAACATCAGAGAGAACTATATTCATACTTCAATCACTCAACAGGATTTCACAATTCAAAACCACATAGATCATAAGAATAATAGACCGGACACCAACTCTCAATGATATTTTCACAATCAACAACACAGTAATCAACAGGGCGTTATCCATGTATTTCTACGTCCAACAGTCCATTCAAAATATTAATCCTAACATGCTTGTAGACCAACAACATGATTCACATAACAGATCATGGATTATCACAATAACTAAACCAACACAGCAGAGAGCATTTATTCACATATCTCAACGTCCAAAATCCATGAGACCAGGGAAGAATTTTCCTTACCTAGAAGAATGCCCAAAACTGTAGTTCAAGACCCAAAAACCCAGTAGCTTGAACCGAGAGTAATCACACCACCAAGCCTAATTCTGTAGCAACGGCCAACAACAGGGCTGAACAATTTGTCACAACCAATAGAAATCAACATTAATAGAGGCCAAAAATTTAACTTTGCAAAGGACTTAACTCCAGCTGTCATTGCCTGAGAATACCCAAGAAATAATTCTCCTTCTGTTTCTTCCCTCACCATCATCTTCTTTTCTGTAAATTGAAAATTCAAAATGCTTCTCCTTATTTATACACAAACGACTAAGTTTGAAGCACTTAACAACTTATCACATAATTCAAGCGATGTGATGCGGATTCTTTGGCCAAATCTTCATCGTTCAAATCCTTGCAACATAGACACACTCTGTCGTCCCTGAACCAGAGGATGAACCAAAGGATGGACCGGTTCAGTCGCGAGCAAACCAAACCAAGAGCTTCCCTGTGAACTGAAGCCCCTGTCCCGCCGTTCCAGCCATCGCCGGTCACTCCCTATCATGCTCGATTAATTGAAAGTAAGGGAGGATGAGGAATTGGTCGGACTTACCTCAAATCATCGCTGGAAATCTCAGCAGCAAGAAGCACCGATTCCGAGCACTAGAATCGCACGACCCGTGGCGCCACCTCCCGAGCCCGCCGTCGCCATTCGTCGGATGACACGCACCCGAGGCGAGCCAGAGCTCGCCATCGCTCACCGTTCACCGACGCTCTCTCGTTCTCTTCGATTCGTTCTCTCTCTCTTTCTCCATCGTTCTTCAGCAAACCGCAGCCCCAATTAAAATTGGCTTCTTCCTTTTTTTAATTTCTAAACCAAGCCATCACACTGTGAACCGGACCAGCGATCTAGTTCTTCTCCTTCAAATCTCATTTAATCCAATCTTCCACAATTAATCTTCACTTAATTATTCTATAATATTTTAATCTCAACTAATTCAATAAATCTCAATTTATTCTTCTTAATTTAACTATAACTGAACCACATAATTGGTTATGAACCAAGTCGAACCAAACTAGTTAAACTCATATTTTTCCCTTTTTAAATTATAATTCTATTTATTTATTTAATAAATCTATAATTATTAGATATACTTATAGTATATTAATTAACTTAATTTCCAATTAACCCCATTATCTTAACTCTAATTATTATTCAATAATTTTCTCTTTAATAATTTAATTAAATCCTTCATTTAATTAAATTATTCTCAACTCAATTTAAATTCTTAATTTATTCCAAATATCGCTTGATGATAATTGACAATTACGTCTTTGGTAATACCCTAATAATTTTTCAATTAATCCAAATATCTTTAATTACTTTTCAATTATTCTGATTAAATTTCAATATAAAATTTGGGGTATTACACGTACCCACTCCAAAAGAACTAAAGAGAGGCATAATCATACTGCATGACCTCATTCCTTACTAGGTCTTTAGGCTCACGTATTACTTGTGGTGTAGGTACATATACGAGAATACGAGAAAACGATGAACAGTTCAAGAGTAAGGTTGAAAGATTTGCACACGCGGAACTTGAGGCTGGCCAGCCTAAGGAAAGTAAAAGAGACAAGTAATTTATAATTAATACGTAATTATTTGTGTAGTATTCCTAAAGTAATTTCTTTACCCTTCCGCTACGTTTTGATAAATGATGTTTTGCTTCCGCTATGTTTTGGTAACTGATTTTATAACTATGGTGTGCTTCCGTTACATTTTGCTAAAAGATTTTATAACTATAGTTTTCTAACGAGTATAACGAAAGTGTAATACCCTGACTTTTTAAATTGGATAATTATCTGTTATTACCAAGGACGTAGTCGGATCGTTAAGTCAAGGGGGTATTCCCGATAACGTTTTCCCCGTATACGCGATGTAATTTAATGATGGGGTAAGTAGGACATTACATTGCGTATTAATACGTGTTATTTCATGACGTATATTTATGGGGAAGATGTTAGGGGGATGGATTTTAGGTAGAAAAAATGTGTTGAGTGCTAAACTGGGCATTTTCGGACGCCCCATGGACGGCGTTCCTCATCCACAAACGTATGGAACTCTGTCCCAGCACTTTGGGACGACTCTCGCGGACGCTGCCTCACGTCCCAAGTTGCCCTTGTCTCTAACTCTGCCTTTCGGATGCTTCGTGGATGAGTACGGACGTGAGTGGATTCGTCCGCTTTGAATCTGTCCAAATCCTGGATAGTTCCGGATGAGTCTGGACGTATGCAGATGCAGATGGCTTCATCTGCTTTGAATTTGTCCAATTCTTGGACACTTTCAGACACATGCGGACGCATTATGTGGACGCCATATTGTGTCCGAATGTCGTTTTTGGATGGTACGAAATGGGTGGGGACGCCATTTCCCGTTCATGGACGCAATTCAGCCTTAGGGATTTTACACATACGGACGAATGCGGATGAATGCGGACGAGACCATCACGTTTGCACTCGTCCAAACTAGCCTAAACCTACGAATAAATTAGAGTTAAAATGATGGAAAATTGTCGCTTAGCCATTAAATTTAGACAAGAAGCGACCTTCCCCTACCCTCACCTGTGCGAGCCACCCTCTTCCTTTCCCTACATGTACGATGTCTCCTCCTTCACCAGGTATAGATTTCGAGCTAAGCATCTCTTCCCTCCATTCTTCCATTTTTACATTTTAGCTTTCCCTTCTTAGTGAGAGCCGTGAGTGAAATCCCCCATGAGAGTTTGAGAGAGAGTTGGAGCTGCTGTCCTCGCTAAAGCTGCTGGAGTCGCCGTGAGCTGAGCAATCACCGGTTGTCGTGGAGTTGTTATCCTTGAGTGCAACTTCGTCATAGTGGTAAGGAAAATGGATGTATCTTGGCCTGTAGAGGCCCTACCCACAAGTAGAGTGCGTGCGTTTTAAGTTAGTTTCCTAAAATGCTTACTGTTAGTTGCTATTAGTTGGTTTTAGATGATAGGCCCTTGGATGAATTGCTGTTGTTGATTCCCCGTTGATTTCCTTTGCTGTAGATATTTCCTGTGTTGATAATGTAGTTTCCTTTGTTGATGGTTCTATTGTTGTTATTGTTAGTTCTAACATTTCTTTTATAGTGAAATTCGGTTATCAATGTTTTATTTGGATAGACAAGTGATGAATGATAGTTATAACTTGAGAAGTATGAACGAGTAGAAAACTACGTCGGGAATAATCATGTTCTATAGTGTTTACCTGCTGTTACTTACTTGTGATATATTTTCCTCACTCATGATATATATGTTGCTCTATTGTTGGTTTTGTTTCTCATTATTTAATCTTCTTATGTAAACCATAATCATTATGTTCAAACAACTGACCTAATAATGCTGCATAGGTTAGTAAGCATAGCTAACTAGTCAACATGTTTAATTGATTAGCTAAGCATGTAAATGGACTAATAATTAACTAGAATAACAATTGTAATCATCTGTGAGCATGGTTGATTAACTATTTGAGCATGTCTTATAACTTTGGTCAATTGAGCATGTTAACAATTTGATTAATCTAAACATGTGAACTAATGTTTAATCAACTTACATAATTAACTAATTAGTCTAAACAAGTGAACTAAGTAGTATTGAACATGTTAATTAACTTAGGTGATAATGGTAGATAACTCAATTGTACTTTACTTAAGCATGTAATTTATTAGAATAATAGAAGCATGTTAATTAGTTTCACTAGAACCAAGTAGCACGTTTATTATGTCACTTCAACTAATTGGCGATAACAAAATGAAAGCATGTAATATGAGTAGGCAACTAACTAGGATAATTCGTAGCATGTAATTAGTATGTTCAACCGTTAGCATGTTTAATTAGCATGATAAATCAATTAACAACACATGAATTAATTAGGTTGTTTGACTAATTAATTAAATTATTAATCAATGCATGCATGTTAGTTAACTATTACTTGTGAAATCTATAAGCATGTTAAGTAACTATTAATCTTGAGCATGTAACCTTATCTAGGATAACTCACTAGAATAACCATGGTAATCTTCTTGAGCATGCTGAGTAACTAGGATAAAAACATGTAATTAACTATTGAACATGTTAAATTAATTATGTTTTCTTTTAGTATTGTGATTTATATATCCAAGCATGTCCCTCGCTGTTTAATTATTCCTATAATCGTCTCCTTCATGTGCGTTGCTTCATTGGGTGTTCCATTGTTTTTTACATGTCCTTGTGTGCACTATTCAACTTTAGTTGTTATCTTCCATTATATGTTTTGCTTTCTTTTATATGCGCAGTTCACTACTTATTAATGTTACGATATAATGCATCATACATCATGTTAGGATGAGAACATATGGCCATGCATCATGTTAATAAAAATCAATAGGGAGTGCCACTGGGGTGGTACTCACACATGCATTAAGTGAGGAAAAATATTAAGAAAATGAAGAAAATGGGGAGTTGGGGGGCGGATGGGTAGTCGGTCTAGTCTGCAGCTAGGCGAAGTGTTAGAATCCGGGCTTGTCCAGGACGTGTTGTCCATGGCCGCCCCTACTGCTTAGTTAGATTTATTTCCATTTATAGTAATTTCCTTGTATTTCTTTTATTTCCATTTTGGGCAAAGTGACTCCTCGCCACTATAGCATGTTTACTCCTGCCATAGTGGAGATGGTCCAGAATGCTCTTTAGGGGGAGAGGCATGACTGCACGTAGACCCCCCTACCCAATGTAATTTGCTAGCAATCAATGAAAAGGCTTTTTACATTCAAACTATTCTCTTTATGCTCAATGACGCTTTCGATAAATCTCGCTCGCTGCTCGCTCGCTCGTTAGACACTCAAGCTCGTTCTAACGTCGTGGGCCCTCGGTGCCGTTGGCACACTTTGTAGGCTGACTCGTTGTTCCCCCTAACAACGAGTGCCGCACGGCCCTCCTGAAAAGTCTCTCAAAAGTAGGACCGTGACACGAAGCCTCCTACCTTGTTGGTAGAGGGGACCTAGTTACAAGTAAAAGACTAGATTCAATCCACTATTCCATCCCCTATGAACCCTCCAAACTCCCGCTCAATGTACGATTAATGAAAGAATGAACTAATGTAAAGAAATGAACGAACGAATGGCTTAATGAAAGGATTGGTCTGGATGGCCCCCATTCCAAAATGGACTAAAGAGTGGCATATCACGTTGCATTAAACTCTTTTTCTTACTAAGCCTTCGGGCTTACAGTTTACTTTTGGTGTAGGTGTAGGTACTTATATGCGTGAAACAAATGCACGGAATTAGAAGTCAATACGAAAGACGATGAATAAATATTAAAGCAGGGATGAAGGATTTGCACGTGAGAGAGCTTGTGGTTGGCTAGGCTAAGTGAGTAAAAGAGAAAAATGGTTTGTAATGAAAGTATATTTAATAGTTTAGTGTTAGTAGAGCAAAACAAAAGATTTTTTTTATAAACGATTTACGCTTCCGCTATGTTTTAATAAATCAATTATGTTGTCACAAAAGATTTTACAACTGCTTCCGCTATATTTTAAATAAACGATTTCAAAACGCTTCCGCAATACTTTCACGAAAAAAGGGTTTCTAACAGTCCAGTTTGGCACTCTGATATTGTTTAAAAGGAGATTTCAATGGTTTTATAAAAGTTTTGAATTTTACGCATTTTAAAGGAAACAGATAAACCAGGTCGTTATAGAAAGGGTTTTGACGGTCTGGCTTTTTGAAGGAACTCTAATACATTTAAAAAGGATTTTCTACTGTTTACAAAAGAAAAGAAAAGTTTTAAATTTTAACTCATTTTTAAAAGGTTATGAAAAGTCGAGTCGTCACATGTGTTCCCTGTGTTCGCGAGTCTTCTGGTAAGCAAAATTGCTTATGTTATTCTTATGGTTATGTCATCGTTAAAAGATGTTAATTAGCGATGGGGTTTAGTTATTGCTTGTAAAGTATGTGAATTGGATGAATCTATAATACCCCGATTTTTTCGTAACATAATTAAGTGGGAATAATTGAATAAATAATTAGATAATTATTGAAGATTTAATTTAGAGAAATTAATTTAGGAAACGAAATTGGAAAATTTAAATTTGACCCGTAATTATGGTCAAGCAATATTTGGAATAAGTCAGGAATTGAAATTATGTTGAAAATAATTTAATTAAATGAAGAATTTAATTAAATTATTAATAGAAGAATTTAATTAAATTATTAGTAGAGGGGATTTATGTAAATGAAGAGAAGAAGTAAATTGAATTGAAATAATTAAATTTAAAAAAATGTAATTAAAAGGGAAGGAAGCTGGCCAGTTCATACTGGTTTGGTCCGGTTCACGTTAGTTGGCCTGGTTCTTGGTTTGGTTGAAAATCTAATGGGGTTAATGTTTCAGAAGAGGAGAAATAGGGAGATCGAGAGGGACAGAACCCGATGGAGAGAAGGAGAACACGAGAGAGAGAGAGAGAGAGAGAGACCGAGAACGAGTGGGAGAGCGGGAGTCGGCGATGAGGGGGTCGAGTGCTGGACTTCGCGATGTAGGTGCTCCTCTGCTGTGAGCTGCTGGTCACGGCTCGACGAACGACAAGTTGTCGCAGCTAGGGCTCGGTGTTTTCGTGGCTTGCAGTGGTGATTTGGACCTGCGAATTTTAGCGATGAGTTAAGTTAAGTTGTTATGTGTTCTTCTCCCTGGCTTTCGGGTGTGGATGATTCGACATTTGGCACGGGCGAATTGGCGCAGGCAGGGGATTTCAATCAGGCTGTGGTATGCTTGTGTGTGACCAATTTCAATGTGAACCGGTTCAGGTTTAACCGTTGTCTGCCGAGGAAACCATCTGCACATTCCTTCCAGCCTGGCATCGCACTCATTGGATTGTCAGAGTGAAGGAATCGGCATGGATGAATTATTGGGAGACAGAGGGGGTGGAGACGTGCTGGAGATGTGAAAGTGTGAAATAAAAGAGATGGAGGGCAGAAGAGTGGGTAATGTGTTCTGTCATTTTCCTCTGTGAGCAGAGTGTGAGTGAGCTAGAGATGGAGCGATGGCCGAGAGTGGTGAAGAGATGAAAGTGTGAGTGAGTGATTCTGTGATGCTACTCTCGGGTCTGCAGATAATGGACTTCCCCTGGTGCTTGATTTATTGTCTGGTTGACGAATATGTTATTAAAACTGCTTTATTGTGGGTTATTAAAATTTTTGTTGAAATGTATTTTGGATATATGCAATCTGGTTACGTATGAGCACTCTATTGGTGACTGAAATAGTTCATGTTGTTGGACATTTATATATCCTATAAACTAGTTGTTTATGGTTTGAATTCTATTTTGTTATTGGGTTAAGAAAATTAGGTAATATGGATTATTCTCTGTTCATGATGATGGGATTGTTGTTTCTTTTGATTTCTCTGCAATTTGTTTGGTTAACAACCTGTTAGGCATTTTGTTGATGTTATATATATTCTGTAAAGTGGTTTTTTTCTTGGATTAGATTTTTCCGAGATAATTTTGGAGAAAGTATGCTGTGAGAAAGTGGATGAATTCTAGTGCTTACTGCAAAAATGGAAATTAGTACGATCTATGATGAGTTAATGATGTTGTTGTTTAGGTTCGGAGGCAATTATTCTTGATTATTTATCATACTTAAGGACGCTTACTATCTGTGAATTGGAATAAAGTTGGAATCTCTGTCAGTTGGAATTGGAAATATGCCTTGTTAATTTTGTTCATCCTTTGGAATAATAGTTACAGCTCTATTGGTTAAATTGGTCAATGAACAAAAAATGCGAAATAATTAAGTGATAATTGAAGTATTAAATAATTAACGAGTACTAACGGTATCAAGTTGGGGTTCATAATTGGTAAACATTGATGAATAAATGTTAATTATTTTGAAGGTATTAACGGGGAAAAGGGACAAAGATCAAAACGCGCTGAGGACTGCAGGTAAGTTGATACTTATGGTGTTTTGGTCTTTAGACTTGTCATCGCAAGAATTATGACTTTGTTTGCTGACTGTTTGCCGTTTTAGTAGAATATTTAGGTTGTTTACTGTCTTACAAGATATTGAGCATATTCCGTGAATTGTAATGTTGTTTAATGAATTTTATTAGAATTATGTTCTCTTAATGATATGTTTAATAAATGAGCATGCTCATAGATTATAGTACTGATATGATAAAATGTATGCACTAACGAGCATCACGCATCATATTTTTCAAAATATTACGAAATTGGTTTTCAAGAATACTTTTGAAAAAAAAAAAAAAGGAAAATAGAAAATGGCATCAAATACGAATAAAAACATGTAATGAAAGAGGTCGGACCGGTCAGTAATGCCCGACAGCCAAAGCATGTAATTAAAGAGATTGAACTGGTAAGTAATGCTCGACAACCAAAACACGTAATTAAAGAGGTTGGATCGATAAGTAATGCCCAACAACTAAAGCACATAAGTAAAGAGGTTGGACCAATAAGTAATGTCACAACTCAGAGGTGGGCCAAATAGAAAAGCCGAGCCAAATGACCCGGTCCACGGAGAAGACCCGATCGCTCAGCCCAAGGCTTGTTAAATTATTGCGAAAGACTTGTATAAATACCCAGCCGCAACCCACACAATGATGGGTCACAGTGCATTGAGTGATTTCGAGAATAATTAATAATACGAAAATAATAAACTTAAGAGTCCAACTAAATACCTTGCATACAATCCAAAAAATCCAACAACCAAGTTAAGTGTTTTTACAGTCATCCAAATTAAAAGCGATAGTCGTCCATTGTTACACTTACCGATAAATAAGAGTTTAACTACTTAACGAAGAAGGACAAATGAAACAAGATCTCCAGTCTGATTCTTGCTCAAGCTTCATTAATCTTCTCTTTACCTGGAGTGGTGGTAGTCGTGGGGTGAGTGACTAGCTCAGTATGGAACTTATACTAAATGTAATGTGCATGTAAAACTTGTTTTACTATTTTCTTGAAAACCATGAATTTCAAGAAATATACACATTTTTTAAAAACAACTAAAAATCCTTTTTATCTCAAGGAAATCCGACTCAAAGGCCTCTGACGAGATATTTAGAAAGCATGGTTGTATACATAGACAACTATAAGATATCCTCGTCTTGTTTCACCTCAGAAACCATAGTTCATGAAAAATGAGGAACACTCATGGACTCCCCCAAACAAACGTATAGAAAGGCGGCGACTGTTTCCGGGCAGCACCTCATGAGCCTAGAGGAAGACAAATGACGACGGTCCGAAGACCCAGCTCATCACCCGAGTTGTTATGAGCAAATTTCGTCAACGACACACCCGTAAATATATACACCCTAATCAGGTTTAGGGATTTGCAACCCAAGGAAGCCTCATCTTCTTCCTAATTTCATATTTCACACAGCGCGCAAACAAACCATCTCCACGCAACAAGAGATGTACCAGGGATAGCCTCCGGATACTTTGATACCGAGACAAGCCAAAGTATCAAGAGGAATCATCGCCCCCAAAACAGTATCCAATATATCATACCATGAAAATCCGATGCACAAAAGTAAACATGTAAAACTTTTGTACATACGTAATATAAAAAACTGATGTGCTGTCGAACAGTCTTGGTCAGGTTTTTCATATGTGGTATCCCACAAAATACGGTTTTGAAAACTATGCAATGCGGTGCAAAAATACAGTATAAAACCCATACCTCATTGGCAGTCCTTCCTCGTATACGAAGGAACAACTACTCAGGAGCCGGCTCGAAGCCCTGAAACTCGTTCGAGCCTACAGCATGTCAAATATGGAAAAAAAAATCTTGTAAATATGTCTCGAGGAATAATGAAAGGATCCTAAACCAAACTAAGTTTAATGTCTATTCTTCATAACCAAAACAGAACTCTGACTCATCAATTGTTGCACAACAAAATCATCCCCAATATTCCTCAATAATATTCTCACCATAAACAGTCAACCTTAAAGATCAATTTACAAATTATCCGACTTATGGTTAGCCAAATATAAGAGAGCCACAACAATCAAAGCAACAATCCTCAATATTTATCTCCCAAAACAATTTCCAACTACAATTATAATCCATCAACAAATCCGTAGCAAACAGGGAGCTCAAATTACAGAGTATGCTTGTGAGATTTCCTTCCATAAATGAGTATTTTTCATTCAATAACAAATAGAAACAACAATGACCGTTTATCTTCAGCCATTATCTAGCACTACAGTGGTTTAAACAGAACCCAACAACTCCAACAAAATAATAATCTCCGAACTTTATCCCTCGGTTCATTAGTGACATAACCCAATAGATTTTTAACTTTAACCCAACTTTTCCCTTTTTATTCAGTAAACCAATGACAAACAGAGCATAACCGAAACCAGCAGCCAACTCTTACCAACTCAACAATATCAATAATTTGAAACCAAAAATCATCCGTCAAAACCATGACTTGAACGAAATAACACAACATATTCAGGAGGGCTATCAACAAACCAGTAATACTGAATACAGAACCCAAATTCATCAGCTCAAGCCGTGGCAAAAATAGGGCAACATTCAAGCAAAAGTCCAGACAAAAATTATACAGAACCCAAATCAATCCAGAGTAGAATCCAGCATAAAACAGCAGTAAAACAATATAGTTTTCTTCAGAATTTGAATCGAAAATCCAAATCATCCAGATAGGGCAATCTGGCCGAGAGACCAAAATGGACAGGGGAGTTTCTTACCTCAACAAGAATCGGACAATGGCGGAGCGTCGGTTCTGTCCCTGCCGTCCAGTCCGCGCCGCCTCTTCGGAACGGCTCCCAGTTGCGGTCCTGTCGTCATCCACGTTCGACAGCCCCTGTGTTCGATCGCTCGCAGCCACCGACGACCGAACGTTGTCGTCTGCTCAGAATGCTCCGGGACTGAAGCTGTCAGAGCTTGCCGGTCGCCCGTTCGCTCGGAATGCCGAGCTCCTTCTCGGCCTCCCTCTCTTGTGAAGACTCTCTCTGTGGGCCGAAGAAAATGGAGAAGCCCATTCCCTCTCTCTGTCTCTTCGAATTTTCACCTGCTGTTTCCCTCTTCCGATTTCTTTACCCTAATTATTTTCTTCATTTAACATTTCTTTTCATCCTTTTTATTTCCATCTTAAACCATAATCTTTCACATCCTTATTTCTGTTATTCATTTCATTTTAATTTCCTTTTCCTTAATTCATTCAATTTACTCTATTCATTTCCTAACACATAATAAACATGTATTACGCATTAAATTAGTCCAATTCAATTCCCAACTTGTTTCGAACATTGCCTAACAATAGTCTCAGCCCAATTTAATTCTTCAATCTCATTTCTTAAATTAATTCTCCATTCGAAAATTTTCAATTCCACTGATTTAACTAATTAACCAACATTTCACACGTGGTCGCTATGCGACAATTTTGAGTCAACTTTTCAACGTTATGACTAAATTTTAACGCAAAAAATTTACAAGTGGAATTTGTTCTCTTGAAAATTCTCGAGTTTTACAAGTAATGCCCAACAACCAATGCACGTAATTAAAGAGGTTTGACCGGTAAGTAATGCCCAACAACCAAAGCACGTAATTAAAAAGGTTGGACCGGTAAGTAAGGTCCGCTAACCAAAGCACGTAATTAAAGAGGTTGGACTGGTAAGTAATGTCCGACAACCAAAGCACGTAATTAAAAATGTTGAACTGGTAAGTAATGTCCGGTAGCCAAAGCACGTAATTAAAGTGTTTTTGTGGACTAGTAAGTAATGCCCGACACAAAAACAAAAGAAATATAATTAAACGGTTTTTGTGGACCGGTAAGTATTGTTTGGCACATAAAGAAAAGAAATATAATTAAACGATTTTTGTGGACCGGTAAGTATTGTTTGGCACAGAAACAAAAGAAATATAATTAAACGATTTTTGTGGACCGGTAAGTAATGCCTAGCATAGAAATAAATGAAAAGAGATTAACACGTATAAGATAAAAGAAAACAAAAATGAATAACGATATGTGGTTTTAAAAGATGCATACCATGTTTACAGTTTTCTTTTATATCACTTACTGAGCCTTAAGCTCATTAGTCAAATATTGCGATGTAGGTACACGCACATGAAAATAGGTTAAGAAGCAATTGATGAAAGATTTGCATGCGCGGACCTTGTGGCTGGTTAGGCTAAAGAGATTTGCAAGAAATGGTTTGTAAATAATTTTGTAAAGAGTTTGTAAAATATCAAATTGTAAAAGAAAGGAATAGTATTTCGTTAATGTCTTGTTTTAATTATATTCCGCTGCATTTCATAAAAGAGTTTAAGAAAAGAATTTTATTATTGTCTTTTAATGGGGTTTATGTTTTTATAAAATGTCTAAGAAAAAGGATTTAATTATTGTCTTTTAATTGGTTTATGAAAGAAAACTCTTCCACTATTTTTATAAAAAAGAAAAGTTTTAAATTTTACGCGATTTTAAAAAGTAATAAAAATCGGGTCGTTACAAAATCGCTTTCTATATATAAATGAGTTTGTTGCAGCAAGTGTTGAGGAAATGGCATAGAAATTGAAGTTGGAAATATGCTTATAGCCACTGTATGATTATTATTGATGGAATCTGTATATTACTGTCATAGGCATATGTTCAGTATTTATAGTTTTGGGATAATAGGAAATTGATGTATAAGTTATATAATCTGTTGAAAGTTAATAGTAGTTTTTGGAAATAGTGGGGGAATATTAAGTAAAGGTTATAACCATTTTGTCGATTGTAGGATAGTATTGGTCAAGGGTTGTTCACTGCTCGTAGTTTGAAATTAGGGAACTATTGTCGAGAAATAATTATTGATGCTTATTTAATTATGAATAGGTATTGACGAGGAGAAACTTTAAGTGGTAACCCATTAAAGCTAAAGACTTCAAGTAAGTGGTATTGTTTGTTTGATTGCTTGTTATGAATTGTATGTTTATCATAGTTAGGTTCAGTTCCTTAGATAGGACGGATCACGTTTTAAGGATACAATTGAGGAATACGTTAAATAGGATTGTATGCACACAACAACGTTAAGACTTGGAATCCTAAAGTACACAAAAATGGAATATGTAAAAGTTATTTTTGTGATCCGGTTGGTTACGCCTAGCACAGAAACAAAGATAAGTAAATAGTTGTGGTCCAATTGGTTACACCCAGCACAAAAACCAAAGATAAGTAAATAGATGTGGTCCGGTGGGTTACGCCCAGCACAAAAACCAAAGATAAGTAAATAACTGTGGTCTGTTTGGTTATGCCCGGCACATAAATCAAAGATAAGTAAACAGATGTTTGTGTGGTCCGGTTGGATACGCTTGGCACATAAACAGAATAAATAATAGTAAAAGACAGAAATAATAACAGATATGCAAAACTGAAAACTGTATACGATAAAAGTTATATGTATATTTCATGTTTTACGTTTGTACTGCTTACTGATCTTTATCCTCATAGTTAGGTCCCGTTGATATAGGTAAGGAGCCGATGATTGGATAATGGACCCAACTGATGGAGTATTGCTGGGTTGGACGTTTGTGTTGTTGGCGACATTGACCTTGGGGTTATGACTCATGGAAGTGGAATAAATGTAGTTAAATACTTAAAAAGTATTCAAGTGCTATTGGCTTTAAGTGGTTTTAAGTAAATTTTTTAGTGATGCTTGTTTAAATAGTTTTTAAACTATTCGTTTGTGGAATTTAATTATAAAAGACTTCCGCTGTATGTTTACTCTATGTTTTATATGGTTAAGACTTCCATTGTATGTTTACTCTGGTTTTCCCTCACGAGTGTTTTTAAAAGAAAAAAATTTTTATACGGAAAAAATTACGAGATGTTACAAATGGTATCATAGCATAATTGGGTCAAAATCAATTCTGTAGGCTATCAATAGTGCAAAACTCAACACGGGGATGCTTCATCAACTGTAAGTATAGTTATGTTATCCAATAGTGTTTTAATTCCTAGAATTAAATTGTAGGCAAATATAATGGTGAAAGGAAGTTGGGGTCGTGCCCATAATAATAATGTTGGAAGTGGGGAACCTGCTGGTCGGGGAAATGATGTACTCGTTAATCTAGAGAATAACGGACCTGCCAATAATGTTGGAAGAAACCATGTACCCAATAATCTGGAGAATAATGTACATGTTAACAATGTTGGAAGGAATGAACTTGTTGGTCGGGAGAATAATGACGAACCAGCTGTCCGAGGAATTAATAGACCTACTGGTCAAGGAGTTGAGGAGAATCATATTGTTCAAGGAGACATAATAAATCGCTTGACTGATATGATGGAACGTCAATTCCGCTATATTGAATGTCTTATAGAAAGGGAGGGGAATGGAAATCCTTGCCCATGGATGGCATGTGAGGAAGCCGGATGGGAAAAGTTTAGACAATTAAAGCTACCAAGTTTTGACGGGAAGGTATTGGTGTAATACCCCAATTTTTTATATCATAATTTAATAAAGATAATTAGAAAGTAATTAGGGGTATTTGGATTAATTGGATAATTATCGGGGTATTTTAATAAATTTGTTGGATGATAATTAAGATTATTTTGGAAAAGGGTATTTTATTGGGTCATTAAGTTAAGCATAAAAAATTATCTTGGATTGTGTATTTTTACACATTCAAACGCATGCGGAAGACACGTAGACTTGGTGTTGCGTCCGAAAATGCATCTCATGTTGTCCCCTGCGTTTTAGGACGATGTAGGACGAGGCTTCGCGTCCTAATTCGTTTGTAACGCGAGATTTTGGATGAGGCAGGATGATGGCGGATGATAGCGGATGGAGAGAATTCGAATCTGTCCAAATTATTAGATTTCTCAGACGATTGCGGACGAGGCGCAGACTCCTTCCTTCATCCGAAAACACAATTCTGAAGGGGAGAATAATGGATCAAACTGGGTTGGTTCGGCTCAGTCCAAAAATTATGGATGTGCGGTTTTTAGTTAAAGGAAAAAAGAAAGTGGATAAATTGGAATTAAAATAAATGTTAATTTAATGAATTAAATTATTATATTGGGATAAATTATTTAGTGAGAATAATTGAAAGGAAGAAATTAAAGTGAATGAAGAAATGAGGTTAAATGATGGGTTGACTGAACTGGCTCAAGGATGAACCGGTCCAGCGTGTAAAATGGAGAGAAACAAAATGGCCTGGCCATTCTGTGCGTGAGAGAAGGGGAAGCAGACAGAGAGAGAGAGAGAGTAGGGAGAAAGAATGAGGGAGAGAGGGAGAAGACGATCGGGAGAGACCGCGAGTGAGGGATCAGTGATGGTGAGCACGGGTTGCTGTGGATACGAACGGTGCGGGACAGCTAGGGCTTCACAGGGTGTCAGGCTTCGTGGGATGGATCAATGAAGCGTCGGGTCGCGGGAATGAGGCTCGGGTCATCGAGGCTGCATCGGGTCGTGGTGGGCTCCGGTGCTCTATCGAGTTCCGGTGGCCGACGTCGATGAATGGCATCGGTGAGGCTGCGATTCTTGCCTCAGGTCAATGGGCAGAAATTGGCAGTTCGAATGGATGGCTGGTCTGGCTTTTGGTTCGGTCCGAGCCGATTTGTCCTTATTGGTCCGTGCTCTGCAGCAGAAGACAATGGGGACATGCGTTGTAACGACCCAGATTTTCGTAAATCCTTTAAAATAAAATTTCAAATTTTCTTTTTCAAAGTAAATCAAAGCACATTTAAACCGGATCGCTACCAACCGTTCATAAAACTCGCTATAAAAATCTCATGTAATAGAACTTTATGGAAGCGTTAAAATAAAAACCAATTGAAGACATGACAGAAGCGTAATTAAAATCATCATTTAGAAACTTAGAGGAAATGTTAATCATTTCAATGAAAGGACTAACCAAATTAAATACACTTAAAATAAAACTTATGTTAATTACAACTTTGACAGCTTAATTAAAATCATTTCTCTTTTACCCTCTTTATGTCTGGCCAGCCGTGAGCATCCCTTGCGCGTGCAAATCCATCATCCCTGCTTTCTATTGTTTATTCTTTATCTTTGTTCATCATTTGCTACTTCTAGTCCATGCTTTTTCTCTACGTATTGTACCTACATCTACACCACAAGCAACTGTGAGCCTAATGGCTCAGTAAGGAAAAAGGGTTAATGCAATATGCTTATGACTCTCTTTAGTTCATTTGGAATGAGGGCCACCCAAACCAATTGTTTTCTTACATTTCTTCTTTCTTTCTTCCTTTCTTTCTTTCTTTACTCATACTTCGAACTGGAGATTGGAAGACCCGTATGGGATGGTATAGTGGGTCGGACCTAACCTCCTATGGGCAACTATGTCTTGTTCCCGATATAGTAGGGACATTTCCTAATTGCCAGGCTAAGACCGCTACCCATCCGCCTCCCAACTCCCTTTTCTTTTCATTCCTTTCCTTCCTCTTTTCTTATAATTTATTTTACTTTCCTTACCATGCATGTAAGTACCACCCCATGGAAGTACTTCCTACTTTGTTTCTATTACATGATGCGTGAACATACATTCTCAACCTATCATGATGCATGATGCTTCTAACATAACATTCATTGAAATTGAAGTGCACATAGACGAAAGTAACTAAAATTAAAAGCAACTGAAATGGAAAGCGCATATAATACATAGCAGTAATTAAAAGCACACAATAGAAAACTTTCATAATATAATCTTGTAAACAGCAAAGCACAGAAGAGGAATTGAAAACATACTATCATATCCTAATTTCTTTCCTAGTAATTTTATATGTTTTCTAGTCATTTTACATGCTTTCTAGGTTTATATTTATAAGCGATGCTAATCAGTTATTAACATGCTCATACGTTGATTTCATATTTTTATTCTACTTAGCTATCGTAAGCAATACAAGAAAACAATTACAAAATATTCATTCACTTAGTCATTGAACCCTTAACTCATTCACGTTTACTTTATTCTCTTTCATCCTCTTTATCATTCCGTTCTTTAGAAAAGTAAAACATCAATTATATATTTGAAGTGCGCATTGAATGAAAGTGAAAGCGCATATGAAGAAAGGTAAATAATACTTGCATTAAAAGTAAAGCAGCATTGAATCGAAACAGTAAATGCATACAAGTACGTCAAACATGCAAGGAATTCATTAAATCTAACATGCTTAGTAATTAAAGATACTTACTAATTAATCCTAGATAATTAACATACTTGCGAATTATAATTAACATGCTCCTTAGTATTCACGTTCAGTTAATTAGCCTAGTTAATTAACATGCTAACATTATTAATTATCATTAAGTTATTAGCCGGCTTGCATGCTTAGATTACAGGATTAGTTAAATTGCCCTAAACATACTTGCTATTTAGTTCATCAATAATTAACCATGCTCATTAATTTGCTAATTAATTACCCTAATTGATTTCATACTCAAGGGTAGGTTATTTCTTGCATTTAGTTAATTAACACGTTCAGCTAGTTAGTTAATTAACATGCTTTAGTTACTTAACAGTTTAATATTAACCTAGTTAATTACAACATGCTTAACTACTAGTCTTTACATATTCAAAGATTGTTTAAAAATAACTACATGCTTAGATTTAGTAAATTTGTTGACATGCTCAATTACTTAACAATTAACTAACTTAATTAGAAATTAAACATGTTAGTTATATACTAAGTTAAACATACTCAACTGTGAGTCACTCTAGTTAGTTTAACATGCTCGGATCATTATTTTGATTCATGATTTAACTCTAGTTCATTTACATGCTAACTGCTAATTACATAGAGGGTGTAACTGCCAAGCATGCCTACATTGTTATTGTTTCATTGAAATAGTCAAGCACGTCTTCATTGTTATTGCCTTCTTTAAATTTCTAAGCATGTCTATATCGTTATCTCTTTCTTTAAATTGCAAAGCATGCCTATGATATTATTGTTTCCTTTAAATCGCAAAGCTTGTCTACATTGTTATTGCTTCCTTTGAATTAACAAGCATGCCCATATAGTATGTTAGTAGACTTCCATATCTCATACTTTTATATTGTTATGATTACTGCTTTATGTCTCATACTTTTATATTGTTTCTCATTGACATGTATCATGATTACATTTCTCATTGACATGCATCATGATAATAGAAACAAGTAGGAAGTGTCACCTATGGGGTGGTACTCATATGCATTACGTGAGGAAAATGAATGAATGAAATGAAACGAATGAAAGGAAAAGAAAATGGAGAGTTGGTGGATGGACGGGTAGTTCGGATCTAATCTAGTAGCTAGACTTACGGCCCTCCCTTGTTAGGAATGGTACTAGCTACACACAGGAAGTTAGAAGTCGAAGACAAACTATTCCATCACACATGGGTTCCTCCAATCTCCCGCTCGACGGACGAATTATGAATGAAAGAATGAAAAAATAAAATGTCAAGAAAAGATTGGTTTGGTGTGGAACCCATTCCAAAAGAATTAAAGAGAGGCATGATCATACTACATACTCATTTCTTACTAGGCCTCGGGCTCACAGTTTGCTTATGGTGTAGGTACACGCACGAGAAAATGATGAATAGATGAAGGAGCAGTTGATGAAAGATTTTCATGAGCGGGACTTGTGGCTGGTTAGGCTAAGGAAAGTAGAAGAAAAAAGTAATTTGTAATTAATACGTAATTATACGTTTAGTATTCCTTAAATGAATTCTTATGCTTCCGTTATGTTTTGAGAAAAGATTTTATAACTTTAGCTTACCACTGTTTGTAACGATTTTTATAACGAGTCTAAGGGAAAAGTTTTAACAGTACGACTTTTTAAGAAAGAACTCTGATTTAATATAAAAGGTTTTCATAAAGATTTTAGTTGTTTTATAAAAGTTTTAAATTTAATGCATTTTTAAAGTAAATAAAAATCTAGGTCATCACAATTGGATGCAACCTTGGCTGGAAAATGGGTTAGATCCCTTGAAGACATGTTCGAGTATGCAAGAATAAACAAAGCGGAGAAGGTTCCGTGCGCTGCCTACTTTTGGTTCACGATGCACGATATTGGTGGTACAGTATTAAGACAGCTCAGGATGTAAGATAAATGAATTAGACACAATTTAAGGAGATTTTCTTCAATAGGTATTTCAACCGAATAGTTAGGACTCAGAAGTTGGTCGAGTTTGTGAGTCTACGCCAGACTACATCAGTTGCTGAGTACATAAGGAAGTTTGAGGCTCTTTCTCGATTTGCAAATCATTTAGTGGCTACCAACGATCTTAAGTTTTACCAGTTCATTCAAGGACTAAAGGCTGAAATATATCATGGAATAAATATATATGGTATTGAGGATGTGCCATACTCTATGATTGTAACAAAAGCTTTGGAAATCGAGGAGGCTGAGATGCAAGTTATTAAACAGAGAGAAATGGATCAGAAGTTGAAGAAGAATAATCAAACTCAATCACCAGTGGATGAGCAGATAATTGAAAAAGGAGCAAAGTGGGCATTTGACAATGAAGATAAGTCTGCAAATGATAAGCGTGCAAGGAATGAACTGGATGCAGCTCTGATTGGAAATTTTCATGTTGAATCATGTCCAAGGTGTAACAAGAAGCATTATGGTGAATGTAGAACTAGTACTAGACAGTGCTTTAAGTGCAGGAAGCAAGGACATCTGTTTAAGAATTATCCATTGTTGGTCAAGGAACAAGGAATGGTAGCACCGCAGGTATTTTCAATGTATGGAGTTCAAGAAGATTAACCATCTACGTCTAGGCTAGGTATTATGCGATTCAATAGAATTTAAATTTTTGTTATATGTGCCTGTTTGGTATTTATCTTGACATATGTGTTAGGTATATGTAATAGTAATAGGAAAGAATACCAGTAGAATACATTTTAGACAAGAATAGATACCTTTAGACTAGACAAAATTTGAGGACAAAATTTATATAATGGGGGAGGAATGTAATATCCTAAATTTTTATTGAGCTAAATGCATAGCTTAAGTGATAATTCTGGGGTTTTCGGAGCTAAAATGAATGAATAAAGTATTAGTCAATTTAACAAATATGGATAAAGTGAACCTCGATACCCATATTATTTAGCTTATGGGAAGGATTGTGATTAATTGGAGAATTTTTTGATGATTTTGGAGTTTGATAGAATGATATCAACTAGATTGACAGTCAGTAGAATTAGTAAGAGAAAATGTACTTGGATATAATAAGGTTGAGGGTATAAGATTTATAATATTTTAGGGCATATTGGATTTACTGAAGAATAATGTGAGAGAAGAATAGTGGAGCATATAGTATAAATTGGCTTAGATGATATAGATGTTCAAGTATATATATGGATTTAGTGATATTGGAGAAAATGAAGTCACATGGAAGACATTGGAATTTAGAATTTGCACTTAAGACCTCACCTTGTATATATATAAGGTATACATATGTATATACTTGTCACGTTATGGAATTAAGGTTGCAAGGTATACATGGAATAACGTGTCTATATACATAATTTGGTGAATTAATCGACAACCATCAGTTTGGAAACGGTGGTCGATCGTGGCGGTTGTTTGGTGTGAGTGTCGATCGACCGATGTCATCAACCGGCGTGAATATAAGTAGTTTCTGAATGGTTGGTGGTCGATCGCCCAATGTGAAACGAACATCCAACTTGATCGTCCGCCATTCTGCAGCAAAGGATTTCCATGGTCGATCGATTACATAGTGGTCGATCGGCTATTGAAGAATTCAATCGACCACCATTTATGAAGATCATCTAGAGAGATTTAACCGACGCTGAAGATGGAGAGACTATCATCTAAAGCATCTGGATGTCGAAGAGTTTCATCTTGTGGCCTTCTATCTTCGTCTGGATTATGAAGGATCGGTTGTCGTGGCTTATAAATAGAAGAAGAGTGGGATGAGAGTTGGACAGAGAACAAATTATGGGGAGACTCTACTGAGTTGGTGTGAGGGTTATGAAGTTGTGAGAGGTCTTGCTTCTGGATTTGTGTTTGTGAAACTGTGAGACTGAGGTTTGAGGTCTCTAATGTGCTGTAGTTTTGAGAGAAGGTTGAGTGAGAGGTTTATAGAGAGGTGAAACAAGGAGACGAGAGTGACGGTTTGTGATAGTTCTATAATTTTGTGTGAACTTCATGGGAAATTTTGAGAAGTTGAGAGAGAGAGAGAGAGTAAGGATATTCTTTGAAAGAATTCTGTGAAGGATAGATAGTTCTATAAGGAAGAAAGCATCCCCGTTATGTGTTCCCTGTGTTCGCAAGTCTTCTGGTAAGCAAAATTGCTTCTGTTATTCTTATGGTTATGTCATTGTTAAAAGATGTTAGTTAGCGATAGGGTTTAGTTATTGCCCATAAAGTATGTGAATTGGATTAATCGCTTTCTACATATAAATGAGTTTTTTTTGCAGCAAGTGTTGAGGATATGGCTTAGAAATTGTATATTGTTCATGAAGTTGGAAATATGCTTATAGCCACTATATGATTATTACTGATGGAATCTTTATATTACTGTCATATGCATATGTTTAGTATTTGTAGTTTTGGGATAATAGGAAATTGATGTATGAGTTACGTAATTTGTTGAAAGATAATAGTAGTTTTTTGGAAATAGTGGGGGAATACTAAGTAAAGGTTATAACCATTTTGTCGGTTGGAGGATTGGTCAAGGGTTGCTCACTGCTCGTAGTCTGAAACTAGAGAACTATTGTCGGGAAATAATTATTGATACTTATTTAATTATGAATAGGTATTGATGAGGAGAAACTTTAAGTGGTAACCCATTAAAGCTAAAGACTTCAAGTAAGTGGTATTGCATGTATTTTGCCCAAAAGGGCCTACATCACGAGAATTAGGAGGGGTTTATTGTTTGATTGATTGCTTGTTATAAATTGTTTGTTTATCATAGTTAGGTTCAGTACCTTAGATAGGACGGATCACATTTTAAGGATACAATTGAGGAACACTTTAAATAGGATTGTATGCGCACAACAACGTTAAGACTTGGAATCCTAGAGTACACAAAAATGGAATATACGAAAATAGTTATTTTTGTGGTCTGGTATGTTACATCCGGCACAGAAACTAAAGATGATTAAATAGTTGTGGTCCGGTGGGTTACGTCCGGCACATAAACCAAAGATAAGATAAAATAGATGTGGTCTGGTTGGTTACGGCCGGTACAGAAATCAAAGATAAGTAAACAGATGTTTATGTGGTCCGGTTAGATATGCCCAACACATAAACAGAATAAATAACAGTAAAAGACAGAAACAATAATATATAAGTAAAACTGAAAACTATATATGATGTTACAAAAGTTATTTGTATATTGCATATATTACGTTCATATTGCTTACTGAGCTTTAGGCTCATAGTTAGGTCCCGTTGATGTAAGTAAGAAGCCGATGATTGGATAATACTGATAATGGATGTAGCTGATGGAGTATTGTTGGGTTGGACATTTGTGTTGTTGGCAATATTGACCTTGAGGTTGTGGCTCACAGAAATGGAATAAATGAATTTAATGCTTTAAAAGTATTCAAGTGTTACAGGCGTTAAATGGTTTTAAATAAATGTTTTAGTGATACTTGTTTAAATAGTTTTTAAACTACTGGTTTATGGTATTTAAATGTAAAAGACTTCCGCTGTATTTTACTCTAAGTTTTATATGGTTAAGTTCCACTGTATGTTTTCTCTGGTTTTCCCTCTAGTATTTTTAAAAGAAAGATATTTTTTATACGGAAAAAGTTAAGGGGTGTTACAGGTCGATCACTGATTAACCGCCACACAATTCTCTCGGTCGATCACTGATCGACCAATCCCATGTTGTTCGCCCACCAAATGCCACAATGATGTTTCAGCCACACACACACACACCTCATTGATCAATGATCAACTGCCTCCACATCACCATGCTCAAACGCCATTTTAGCCTCTATAATATTTGCCACTTAACACTTCCTTTCCTTCACTAATTTAACAATCTTCTTCAATATTTTAACAACTCTTTGAACCATAAGTCCACACTTACTCAATTTATCCATTTTCAATCCTCCAATTAACTCTAAAATCATCTATAGATCTTCAATCCACTCTAATAATCTTTACTAATTATACCAAACTTATTACGTTTACCAAACGTATTTTTGGGGTTTGACATGTTATATTCCATTAAATGAAATAAATAAATTATTGATTATTCAATTAATTAACAAACATAAAGTAACTTTTGAAAATAGTTTTTAAAATAGATTATGTCAAATTTGAGTTAACGTCGTTGTGCCAAGTGTTGATCCCAGATAAATCCCTCTTTGTACAATTTAAAGGATTTTATGGAATAAATATTTTAATAAAAGAAAATACTTTTCGTAATTGTCTATTTTACACTTGATATAATGCAATGAAAGTGAAGGTAAAAATATAATTGGATTTATTATAATATAAATTGTTGAGGGAATTGCAATGGGATGTTTCGGTCGACTTGGCGGTTGAGGCTGCGGTCGAGTATCTCGACCGAAATGCATTACAAATTGTATTTTGGTTTTTGATCGACTTGGCAGTTGAGGTTGAGGTCGAGTATCTCGACTGAAATGCATTACATATTGCATTTCTGATTTTCGGTCGGATCATCGGTCGATGGAGCGATTGGGTTCCTCGATCGAAATATGGGACAAATGCGAAATTGGAATAATCGGTCGATGGTGTGGTCAATGGTTCAGTCGACTTCCTCAACTGAAAAGTCCAGTTTTAACAAAAAAACTGATTCTATCGCGACCATTTCTTTTATTCCTCCCCAATATATTTTTCCTCTCCTTATATGATAATGATCTCTCCACGTGGCATTGCAGAATTAGACCTCCTCCTTTGAAATGGTTGACTGTCCATCACCTGATGCTTCCCTTGAGAGCTTCGTTCCCTCATTTGTCTATAAAGTGGAGGGCTGGCGAGCGTGTGAAGCATTTTTGTGCTTCTGGTTGTTTAAGGGTTACAGAGTGAGCTTAAGGAGTGCGAGAGAGTAGAGAGGAAAACACTCTGTTATTTTTACAGAAAGAGTGTAAGTGTGCAAAGGAGATGCAGGGAAGACCTTGGATTGTTTAGTTGCAGCTGGGTCTGGAGGAGGATTTCGACTGTGAGGACATCTTCAGTGTGAGATAAGAAGTAGCCATGTTGTGGCCAGAGGAGGCCCATACCACAAGTAGGGTATTTCATATTATTAATTGAATATATTCTGTGAATGGTGTAATGTTACTTCTGCCTGGATAACTCCTTATATGCATAATTTGTAAGTTGGTTGACAATGCTCTTTGGTTAGGCATGGCTATTAACTGTTAGTTTAATGTCCAATTGTTAATTGCTCATTTTGCTCTTGGTTGATAGTAAACATTCTGTTGCTTTGCTTAGAATGCTAAACTGCCGAAATGGAATCCTCTACTATTTATTGGTATTTGTTGATTTATGCTTTCTGGGTTAAAGTATTGGCCTCCGATTTAGTTTATCAACTAAAACATTACTCCGTGAATGGTACAGTGGTAGCCTCTACCTATTGAAACTCTCTCTGTTACTTGATGCCTAATCTATGAATTAAAGTGATATTGCTCCTTGGCTTGATAACTCATATATTGATTATTAATTTAACTCCAGCATATTAGTTGCCTATTTTAATCACTCTGTTGCTAATAATCACTTTGTTGCTAATGGTCACCCTGTTGTTTAATAAATGCTCACCATGTTGTTTAATAAATGCTCACCCTGTTCTTTAATAAAATAGGTTGTGGGATTTCCATTTAGATATCACTCTATTGAACATTACTTCATGCTATATTACACTATTATTTCATGCTATGTCCAATGCTCTACCGTTATCTCTCTATTTAAATTTGTGCTACGCTAAATGTAATTGGGATTGACTCTATATATTGAATATGTTTCGTTTCCAGTTATATGCTATTGTCTTCCTTTCCAGTCATATGTTATTGCTATATTGTTGTGATTAATATTGCACTGCATTGTCATGCATCATGGATAGAAACACTTAGGAATACCATATATGGATTGGTATTGCATGGGAGAGCATTGCACGAGAAAGACCAGATTTAAATGAATGTAATGAGAATTTGGGATTAGAGAGGTAGTTTGGATTCTAACCGGGTGACTCGAGATTAAACCATTTCCTCATCGAGATGTGAGAGTTTGTCTCCTATGAGTTAGTTCCAGCCAGAAACTATTCTCTTTGTGGGAAATATTCCCAATGTCCCAGCTCAATATATGAGTTAAATGATATGAGACTATGAGTAAAAGACAAATTGAGTGGATTCCTTTCCGACATAATCAGACATATACATGCATCATACTACCTCTTACTTCTTGCTGAGCGTTAGGCTCACAGTTTGCTTGCGGTGTAGGTGATTGTCATGACATCAGCATTCTTGATGTGGAGGGGGAGGCATTGCCTGTTGAGCACTTGAGTTACCCAGAGAATTTGACCTAAGGGGTTATGGCTCACAGGGAGTAAAACTGATGTTTTGGAAATGGTTTGAAAGATGATAAATATTTTTTGAAACTATGGACTCATGTTAAATGTTCAAACCATATTTTGAATTTTGTTAATGATTTCCTCTTTCTCACTTTAATTTATTTTCCTATCGTAAGTTTTAAATAAAAATTATATGACTAAATTTTATACGGAAATGAAAAAGATAAGTTTAATATAATGCGGGGCATTACAGTTGAGCTATGGTGACAAGATGTTTTGATTTCCATAATATTTTTGTTATAAATGTATGAAACCAATTCTAACTTAAATGGGAGATTAATATTTGTAGTGGTTTTCTCTAAATGTCATATTGACCATTATAGAGTTATTCTACTATAAATAGAGGTGATGAAATCTTTAAGATTAAAGAATCCATTTTGAGAGCAAATTGTGAGTCTTCTATGTTGACTTAGAAGCATTCTCTAAATCCAAATAAACTATCTCATGTGTTGAGAATACGATCTATCATAAATTTAGTCTGATCTTGTTGCATTCAACATGACCACACGTGCTTATTCAAGGTGAGGAGGATTGATGGAGAAGATCAAATGTTGATTTTGTACTCGTATGAAGTAAGCTACAAATGTATAATTTCTTAATCTTTTATATAAGATCTAAAAATTAAAGATTATTTAACACATACGATTATTATTATACTATAACAATGATCTATTTATGTTCATGATTAAATTATTTTTCATGATACATAGGTTATGCAAGTTACCGTTGTTATGAACATCGGTAATTCTGTCGTGCGAGGGAACCTAAAAACCAACAATTGGTATCAGAGATTCGTTGTAGTTAGAATATATTTAATAATGTGATTTTTTGAAAATCATGATATGTGATAATGAGGAGGCTAATGCATTTTTAATCTATATATAAATTTGGAATGTTGAATGTATCAATATATGCATAATTGGAATAATGATCGTAATATCCTGTGGCTGATTTGGGTTAGGAATTTTTTTTAAATCTCTTATTTTTAGTCTTGATGTAAACCTAATTTACCTTGAGTAAATACTCTTTATGTAATATTGATGAAGATCAAAGAAAGAAGGATGACAAAACAAATTTTGGAGCGAGACTATGGTGTGCAATTGTTGTCACCGCAACGTATGACACAAAAAAAAAAAAGAGGATGCCAAAGTACACATTGAATGAGGTTGCTCCACCAATACTTTATTTATTTATTTTATGGGTTTATATGTAGTTTTAGAAACACCCAAATCGACCCGGTCGTTATTTCATTTACTTTTATGTTTCATATAAGTTGTTTTATCATGTCATATAGTACTTGCATAAAGAGCTTATTTATCATTTAACTTTTTTGCATTGACATGCATTTTTAGCATATATTTTATTTATTTATTTTTTAATAAATTAGTTTGTTAAAAATTAAATAGTTTTAATTAGATTAAAACTATTAATTCATATTTATGAATTATGTGAGAAAATAAAATAATGCAAAATTTTAATTGTTAAAATTTTTACATCATTTTGTAAGTACTAAATAAATTTATGATTAATTTTAAAATTTGATTATAAAATTAATAATCTATATAAAATAGATTTATTTTGATTAAATATTTTTTGTATAGGTTTAATATAATATGTGATATTTTACAAAATCACGATAATTCAAAATAATGAATGGGAGCGAAGAGTTAGGCGTAACTTTCCATGGTCTCTATCGTTGATACAATAACGTGAGATTTAAGTGGGGTTCCAAGATGACTTTATTATCGTCCTCCTTAAGGAAAGTGTTCACTTAGATTAATATCATGGTTGGTCTCTTAGAGATAGATTTTATAAAATATATTTTATGATTGATCGTCCTTAAGGCGACAATTATAAGTTAAGTTTTATAAAACCGAAACAGTGGTATACACTCATAAAAATGTGATATAATGTGTTAATCACATTTTGACCAAAACTAATAGATAGTTAATAAATTTTGAAAATATGAGATATTTTGAATAAATTTATTAATAGATTATATTTTTACACTAAGGAAAAATATTATGTATCGAGAAAATAGTAGCATTTAAAATTTATTTAGTGATTTAGCATGTTCATGCATCATTTTACTTGCCATATTTCTTATGAATTTAACGCATAATATTAATATTTATTTATTTATTCATTACAACATAATATCTTCTTTCATGATTAATTTACTCGCGACTGAAAAGTTGACTGATGATAATTTTATCAATTGAAAAAAGAACATGAATATGATTATTATGCACGAAAACTTGAAGTTTGTCATGACTGAGGAATGTTCTCTAGTCCCTGCTGAAAATGTCACGAAACAGGAGAGAGAACTGTTCGAGACATGGAAACGAGTAAATGACAAAGCCCGTTGTTATTTACTTGCTTCCATGACAGATGTTCTCAACACAAAATTTGAGAACACAAAGATTGTTTATGAGATAATAGAGTCTCTTTAGAACATATTTGGTAAACCATCTCATCAAGCCCGTCATGAAGCTATCAAGAAAGTCATGAATAGCAAATTGCGGGCCGGTACTGTAACGACACGATTTTATTCTTACATTTGAAAACATGTAAAATTTAAAACTTTTCTTTTATAAAAATAGCGAAAAACTTTTCTTTCATAAAATCATTTAAAGATAATAAGTAAAATCATTTTCTTAAAACCCTTCTTACAAACCGCAGTGGAAGAATAGAACATGTAACGACCTGAATTTTCGTCAATCCTTGAAAATGCGTGAAAATTTGAAATTTATTTTTAAAACAAATCAGAGCGCGACATTAACCGTATCACTACCGACCATTCGTAAAACTCGATATAAAATCTCATTTTTGTAAAACTTATGCGGAAGCGTCAAAATAAAAACCATTTGAAGACATGGTGGAAGCGTAATTAAAAATCATCATTTAGAAACTTAACGGAAACCGTCAGTCATTTGAATGAAAAGACTAACCAAATTAAATACACTTTAAATAAAGCTTATGTTAATTACAACTTAGACAACTTAATTAAAACCATTTCTCTTTTACCCTCTTTATGCTTGGCCAGCCGTGAGCATCCCTCGAGTGTGCAAAGTCATCATCCATGCTTGCTATTGTTTGTTCTTTATCTTTCACTACTCCTAGTCTGTGCATTCTTCTACTTACAGTACCTACATCTACACCACAAACAACTGTAAGCTCAAAGGACTTAGTAAGGAAAAAGGGAAATGTAATTATGAAATGCCTCTCTTTAATCCCTTTTCATTAAGCCATTCATTTCATTATTACTATTTTCTATTAGTCGTTCGTTCTTTCGTTGGGGTAGCCTCCTGTGGGCACCTTTCCGCCAGGCTACAACTAACCTCCTTTGGGCATACTACTGCTAGGCTAGTCACTAGTCTCCTGTGGGCACCTTTTTGCTAGACTACAACTAACCTCCTTTGGGCATACCGCTGCCAGACTAGTCACTAGTCTCCTGTGGGCACCTTTTTGCCAGACTAGACCCATCGTCCTATTACTCTACCATTCATTCTTACATTTTCCTCACTCATGCATGCATCCTATTCTTTCTATTAACACGATGCATGTACATACATTCTTAACCTATCGTGATGCATGATGACATGACATAACATTCATAAAATTGAAGTGTGCATATAAATAAAGTAACGGTAACTTAAAACACATATAAGGAAAGTAAACACATAATAGAATAAAGGAACTGCGCACAATAGAAAACAAGTATAACATTAAGTTAAGACAGCGAATGAACTATAAACTAAACATGCTTAGGAAGATAAGATGATTATTCTAGTTCTTTAGTTTTCTTTAACCCATAATTAATTTATTTAATCCTCCTTACAATTTAATCCCCAATAATTTAACCCCGCTCTATTTTTATTCAATAAACCCTTAATTTAAGACGATTATAGGTAGTTCCAAACATTATACTTTAATCCCTTAAATTAATATATTTATTTTTAATTACGGTGATTTCCATTTAATCTTAATAAATCCTCAAAATTGAAAACTCACGAATACGTCCTTGGTAATACCCCAATAATCTTTCAATTTATCTAATTATCCTTAATTACTTTTCAATTATCCTTATTAAATCTCGATATAAAAATTCGGGGTATTACATTCCTCCCTCCTTATATAAATTTCGTCCTCAAAATTTGCCTAGCGTAGTACCTTCATAACTTAACCAACACTAAACTACGCGTCGATTCTCTCCTCTGGCTATCTCCTCTTTCTGACAGCTTGTCCAACTACTGCTACTGGATCATCTTGACTAAATCCAAACGCGTCTCTTTGAACCAAAGGTCAACCATACCCTCGTACTCACTCTCCACACTTTTGCTGCGCCACTCTGATTACATCCATTATAAGGAAAGAATTGCCTTAATCATAGTCATTCTTCAACATCAAGAAAAATGGCAACTCTCTTATCTCCAAATATCACTTTAATCCAATAATTATTCCACCGTTGCTGTTGAGCTCCTGAATCTGCAACATTTTTCTCTTAAATTTGATGTCCCACATTAAATTTTCCACTTATTCCAAAGTGATTCAATACCAAGGGAGAGTCCCATCGAACTTCTTACTGCCATTAGACTCAAAACTTGATGTCGAACTCACCTCTCCTTTGCCGTTCTTCTCTTCATGTCCCTTACACTCCGTGACTTAAGACCTCGTACTTATATTTTCCTCTCTCTCACCTATGACTATAGCATGCTCAAACATGCTCTCCACTATCAAATACGTCCATTCAAGCTTTCCCGAGCTATGAGCTACACCGCTCCATGGCTGAGTCAGACGTGTTCCGTCTTGCTTCTCTTTTTGTATCTGTACTCATTTGCGATTTGGGTCAGCTCTTATTCCCGTATCCGTTCCCGTTTCTGTCTTTGTTCCCGTTCCCATTTCCGTTCCCGTTCTCGTCTCCGTTCTCGTTCCTGTTTCCATTCCTGTTCCCATTTCCATTTCCGTTCCCATTCACATTTCCGTTTCCGTATCCGTTCCCAGAAATCACTTTAGAAACTTTGTTTCTGTTTCCGTTTCCGTCTCCGTTTCTATTTCCGTTTCCGTCTCTGTTTCCGTTTCTGTTTTCGTGTCCATTTCCGTCTCTGCTTCTGTTTCTGTTGTTGTTCCAGTTTCTGCTCCCGTCTTTGTTTCTGTACTCGTTCCAGGAGAAGCTCAACCAATTGAATCCGCTTTTGCTGTACAGTTGTGTAGTCACGTTCTTGGTCACCTTGATTGGTTTCGAATCGAGATAGAGAACATAATCCAAGTCCGACATAAGTTCCACCATCCATTCGACTTAATCCAATGTTCGAGTTCAGTACTTAATCTAAGTCCCACTTACAAGAATGAAGTACCTCATGTCTGAAACCACAGTCAACAAAGTTGGTCATACTACCCGACAAGATCATGAATCTCTTGTCCTTGTAGAAACCTAATCTGGCACACCCTTAGTCAACTACCCTCCTCATCCTTACAAGAATTCACGTCTTTATCCTTAGCTTCCTCGCGACCCAATAGGTTCCTCACCGAAGTTCATTCTTTATTCTCTAAATCCTTCTTTAGGTTAATACTAAGGGATCAACTAGTTTGTTAGTAGAATCCTACTTCTCTACTTCGGGTTTGTCTTAGACGTTCACGCTTACTATAAAGTAGGTCTAATTCACACTTGTTACCTAGGCGACTTCGGTTATCTAGTTAGATGATTTAACCTCGTTTGAGATTGTCCTTTCACTTATTTCCAAAAATTTGGGCAGAGTCTCCCCTGTTTTTAGACTCCCCCAAAGCTAAAATCCTGTATAAAATCCCATCAGTTCTAGTATATCCATCATTCATTCATCCAAACTCCAAAATAAAAATCTAAATTTCAAAAATATAACATCCAAGGGTATCGGGCACACTCACGAATCTACAATCCCAAATGAAATACTTACCACGTCGACCTAGTCCACTAGTCCCTACAAATAAATTCTTAACAATTCATCTATCAAACTATAATAAGAAAATCATACATTATTAAAATATTAGGAAGTTACTTACAGTGATGAAGAATTTCCACGTCGAGGCTCATGCTGGCAGACAGGCTGTCTTTACTTTACTCAGACTGATTTTTACAAAATCTTTTTACTTAGCAAATGTACCAGAGCTCTTTTAAAACACAGTAAAAACAAACAAGCAATCTATGAACTTAGTTTTAAAAATGATTAGAGCATTTCACAAAATCCTTTTTAAAACCACTGCTTTGATACCAGCTGTAACGACCCAAATTTTCGCAAATCCTTGAAAATGCGTGAAAATTTGAAATTTCTTTTTAAAACAAATCAGAGCGCGACATTAGCCATATCACTACCGACCATTCGTAAAACTTGATATAAAATCCCATTTTTGTAAAACTTATGTGGAAGCGTCAAAATAAAAACCATTTGAAGACATAGTGGAAGCGTAATTAAAAATCATCATTTAGAAACTTAAGGGAAATGTCAGTCATTTGAATGAAAAGACTAACCAAATTAAATACACTTTAAATAAAACTTATGTTAATTACAACTTAGACAACTTAATTAAAACCATTTCTCTTTTACCCTCTTTATGCCTGGTCAGCCGTGAGTATCCCTCGAGCGTGCAAACCCATCATCCCTCCTTGCTATTGTTTGTTCTTTATCTTTCGCTACTCCTAGTCTGTGTATTCCTTTACTTACAGTACCTACATCTACACCACAAGCAACTATAAGCCCAAAGGGCTTAGTAAGGAAAAAGGGAAATGTAATTATGAAATTCCTTTTTTTAATCCCTTTTCATTAAGCCATTCATTTCGTTATTACAATTTCCTATTAGTCATTTGTTCTTTCGTTGGGGTAGCCTCCCGTGGGCACCTTTCCGCCAGGCTACAACTAACCTCCTTTGGGCATACTACTGCCAAGCTAGTCACTAGTCTCCTGTGAGCACCTTTTTGCTAGACTACAACTAACCTCCTTTGGGCATACCGCTGCCAGACTAGTCACTAGTCTCCTGTGGGCACCTTTTACCAGACTAGACCTATCGTCGTATTACTCTACCATTCATTCTTACATTTTCCTCACTCATGCATCCATCCTATTCTTTCTATTAACATGATGCATGTACATACATTCTTAACCTATCGTGATGCATGATGACATGACATAACATTCATAAAATTGAAGTACACATATAAATAAAGTAACGGTAACTAAAAACGCATATAAGGAAAGTAAAGCACATAATAGAATAAAGGAACTGCACACAACAGAAAACAAGTATAACATTAAGTTAAGATAGCAAATGAACAATAAACTAAACATGCTCAGGAAGGTAAGATGATTATTTTAGTTCTTTAGTTGTTTAGCCTAATTAATCTCCTAGTCCATTTACATGCTTCCTACGTTTATTTTTCTAAGCAATTATTCTGATCAGTCATTAACATGCTCCTATGTTGATTTCATGCTTTTACTCTACTTAACTACTCATACTTCAGTTTAATAGAAAATGACATGCTAAGAATCTAGACTCGTAAGCTATACAAGAAAACAATAACAAAAGCATTCATAAACATTCATTCACCTAGTCAAAGAAACCCTTAACTCATTCACGTTCATTCATTTCCTTTTATCTTCTTTATCATTCTACTCTTTAGTAAAGTAAAACATCGGTTATGAAATGGAAGTGCGCATTAAAAGAAAGTAACTGGAATTGAAAGTGCATAGCAATGAAGGCAACCACAACATACAATAGAGAACATTTATAATATGGAATACAGGAATAGCATGCCAATTATCAACTTAACTTCCTAGTCCGTTTACATGCTTCCTATATTTATTAAGCTAGGTGATTATTCTACTACAAGCCCAAGTCAATTACTTAGTTAATTACACTAGTTTATCAACATGCTCAATTTACATCTTTAGTTCATGACATGATTCGATTACTAATTCAATTATTATCAATTCTATTAGCATGTTAAGCCTATCTAAGTTAACATGCGGGTTCATTTACATACTTGGCAACTTAGATAAACTTAATCAATTAATTCAAAAAGAAACGATAGCCTAATGAGTTATATTAAGTTAGATAAACTTAATCATTTACATGCTTATTAAGTTGACATTCTTGGAAATTATAATTACAAATTAGTTCACTTAATTAACTCGATTACTCAAGCAACTAATTAACAACTAGGCATTCATTACACACTTAATTTGTTTAGCTAGTTTACGTGTTCAATTTTTCAATTAAGTTAATCATGCTTGCTAAAGTGATTAACATGCTAGAGTGTTCATACAATTAACTGCAAAACAATGACAACCAGGTGAGTAATTGATAAACACACCGCAAGTAAATATTCTAGTTTATTTTCACACTTTACATAATAACTTACTCTTTACTTATTCCACTTTCATACTATTGTTTCCTTCATTTACCTAGGCATTTGCATCTTGTAAAACAAAACTAACCAATCAAAAGGAACTACTGCAGCCTCAACAATAATCTCAACATTAAAGGAAATAACATAGCCTAGCATTACATGAAATGAAACAGCCAAGGACAACAACATCATGCCATTCTGCAACAACAATATAGAGAGATTTACTAACAGCAAGTAAGGGATAAACATTAAGAATGATAGGGAATCCGTTCATTTAGGCTTTCATATTTCCAGGTTATCATTTCCTATTTCATCACAACTACTCTACCCTTCATAACATTCATTCATCAATGGTAAGAACGAAAATAACGAAGCACTCAAGAGAACTATCATTGAGCATCAATAAAATCACGCTATCCATTAACGAAACACACTCACACACCCATACTTGTGGTGTAAGGCCTCAATGGCCAAAACACCCCTTAATCCTTACCTCAATGCTATATTGCATTTAGTACCTAGCCGTTGTCCTTCTCCTTTCTTCGATACCTTCATGATTAAAACATCCAACTTAATATCCATTTGAATAATAGAGCATGTTCACACTTCATACCAATTTCAGGTTTGTCCTTTAATCATGTGTTACCATCCTAACATAACTCTTCCATTCATTTTATTTCCTCATCTCATATATATACCAAGTTGCAGTCCAATAAACAGAGAGTAACCCATCACATATCTTCCTCATAAATCAACAGAGCAAACAACACATTTCCAGCAACCTACTTCATTTACTACAAGCTAAATCCCAACAACAGAGAGTATACAGGCCATACAGAACATATTCCAAACAGTTAATCAAGTTACAGAACCTACAACAGAGGTGTCACCCATCCATTTTATCCAGAAATCCAAGCCTACTAAACAGAGCATCCATAACAAAATTCAAGGACTAAACAACATAGAAGAACTCACCAGCAACCAATGAAGCTCTCGGCCATCACTCGAGGATGCTATGGTCAAGCTCTTCCAGAAAGCACCAACTTCATCTTTCTACACTCGGCTTCTCAAGGTAGAAATCGACAGAACACCTCTCCCCTTCATCAATTCCTCAGAAAAGTGGTCCAGCAACAAACACTCTGACTGCCGACAGCCACTGCCCAGCTCGTATGATGTGCTCTCCATGCTAATTCCACGCTGGAAAGGTTGGCTGCATAGCAGACAACATCTTGCTCGAACCAGTCAAGCTAGGCCGGTCATACCGGGTTCGGAGCTCGGCCCATCGCCCACCTGAAATCTGGCCAAACGCCGGAATCGTCACTCCCGACTGTTATCCACACCACAACACCTCCAATCGATTACTAACCCAGAAGAAATGCAAAGGAGGAGGAAAAACCCGATCAACCATACCTCAATCATCGCCGGCAACCCCACCCGTGAAGGTCTCGATTCCAAGCCCTAGCTGTTAGAATAATATCTAGAATATTCTCTATGTAACAAACTCTGTAACCTCTTTCTTTCTAGATCTTTCTCTATTCATCTATATATAGAGAATAGTATTGTAATGGAATCAAGGTTGAATCACAATGTAGTCTACAATTTCCATTTCCTGACATGGTATCAGAGCCATGGGTGTCTTCTTCTTCGTCGTCCTCTTCAATTTCAAACCAGAAGATTTTTCCTGCTTCGCTCTCGACTTCATGGAATCCTCACACCACTCTCCATAAGCCTCTACAATCCTCCTTTCTCAATCTCTACGGGCCCCCTGGCCCTCCTCCGGCTCCATTCCGTATGATAGCCTCTGCTTCACCACGTCCCTTCTCTGCCCCTCCTTCGATATTCCTCCTAGTTTACAGGAAATCTCCGCCTCTTCTTCCTCATCTCCGTCGTTTCTCTCACCTCCGAGATCATCGTTCTGACCCTATTCGCTAATTCTGTTACTCTCCATTGTGAAGATAAACCCAAATGGACAGACCCTGTTTCGTCATCCAAGCTTCTGAAGCCAAATCAATGGCCGAAATCTCCAACCTCACCATCTTGCTGCTCCTACCGTCGCTAGTGAAATCTGCCCAACCCCTTGCTCGACCCCCTACCTCCTCTGTTTCAACTCCCTACTTCTTCTTGATCTACTTCTCCTTTGCCATACTCTAATGCAGACACCACTGGAGCTTCACAGCTATGGAAAAGCTTCTTGTCTTCTTCTTCTTCTTCTTCTTCTTCTTCTTTCATATTATCTTAATCCTGACATTTCGTCAATGGCTTCTGCCTCACTCGTACTCCTCACTCTCCCCTTCATTTTCCCCTCTTTTGCTATCTTTTTCCTGCCCACTTTTGGCCGATCTCGAAAATCCCTTTTCTGCTCCCAAACAAGCGCACTGGAGTTGGACTCTTCTTCTCACAATCCAGCTACCTCATCTCTCTTTCACTCTCTCTCTCTCTGACAAACAAAATCTCTAAGCCTTCTTCTTCTGCTTCCCTACTCAACTCGGCTTCTATTTCTTTTTCCTTAAAAAATGGCTTCTCTCACACTCTCTCTTTCTTCAAAGAACGGGCATTCTTTTGCATCGGCCGACGCCTCTCTCTTTCCCTTGGCGAATCACCAATTGGAAAAGAAATCCAGATTTAATCTTCCTCCTTATCAAAGAGAAACAAATCAAAGCCATTACAAGCAGAAATGAAACTGCTCCTCACTCCTCTCCATCTCGTTCTTTCTCTGTCCCACCCAAATGAGTGGAGATTTCCCCTATTTCTCTCTACAAACGAGACTATCTTCTGTTCTCTTTCTCCTTCACTCTAAAATAGCGAATACTCCCCTCTTCTTCAACGCATGGGTCCTTTGGACACCACAATGGCCTCCTTCAATCTTCCTTCACCTCAACTGCTCTGCTAGACTTCTACAACTCAACACGAACAAGCTCTGTGTCCTTCGGCCTTGATCTTGCGGGGGAATGTTAGAATAATATCTATAATATTCTCCATGTAACAAACTCTGTAACCTCTTTCTTTCTAGATCTTTCTCTATTCATCTATATATAGAGAATAGTATTGTAATGGAATCAAGGTTGAATCACAATGTAGTCTGCAATTTCCATTTCCTGACACTATCTGCCCCCACTGTCACTGTTCTTCGTCGCCGTGCGTCGGAGCCTCGGCCACGCCGTCGCCCGTCGCTCGCCGGATAGTCGTCGTCCATCCCCGTCGCCTCCCGATCGCTCGCTCGTTCTCCCCTGGCTCTCTCTCTCTCTTTTTTTTCTCTTTGTTCGTCTCTCGCTGAAGAATGGCTATTCAGCCATTCTTATTTCCTTTCAATCGGTTCACTAAGTGAACCGGTTCATATGGCGTGAACTAGTTCTGCTGAACCAGTTCATGCCCTTCCACATCCCCTCTTTAATTTTATTTAACCCATAATTAATTTATTTAATCCTCCTTACAATTTAATCCCCAATAATTTAACCCCTCTTTATTTTTATTCAATGAACCCTTAATTTAAGATGATTATAGGTAGTTCCAAACATTATAATTTAATCCCTTAAATTAATATATTTATTTTTAATTACGGTGATTTCCATTTAATCTTAATAAATCCTCAAAATTGAAAACTCACGAATACGTCCTTGGTAATACCCCGATAATCTTCCAATTTATCTAATTATCCTTAATTACTTTTTGATTATCCTTATTAAATTCTGATATAAAAATTCAGGGTATTACAGAACATATCATTTGAAAATACAATAAAAAACTCTTTTACATTATTTTTACAAAACCTTTTCTCTTTAAACCCATTAGCTTAGCTAGCCACAAGATCTGCGCGTACAAATCATTCATCACTGCTCCTTAACCTTTTCTCGTGCGTGTACCTACATCATAGGATGAAACAATGAGACTAGCGCTCAGCAAGAAATAGGATGACATACAATGCTAATGCTCATGCTCATGCGTGCATATGCAGTATGTCACAGAAAAGAGCCTATCTTTTTTGTCTTTACATTTCGTTACCAGAGAAAGGATATATCTTTTGGTTCTCATGGCATAACCATAACTCCATCCCTACGTGGGATGAGCTATCCATCTAGAGTGTAGCGCCTATGACCGTCACCAATCTCCAGTTCAAGCGTTGGAGATTTCTGGAACAAGAGAAAAGATACATCTGTTGGTCCATGTGGCATAACCATAACTCCATCCCTACGTGGGACGAGCTATCCATCTGGGGTGTAACCACCAAGAATCTTCACCTATCTTCCCGAACCCCCACACGCCTATTTACGTTTATTCATTCATTTCATTAAACATATCTTCCATATGTCCACATTTTCATAGGTCCTACTCATGATGTATGAATGTCATAACATATTTAGTCCACAACAATATATAGAATATACAAAAGAAAGCATCATATCAAAGTAGTGGTATAATAATTCATGCTTAAGCTAAAACAATCCATTTCTATCCTCTAGCATTTATTGACAATTTATAAGGAACAATTAATAAGACTATCAAATTAAACTAAGCATTTATTAAGAGAGAGAAATTCATATATTAATTTTACAAAGAACAATTTATGCTTTAATTAACCTAGAGCAATTTATGGAACCAGAGGACATTCATCCCAAACAGGCCAGAACTATAGTGAGTTTGAAGCACTAATCCAAAGCACAATAACATTTTCCATGAGTAACCAACACCTCTCGGCCAGCAAGAAATCATAGAGTAATATCCAACAACCACAGATTAATACTTCCAAGTAATTCCTCATTGTCTAACACTTCACGGTTAACAACAAATCACAAGACATTTTCCAAATTATCCATCAGACTAAAAATAACAGAGACTAAACTAGATCGATAGTAGCACAATACTTCACAACCAATAAACAAACTCATGCGTGATTTAGTATCTCAAACCCGCACAAATGGCAGTACCAAATCATCCAATAATTAGTAGAACAATTCTTCACAGTGTTAACCGAAGCAATATTTAAACAACCATAATGTCTTGAGTAAATCACAGTGCAGTTTCATAAACCAGTAGAAAATGGCAGTGGCTAAATTCTTCTAATAGGAGTATATTAACATATCACAGAAACTAACTAAGGCAGTGTTCAAACAGACAAGAAAATCTCATGATGTAGGGCCTCATCTAGCTAATGTACATCCCATTTCTTACCTCACTTGAAGCTTTCCTATTGCCAAATCTTCTCCTTCAAATCAACAGCAGCACGCAGCACTCAACACACTCACGTAGCACACACCAAGGGTTAAAGGCTGCAACCTCCTTCTCCTCCCACTCTCACTCTTTGGAAGAAACAAAACCCTCTCACACACCCTGTCATCATTTTCTCTCTTTCTCACACTTCCTTCCTCTCTATAAAAATAGTTGAATGCCTCACCTGTTACCTTCAATTTATAAACAAGAAGAAGCTTCCTAGGGACACAATGGCTAATGGACAGGCACCATATCAAAGGAGGAGGTCCAATTTGACCGTGCCACATTGAAAGTCTCTTATCATTTTAGGAGAATCAAGTGAAAATCATCGGGAGAAACCTAAAATGGCCTCTGAAGAAAACAAAAATTTCATAAAATGTAGTGGCACTAGTCAACAAGAACAGTCGATCAAAAATTCCCAATCAGCACGCACAGTCGACCAGTTCCACGCAATTTCGTCTCCGCCTTCAACACCCAAAACGCAGCGTTTTCTTATGTAATATCCCGACTTTTTATATCAGAATTTAATAAAGATAGTTGGAAAGTAATTTGGGGACATTTAGATTAATTAGATAATTATCGAATACCAATGACGTATTCGTAAGCTTTTAAATTATGGGAAATTAAGGTAATTAGAATAACATTAATTTAATAAAATAAATTATTAAGTGGGATATAATTAATTGAGGAATTAGAAATAAAGGAGATTAAATGGAGAAGTGAGCCACTGAACCGAACCGATTTAGGTTGTGGTTCTTTGATCCGGTTCATAAATCATGTAGAAGGGGGGAGTAAAAATTGACTTGGCCTTCGGCCATTTTTCCTCCTGAGAGAATAGAGAGTGAGACATGAAAGGGAGAGAGAGGAGCGCTAAGGGAGATTGATGAAGGAGACCCGCGATTGATGATGAGGGTTAGCTTTTTTTTTTTTGCGGCTAGGGGACGACTCCGGCGGACTCGGGTTCGTTCCGGCTTGCTGTGCGTTGTGGGTTGCGAGCTAGGGCTCAATTTTTACGGCTCGCGAGAAGGATCAGGGCAGCTCCAGGTTGAGGGACGATGAGATGGTGACGGCGAGTCTGGAATCGGCATGATGCTCAGTGACAGCAAAGGAGGATGCACCGACGTGTTCGGGTTGGCTGGTGCAGAGGGGGTGACGGTTCTGGCTTCGGTTCATTGGGTAGTGGTTGGTTCAGCTTACAGTTCGGTTCGAACTAGTGCTTCCTCCTCTAGTTTTGTCCAGGTGAGATTGATAGTGTATCGAGCGTGCGGAGAACACTCTGAAAAATTGCAGTGGCTGGTCGGGCATGCTTAAGGGTGTCGCTCTCTGCCTTCCAAGGATTGAGTAGAGAGTGTCCCCTCTCTGTTGTGGATATACAGAGAAGGGAGGAGGGAGACTAGGATGCTCCTAGAGATGTTGAACCGAGAGCTAGAAGTGGGAGGTGCCATTGACAGTTGCTGCAACTGCGATTTGGAGTGATCTTCGGGGTAAGGACTTCCCTTCTTTGCTGCTTGTGGATTTTTGGGTGTTGATGGTTTGAGTGTTTGTATGATGGATTTGGTTTTTTTGCTAGAGATGGAATTGTTAGCTATTGTAAATAGGCTGGAGGAGCTGGAATGGTTGACCGAGCGTTTGGAGCTGTTGTTCTCGGGTCCTCCAGGTTGTTTCCGTGTGTGTGCAGCAGCTAACAGAGTCGTTCTTTAACTATTATGGTTTGAAAATTCATTGAGATTATGTTCTGGAATTTTATGGATTACACTATGTTGAACCGATTATAGTTTAGCCTTGGTCATTCTGGATATTGCTGTTATTTTGGATTTAGCTTTGTTGTGATAAGTTAGTCCCTCAGTTGGATGAGTTGTTGGATGGAATATACCCTACTAGTAATCGTGCTGTGCAGAAATTGCTCTATGATCAGTTTTGGCATTGCGCGATAATTGGAATGATTTGGCTACTGTAATATAGTTCGTTATTGAAGTATGAACATACTCTACGTTTTGGTTGTTTGTGGAACTATGATATAGTGAAAAGCCTTGTGACATTGTTTGTAATAGATGATTTTACCGCTGTCGTTCTATTTGGATCAAGAGATTAATATGCATGTTATGTTGGTTGTTAAGTTATAGTTCATGAAATCTAGTATGCATGTATATTGGTTTAAATTCATGCACAGTGAGATAAAGTTAAGTGTTCTACACGATTTGGATAAACGTATGTTAATAATTTGATTAGTTTATTAGAATATGCTATGATTCGCTCTAGGCATTAATGAGTTCCTAGAACTACTAAGGATTAAGAATAGGAAAGAGACGTTATGGTTATAAGTTGATTAATCAATTAGATTAATGATGAATGTTACTAACTTGCAGCAGGTATTGAAAGGAGGAAAAAAGAAAAATGACAACTAAACGCTAATGCACATTAAAGCTTGAGGTAAGGATTTGGGTGTGTCTTGGACATTTAGAGGCCGTACAGTGCAAGTAGAGTGCGTGGGTTATACGTTTAGTTTTCTATAAGTTCCTTATGCTATATTGCGATTGCTAGTAGATAAGTTGATAAAAGTGACGTTTGTTGTTAGTTGCTATTAGTCTCTTGAATGATTGACTGTCATTATTCCCTTGTTGACTTCCTCACTGTTGTTATTTTCCTGTTGATAGTGTAGATTGCTTGATACCCTGTAGATATTACTTCTATGATAGCTTGTTCTTGTTGTTAAACTTGTTTAGTTCTGTTATACATGTTTCACTTTGATAGACTCATGATGAATGATTAAATGAGTTGGTGACCTGAAAAGTATGAACCAATGATGTTGAAAACTAAACCTTCGAGTATGATACTATTTTTCATAGTTCACAGTTTCATTTATTATAATATCCTACAGAAATTAGTTTAACCCTCTACGTATAGTTTCTCCTTTCACGCACCAATATTATTCTGTTATGTATGTCTTTGTTTGTCTAATTGCTAACAACCCCTGAGCATGTTAACCAAAACATTTAATCAAAGCATATAAACTACTTAACCTGTATTTGTAATCTTCCGAACATTTAAATCAATTAGTTGTTTGACCTTTCTAATTCCAGTATGTCTAAATATTAATTAGTATTGTATGAGCATGTTAATTAACTTAACTAATTTAGTTAACTTGAACATGATAACTAGATCAGAGCAAGTAAGTGAGTTAGAATTAGAAATCGAGCATGTAAATTGGCTGAGCATGTAAATCGACTAATAATTATTAGATTAATAAATTGTAATCTTTCTTCAAGCATATTAACTATTATTTAAGTAGATCAATTAGCTAAGTATGTTAAATCAATTATCATGTTAACTTAGCTAGGGCTAGCATGTTTTTAACGTTAATTAATATTGTTGCACGAGTATGTTAACCCATCTAAGTATGTTCAAGTATGTTAATAACTAGTTAAGCATGTTAAATAATAATAAATTGAGCATGTAACTCATTTAGTAGTCCAAGCCTATAAATCATTTGAATTGTCATTTGTTTATTAGCAAGTTTAATAAGTACTTAACTAGCATGTTTAATTAACTCGAGTATATGATTGATTAGAATGTTGTAAGAGCATGTTAATTTACTTAATTAAAATAATTTATTAGAATAGTCAATATACGAGCATGTTCCCTAACTAGTTGTAGTAAAAGCTTAATTAGAATGTTTAAATTAACCAACTAGACAAATGTCATGTTAAGTGAACCTTGAGCATGTTAATGAACTAGCATACTTAATTAAATTAATTGATTGACCATGTTAAATAATTAGAGTAGTGAACTAAACCTGAACATGTATAAGTAACTAGCTTTATTAAGTCATTAATTAGCTCATGTTAATTATACGTATGTTGATTAGTAGTTCAAGCATACAATTAACTAAGTTTGTTAATTCTTCTGTGTTTAAGTGGCATGTTAATCAACTAAGATAAGTAGTTAACTTGAGCATCTTAGATAACTAAAGTAATAACGGTAACATTGTTAATAAACTATTTACATGTTAGTCAATAGTATGTTTTCGATTCTTTTCCAAATGATATTGTTCTATTAATTCGAGCATGTTTTCCTTGTTTCAATCTATTGTACTTGTTCCCTGTGGTGTGCAGTTATTTCCTTCTATTATATGTTTTGCTTCCTTATAGGTGCTTTCAGTTATTTTAAATGCGCACTTCAATTTCTTTTAAAGTTACATTATTGAGCATCATGTATCATGTTAGGTTGAGAATGTATGGTCATGCATCATGTTAATAGAAACTAATAAGGAGTGCCACGGGGTGGTACACACACATGCATGAGGATAAATGATGAAAATGAGTAAAGCGGTAAGATAATAAAGGCCTCTGTGGTCCGGTAGCTTAGCCTGGCACAGAAATAAAGAAAAGAATAAGGGAGTTGGGGGGCAGATTGGTAGTGGTACTTGTCTGGTAGCTAGGCAATGCCCCCAACCTAGTCGGGGACGGGGACCTAGTATGCCCACAGGAGGTTAGATCCGACCAACTATACCATCCCATATGGGTCCTTCAATCTCTAGCTTGAAGTACGAGTAACAAATGAAAGACTTAAAGTAAAATAATAAAATGGTAAATAGCTAATGAAATGATTGGTTTGGGTGGCCCCCATTCCAAGATGGACTAAATAGTGACATTCACGTGCATTAAACCCTTTTCCTTACTGAGTCATTAGGCTCACGTATTACTTATGGTGTAGGTACAAATGATGAACAAATAATAATAGGCTCATATATGAGAGCGACGAATAAATAATAAGCAGAGGTTAAGGATTTGCACAAATGAGATTTGGTGCTGGCCAGGCATGAAGAGGGTAAAAGAGAAACGATTGTAATTAAATTAAGTATTTTAAATTGTATTTAACTGTGTAGCACTTTGGTTTTACTCAATAGTTTAGTTTCCATTCTCAACGCGTTATTTACGCTTCCGCAATGTTTTAAATAAATGATTTCATAACACTTCCGTATTTCATCAATTCGATTTTATAGCGAGTTTTACAAATGGTTGGTAACGATCCAGTTTTAGCATCGCGCTTTGATTCATTTTATAAAAATTTGAATTTTTACGCATTTTCAAGGATTTACGAAAATCTGGGTCATTACACCTTAACTCACTCCTCATTTCTTTTCTTAATTAATTTAAATACTTTCCTTTCTCAATCAATCCACTTAATTCCCACTACTTCAAAATTAATTTCATACCTTAACAAATCCTATAATATTTTTTCTTAAATTCTCATGGTATTATATCAAGTGTAATATGCACCATCACGAAACCTATTTCTTTTATAAAAATATTTATTCCGTAAAATCTTTAACTAATTCCTTAACAATTTATAATTTACTCCATAATCATATAATAAATCTTAAACCTCAATGCAAAAATCAGTACAAATTATACCTCCAACTTATTACATTTATTAAACTTAGTTTCGGGGCATAATAATCCATAATAAAATCACTACTAAACCTCCAATAATTCATAATTACTATAATTTTTAATCTCAGCTTAATTTCGGGTATTATAGGTACCTCCGTTTGAGAGCATGTGTTGATGATGATTAGCACGATTCATTAGGCTAAAATTAATGGGGCCCATATTAATAAGGCTACCCAAGTTGGCATGATTTTAAAAAGTTTGAGCCTACAGTTCTTATAATTCAAGAGTAACTACTTCATGAACAAACTGAATTATGATATGACTCAATTGCTTAATGAGCTTACAACCTATGAGTCCATTTCTTTTGTAGAGAAGAAGAGAGAAAAAAAATATTGTTGATCATCTTCTTCTCACTCTTCCCTTAAGAAGTGGAAGAAATTTCAGAAAAAAGGCAAAGGCCCAGGAGCAAATCCAGCAAGGGGTAAGAAAGACAACCCAATAAAAGGAATAAGACTAACGAGGAAAACAAGAATAACTCAAGCTAGAAAAAGCTCAAAGGAAAATGTTTTCATTGGAAGACGTTTTATGGCATACGAATTCGATTGGGGTTAATTCATCTTGACCAAAACTAAACAAAATAGGAAGAAAACATGTTAAGAAGAAAAGGGTCGACCATCAGAAGGAATTGATTGACCGTAAAAGGAAACATTTGACTGCTTGGTTGATTGAAAAAACCATATATTACCCCCACAATGTCACACGAAGGAAAAGATCGACCGGTTGGTCAACCATAAAAATTACAGATTCATCAAATTGGTCACACGAAGGAAATGGTCGACCTTTACTTGAAAATGGTAGACTGCGGCATCGATTTTAAGTCAGATTTGTTCGACCTAACCCTAATTTTGGTGGACCCATCGACAATTTTTTTGTCTCCTCCATGTTCTCTCTCACATTTCGACTTCATTCAGCCTCGTTCAGCCTATTCTCGACAATTTTTACATTCTCCATTGTCAAGAATCTCTCCCATGGCTCATAGAAAGACCAAAAAGTGAAAGTCACGAGGTAACACTTCTAGGTCTACTCAAGACAAATTTTCATCTAGATTATTCATTAGTGAGGCCTGCAAACATTAGATATGAAGAGAATTACAAGCATAGGCCATTGATTCGATCCCAAAAAATTTCATGGAATAGATTGGGAAACTTGGAATTAGAAGGCATATATCAAAATATGGGATTGTATGGGCTGTATAATTTTGAAGGTCCTTATTCTGAAAAGCCTATCCGTATGTATTACTCGAATTTGGAATATAGCCCTAGGCCATTGAAAGTGACAAGTTATGTATACGGCAAGCATTTCACTTTGACTCCCAATTCCATTAATGAGTTGTTAAATTTCTCCGAAGGAATTGCGCATCTATTATACCCCCACTCGAGATCTGGCATTCATCCGAGCACATTCCGGCATGAATTTCCTTCAATAAATTCTCAAAAAATCCTAAAGATGAGTTTTTAGTGAAACTAAAGGCCAATGATCTAAACGCGATGGCACATGTAATTCATCACAGCTTAACGTACAATTTAATTCTAAGAGATGGTCATCGTGACCATGTTAGCTGCATGGACCTTTTTGTTATTAAAAGGATATACGAGCGTCAACGTTTCAATATTGGGCAAGTTATCCTACATGGTATGATCGAAATAGTAGGGAGCAAGTCGAGATCATTACCGTTTAACCTTCTACTAATGAACATCTTTAGGACACAAGATGTGCCGATTCTGAGTATGAAGCCATCACTATCCATTAGACATGTGGACATTTACTCTGTGCACACCTTAGGATGGATAGGATTTACGATGAGTGAGGATGGTTAGTGGGTGGCTAGAACATCCAGAGCAACAACCACGGTCCAACCAACAATTTCTGATGACGACGATGACTGCCCAATGCCTGATCAACCCTCATCATCCTTACCTGAACCTTCTTTCCCTCAAGCACCCTAATGCACTTGCGGAAGCTCTGATACTTAAATGATGCACTTGCGGAAGCTTTGATATCAACTGATGCACCTATAGCAGCTCACTCGGGCGTTGGAGTGTAGGCAAGGAGAGGCATGGGTGTTAGGAAGCAAGACAGACACCTTTAGAAAAAGACGGATGCCTTTAGATAAGACGGACGTCAAAATTTGGGAAAGTGATGGACGTCCTTGTTGGTGAAGCAGGTGGGACGGACGTTTGAGAGCTGTGGAGGATAGACGTCCCTCTTTAAGAAGCGGACATCCCTTGTAGCAAAAGGCAAGCAAACGACGACTAGGGGAACAACAGACGTTCCTATTGAAGGAACAGACACCCATTTTAATATAGCAGAGACAGTCGTTAATAGAAAAGGCAAGACATACGTCTCAATTTGAAGAACGAACGTCCCTAAAGGCAAAGTAACAGATGGTTGTCACAGGGAAAGAAATGGACGTCTATTTTTAGAGGGAGCAGCTGACTTTAAAATAATGAAGGACGTCCTTTATAAGGATGGACGTCCCCAACGACGCAAAAACTTTCTGTGAGTGATGAAATGGCGTGAGAGAAATTTGAACAGGATGGCTCTGCAATTCAATCCTATTTGACGAAGTCACGCACTGAGTCAACAGAATGGTTGCGAAAGAAAGGAGAAAGAAATGTGGAAGAAAGGCGGGAGCTTTGGAACCAAAACCTCCTATGTGAATTGCGGCAGTTTTCCCTTGATGGAAAGAGATGAAATGCACTATGTAGAAAGTAACAAGCTGGTTCGAAAAACACTACTGCTGTGTTTTCCAACTTCAATGGCTACTTTGTAAGAAGCAGCTCTCCAACTTGGATCTTTTAAAGTTTTCTACACCTTTTTCTAGATATTCTTCTTTGACGAACAAAGAAGAAAAATGAGTAGCAATAAGAGAAATCACCTAAACTTACAAGAGATGATCTCAATTTTGTACACACAAAATTGTTCGAATGTGATTCACCGAAAAGGATGCGGAAAATTGGAGAAACTCCAAGTTTAAACAACGTTCCATTTTTCTATATTCAAATTCTTCACCATTACAAAATTCACTTAGAGATACTTAAATACCCCACTAATTAAGGTTAAGCCTTAATGACCTAAATTATAGCAATAACCTTAACTAAACAATTCCAGCAACATCTAAATTATTACAAAATAAAATAATTAATTAAATTAAATTAAATTAAAAATGTGGTGGAGCCATGGTGTATCATACTCCCAAGGTTGAAAAGGATTTGACCTTAAATTCACAGAGTCATCCACCTCTATCTTTTGATGATGTTCATCACCTGGATCAAATGAAAATTTTGGATTGACATCATGCATCCCCTTCTCAAGTGTAGCTCTCACCATCTCGTGCATAGCTCTTACTTTCTTGGTCCAGAAGAAACTCAAAGAGTCTTGGGTAACACCCATTCCATTATCAATTTCACAATGTGCTTGCCAATGATCAAAGTCTTCCAAAGTAATTCTACGACTATCAATTTGATTCACAAAGTAGTTAACTACCATTGTAAACAATGAGCAACTCTCCATGATAACATAAAGTTGCAATCCAATTAACTACCAACAATTTCTTTGAGAACAACACAAATAATTGAATCGTTATGTTATCATCAAAGAAGGAGACATTTTTGTTTATAATCAAAGATTCCTCATACTCATTCTGTAATACCCCGATAATATTTTCCCATGTATATAATGTAATGAATTTTAGAATAATTAATGTGTTATATTGCGAGACAATATGTTGTTGATTAATGTCGTATAACTATGGGAAAATATTATGGAGTGATTAAAGTATTAAAGTTTTGGAAGAAAAAGGGTTCATTTCGCTTTTCGGTCGACATGCGGTCGACACGCGGATTTGGTGTTGCATCCGAAAAGTGTTGTGAATCGTCCCTTGCATTTTGGACGAGGAGGGGTCGGCATTTCACTTCCAAAATTGTACCTTGTCTGCAATGTGAGTTTTCGGTCAACTCGGGGTCAAATGCAGTGTAGGAGAGTTTTAATCTGTCCAACTTTGTCGACTTTTCGGTCGACATGCGGTCGAGGTGCGGACCCCTTCCCTCGACTGAAATCAAAATTCTGAAGGGGAGTATAATTGATTGAACTGGTTTGGTTCGGCTCAGTCTTAAATTAAATGAGTGGCTGGTTCTTGATAAAAAAAACAGGGAGAAGGGAAAAATAAAATGGAATTAAAAATTATGAGAGTAGTTAAAGGAGAATTAAATGAATTGAAGAATTAGAATAAAGGGAATTAAGGGTAAGAAATGGATGGCTGAATCGGTTCAGCCGAACCAATTCAGGGTGTTGGCTGCTCGGTTCTAGAAATCAGAAGGGGGGAGTATTTGGTTGGCCCTTAGCTATTTTCGCGAGGAAGAACAGAAAGAGGAGAAGGAGACCAAGCGAGGGAGAATGTTTGGGTGAGTGGAAGACAAAGGCTCAAGCTTGGTCAGGGGCTCCTTTGCGGTGTACGATGCTGTCCAGTGAGCGCGCATGTTGCTGATGGCATCACTAGTCGTGGCTAGGACTCGACCGTCGGACTTCGCGGGATGGATCAAAGAAGTGTCGGGTCGAGGTGAGCTGCGATGCTCTATCAATTTTGGGTGGCTGGTGATGCTCGATAATGATGGAATAGCGATGGCGAGGAGGCGGCAAACAATGCGTAGGATTGGCATAGGCAAGGACCTGTTCACGAAGAAACGGCTGGGAAGGTGACAGAGTAGACGTGCATTAGGAATGGTGCTGAGTCAGGGTATGGCTTGGTGGTAAGGCATGGGTGTCTGAGGTATGGTAAGGTGTGCCTCTCTGGAGAAGAAAAACTGAGACGAGAGGGGGGAGGTTGGCAGAGAAAAGCTCACGGGTGAGTTGAGCTAAGAGTGAAATGAAGACAGAGCAAAGAGTGTCCTGGCGTTGTGAATTACAGAGAAGTGAGTGTGAGGGAGAGGCTCTAGATGAAGAGGGAGGCAGTGAAGTGGATTGGAGTTGTAGCTCATGGTCGAGCTGTTGCAAATCGGCTATCGATGGCTGGAGAGGTTATAGGGATGTTGGAAGCTACTCTCAGGTGTTATCTGGTCAGTGACTTTCTGATGTGACTCAGGATGCCCTTAATTCGGCCAGCACGCCACAGGGCTTGGAGACGAGGGTGATCATTGGTGGAAGTGAAGGATTACCTCGGCTAGGTTGAGGTCAGGAAGGAAATGGGTTGAAAGTTTGGGTAAACGGGAATTGGGGTAAATTTAATTAATAGGGGAGATGGGCAAAAAGGTAGGACAAGTGGCAGAAGTTAAGTGGAGGAGTGGAGGAGTGGAGTAGTGGAGGCTGACTTGGCAAAACAATAAAGGAAGCTCCTGGAACTGGAAACTCGAATGTTTCCAGCGAAGGCCGAGGAAGCCAAGAACGCCAACTTTGACAGAAGGCGAACAAATGGCGAGAGGCAGTGCAAGGCGAGCCTTTGCACTCATAAAGTGACGGGGAGAAGACTTCGGATTGGTCTGAGGCCAAAAATCAAGATTTTGGTGAAGATTGTGTTCGAATGGATAGAGGCGAAATTGATAGAGAAGGAGAGCTTGAGATGGGGGATGGTCTCTGTGAAACAGAGATGAATTTGTTGATGGAGAAGAAGGGATTGGAGGTGTGGGAATTAGTTGGCTCGTGGGAATGGATGAGTTTGAATTCGACAGTGGTTGGGAAATGGATGAGCGACAAAGATGGAAGGGGAAAGTCCTTTGCAATTTTGGCAGTAGTTTTCTCCCGACGGAGAAAGATGAAATGGATAAAATGAAGATGCAGAAATGTAACAAGTTGGTCCGAACAGCACTCAATGGCAGTGTCTCTGACTTCTACGGCTGCTTGCAAGAAGGCAGCACTCTAACTAGGATCCGGCAGCTTCTCTTCTCCCTCACTAGAAGATTTTCCAACGACGGCACGAAGGAGAGGAGGGCAAAGCCTGAGAGAAGACACCCAGAAGTTGCAAGAGGATGACTTCAATTTTCGGTACACACAAAACTTACCAGATATGACTCACCGGAAGATTGCGGTAGACTGGAGAAGACTCCAAAGATGAACAGTTGTTCAGTTTCTTTTCTTATCAAAATTGTTGCCTATTACAGACGCTAAACAACATTTAAATACTAACCTAATTAGGTTAAGCCTAATTAGCTAATTACAAAATTATCCCTAAACAAAAGACACCATGGGCAACAAAATAACGACAATAACAGGCGTCCCCAAAACAACAAACGGACGCCAAGGTAGCAACCAAAAATAATGGCAACAATGTCCAAATTAAATACAAAATAAAATGCTTAAATTAAATTAAAAATAACTAAAAATGAGGCGGGGTCTAAGGCACATCACTTTCTTCCCTTTATTCTGGAGTTTTATGGATTTATGTTGATATGCGATTAAGATAGAAGATAAAAGCATACCAATGTTCTGTAATTTGGACTCTCGGTGTTTTATGTTCAGTATTAAGTCATTGAGATGTTAAGATATTACTGCAGTGTTTGGTTTATTCTTTTATGTTGGTTAAAGGCTGAGTAAATTGATGGGCTACTCTACTATTGTGTTGGACAATTTATGGGGAGAGTTAATCATGTTATAAGATGAAAGCTTGGGTCTATGCTCTGTTAAGACTTAGATGTGTTCTTCAATGTGCTTAATATCTGTGAGTCTTGTTTTAACATTATTGTTGAACGATGATAAGTATGGAGGTGTTAAGTTGCTTGGAAATAAATCTATTTAGTTACAGCTTTGATGATATGCTCTGTTGGTTTGGATTCAAGTCACTAATTGGATAAGTATATTCCGTATATTGGTGTGCCTTGTTGGATAAATGTTGTATTGCATCTTTACTTGCACAGTTTGTTAATTGGTTAGAAAATGGATATTGAGTTTGGATTATGAAATGCTATCAAGTGATGAATAAAGATTAAAGGTATAGATAATGGTGAAGTTGTTAAGCTGAGAATGTTAGAATTTTTAAATGTTATGTTCCGTTTTGGGATATCAAAGGGGTTCCTAGAATTACTATGTAATTAAGGATAGGAAAATAATGAAATTAATAAGTTGTTATTATTAATAAGTAAATATTTTTAATTATGAAAGTATTGAAAAGGAGAAGAAGGATAAAGATTAAGTGGTAATACGCGTTAACGCTTCGAGATAAGAAATGGGTAGAGTCGTTGACCAGTGGAGGCCCTAGACCATAAGCAGTGTCTTTCCTTTGATTGTTTGTTTGCATTTCTACTCTACTGCCTTATTTATTATGCTTATGCTAATTTCATGTTATTAATTTAATCTCTAAACATGTTTAGGATGTTAGCATATCGTTATTGTTTCTTTAAAATTGTCAAGCATGTTTATATTGTTATTATTTCCTTTAAATTGCCAAGCATGTTTGTATTGTTATCATTTTCTTTAAATTGTTAGCATGTTTATACTATTATTGCTTCCTTTAAATTACCAAGCATGCCTATATTGTTGTTGTTTCCTTTAATTGCCAAGCATGTTTTAGAGTATATCGCCATGTATAGTATGTTAGTAGACTTTGCATATCTCATGCTTTTAAATTGTTGTGATTACTGCTTCATGTCTCATGCTTTTATATCGTTGTGATTACTGTTTCTCATTGACATGCATCACGATACTATTTCTCATTGACATGCATCACAATAATAGAAACAAGTAGGAATGCCACACTTGGGTGGATATTTATATGAATTGATGTGAGAAAAATGGATAAAGAAAATGAATGAATGAAAAAGGGGAGTTGGAGGAAGAAGGGGTAGTTCGGATCTAATCAGGTAGACTGGAAGAATTACGTCCTTCCCTTGTCGGGTTGTGAGAGATTGTCTACCCTCGGTGGTTAGAAGCCGACAAGAGACTACTCTCTCTGCCACATATCCTCCAATCTCCTAGCTCGATGTACGAGTAATGTATGTAATGGAAAGAAAAGAACAGTTTGGTTGGATGCCATTCTGACATAATGAGTTAGAGGTATACATCATACTTCACATTTCTTACTGGGCCTTGGGCTCACAGTTTGCTTATGGTGTAGGTACATGCACGAGATAAGACGAAGGAGCAGTTGATGAAGGATTTGCATGGGTGAGACTTGTGGCTGGCTAGGCCAAGGAAAGTAAAAGAGAAAAGAGTTTTATAAATGTAAAATACAAGTTTATTTACTGTCTTTTAAAATGAATGATTTATGCTTCCACAGTAAAATGAAAAAAATAGATTTTATAAAGAAAATCTTTCCCTGTTAGTAAAGATTAAAGTAACGAGTTTTAAGTATCATATTTTAATGCTCCAATTTTTAGAAAGGAACTTTGATTACACTTTAAAGAAGTTTTAAACAAAAGATTTTCCACTGTTTTATGAAGGAAAAAAAAAGTTTTAAATTTAACGTGATTTTCGAAGAAAGGAAGGAAAATTCGGGTCGTTACACATCCAACATATAAATCCAAGATTTCAAAAATGGTTCACGGCATTTCAAAGTCGGGAGATAAATTACCAACAAAATTGTACCTCCCTTGGATTGAATGGGAAAAAATCCATGCTTAAAACCCGTCAATGAAGAAGAAGTTGATTCACCATATTTGACTTGTTTGAAACTACTCCATACTACCATAATTTGTGAATTGAGCATGTCTTGGCAATTTGAAGGGATGTTTACAACTTCTCTCATGGTGGCCGAGGGATAAGTGGTTGAAAGGTTCAATAAATGCCAAACATTAATCTCCATAGCTAGCCCCGTCGTTGAAACATCTTTGAACTTAAAATTTCTTTCCCCAACCACAACATTAAAACCTTCTTTCCAAAACTCAAAGACAGCACCAACATCAAATGAATCTCCAATCCAACCAATTCTAAATAGTCATGTAATCAAATTATTTAGTGGTGCATAACTTGAGCACATTGTTGTGTCTAGTTTGCTTGTTTCTCCTTCATCATCTTTTTATAATGTTGTGCTTTGGTTGCAACAAAGGTTCCACAATAATCTCCTCAAACATATGCATGGAAGTCATATTGAAATAGTTCCTTTTATCAATGTTCAAAAAACTAATCTTGTCTTTGTTCAAACTTTGGGTAAGAAAATTTTGTTCCCTTTGACATTCTGCTTCTCGGAATTATAGAGTTACATTCATTGGAATCACCAAACGGAGAGGTTCATCTTGAGTATAAAACATCTCATGTGTTAACTTCCCTTCTTTAGTTGCTTTCAACAGTTCTTCTTTACTCTCCTTATAATCAACTTGGAGGATTTCTTCGTTTAGACAATATTCCTCACTCATTAGAGCCTCCATCAAGAATAATGGACCTTCATGAGTGTATATAAGTTCTTCTTTCAACTCTTCTTCTTCATTAGTGGTTGATAAGGAGTCATCTTTACATTCCTCTTCATGAAGTGGCCATTCAATTTTTTTTAAAACCGCAAGAGTTTGGTTGGAGCAACTCAGTCTATGCAACTCTTCAAAACCGATCTTTTCCTAACTCGATTTCATTTCTAACAACTTCTTCAATAAGTTCCTCCACTTCTCCCCATGGACTTGGTGTTTGAAGAGTCTTAAGATGTTGTTCTTGCACCTCTTGTAGCTTTTGAGCTATGTCTTGCATCAAAGATTTTATCTCGTCAAACTGGCATTGACAGCAAGACTCATGTCTCATCGGCGAATGTTGCATGGAAGCTTGCCTCTTTACTTCTCAATTTTTTTTGTAGAATATGCTACACCTCTTGTATTCATTTTTCCAATAATAAAGTACAAATCACAGAGTATAAATAGGCCGAATTGGCTCTAATACCAAATGATGCACTTGCGGAAGCTCTAATACTTAAATGATGCACTTGCGGAAGCTTTCATAGCAACTAATGCACATATGGGAGTTCACTCAGATGTTTGAGTATAGGCAAGGAGGCATGTATGTTTGGAAGTAAGACGGATGCCTTTAGAAAAGACGGACATCAAAATTTGGGAAAGCGACGGATGTCCTTGTTGGAAGAATGGATGTCCCTTTTGGCAAATGAATAGACGACGTTAAGAGCAGGTGGGACAGACGTTTGAGAGCTGGGAGGACAGACATCCCTCTTTGAGAAGCGGGCATCCCTTGAAGCAAAAGGCAGGCAAACGACGACTCGGGGAACAACGGACGTCCCTCTTGAAGGAACAGATGCCAATTTTAATATAACGGAGACGACCGTTAATAGAAAAGGCAAGACGGAGGTCCGATTTGAAGAACGGACGTCCTTGAAGGTGAAGTAATAGACGGCTGTCACAGGGAAAGAAATGGACATCTAACAACTTCTTCAATAAGTTCCTCCACTTCTCCCCATGGACTTGGTGTTTGAAGAGTCTTAAGATGTTGTTCTTGCACCTCTTGTAGCTTTTGAGCTATGTCTTGCATCAAAGATTTTATCTCGTCAAACTGGCATTGACAGCAAGACTCATGTCTCATCGGCGAATGTTGCATGGAAGCTTGCCTCTTTACTTCTCAATTTTTTTTGTAGAATATGCTACACCTCTTGTATTCATTTTTCCAATAATAAAGTACAAATCACAGAGTATAAATAGGCCGAATTGGCTCTAATACCAAATGATGCACTTGCGGAAGCTCTAATACTTAAATGATGCACTTGCGGAAGCTTTCATAGCAACTAATGCACATATGGGAGTTCACTCAGATGTTTGAGTATAGGCAAGGAGGCATGTATGTTTGGAAGTAAGACGGATGCCTTTAGAAAAGACGGACATCAAAATTTGGGAAAGCGACGGATGTCCTTGTTGGAAGAATGGATGTCCCTTTTGGCAAATGAATAGACGACGTTAAGAGCAGGTGGGACAGACGTTTGAGAGCTGGGAGGACAGACATCCCTCTTTGAGAAGCGGGCATCCCTTGAAGCAAAAGGCAGGCAAACGACGACTCGGGGAACAACGGACGTCCCTCTTGAAGGAACAGATGCCAATTTTAATATAACGGAGACGACCGTTAATAGAAAAGGCAAGACGGAGGTCCGATTTGAAGAACGGACGTCCTTGAAGGTGAAGTAATAGACGGCTGTCACAGGGAAAGAAATGGACATCTATTTTAGAGGGAGCAGCCAACTTTAAAATAACAAAGGACATCCTTTACAAGGATGGATGTCCCCAACGACGCAGAAACTTGCTGCGGTGACGAAATGGCGAGAGAGAAATCTGAACGGGATGACTCTACAATTCAATCCTATTTGATGAAGTCACGCCCTAAGTCAATGGAATGGTTGCAGAAGACATGTGGAAGAAATGCGGAAGAAAGGCGGAAGAAAGGCGGGAGCTTTGGCACCAAAACCTCCTCTGTGAATAATGACAGTTTTCCCCCAATGGAAAGAGATGGAATGCACCATGCAGAAAGTAACAAGCCGGTTCGAAAAACACTACTGTTGTGTTTTCTGACTTCAATGGCTACCTTGCAAGAAATAGTTCTTCAACTTGGATCTTTGAAAGTTTTCTACACTTTTTTCTAGATATTATTCTTCGACTGACAAAGAAGAGAAATGAGTAGCAATAAGAGAAATCATCTAAACTTACAAGAGGTGATCTCAATTTTGTACACAAAAACTTGTTCGGATATGATTCACCGAAAAGGATGCAGCAGACTGGAGAAACTCCAATTTGAACAACGTTTAGTTTTTCTGTATTCAAATTCTTCACCATTACAAAATTCACTTAGAGATGCTTAAAATACCCCACAAACTAAGGTTAAACCCTAATGACTTAAATTACAACAATAACCTTAAAAATAAAACATCATCACATGAATAAAAACAACCCTAACTAAACAATTCTAGCAACATCTAAATTATTATAAAATAAAATAATTAAATTAAATTAAATGAAAAATGAGGCGGAGCCGTGGTGCGTCACACCCTCAGGACCATCAGCTCATGCCTCATCATCGACCACCTATTCCGCATCGGTTGAAGGGAGACTAGACTTGTTGACGGGGTACTTCTTATCCTTTCAAGACAAGAGTCGCACATTTAAATCCGAAGTCTGCACACAACTATTATCCTATCAAGAAAATAACCTCACATTTCAATCCAAAGTCCACACAAAATTGGACACACTAGAACAACGCATAGAAGAACTCTCTCATGCCGACTGGGCCTATACCTTTTCAGACACTCAGCCTAACATTCCTCCTGCCTCCGCTGACATCCCTCCTGCCTCCGACGATGCCCCTCCTGCTAACATTTGGACTTTTGTCTTAAATATTTTGGATATTCTATAATTTGATATATCATTTAGATATAACTCTATAGTTTGCTAACTTAGTTATTGTAGTTCTTATTTCACTATCTTTTTCTCGTAAAGATTGTTGGCTTGTGAATGGTATATCCTGAATGATATATTTGTTTTGGATGAATAATGTGACTATGTATGTTGTTGTTGTTATGGTATTAAGGGGAGTGAATAAAAAAAGGAAATCATGCCAAAATTTTTCAAAAATTCTTCACATTATAAATCTTTTTAATAATGCCAAAGGGGGAGCAGAATGTTAGGAGTGCATAGACAAAGGGGAGAAACCTAATTAAGAAATTTGAGGTTAAAAATGAATTTATGTCTAACTTATGCTTAAACTAAATTTCGTGAAATATGCACATAGTAAGGGGGAGTTTTGAAAACAACTTTATTATTTTGTCATCATAAAAAATGGGGCGATTGTTAGTTTTAGTTTACTAAACAATAATGTTTTGATGATGAATAAGTCAATTTGATAAGCTATTTGTTATTAAGCGAAAATGTTCAAAATATCAAATATTAAATTGAATAAGATTATCGGATAAACTTCATTAGAAATACCCTTTAATAGGGGTATTATTATTCTAATATGTTTGTTTAAGTCTTTATAGCAATTGTCCAAAGTTTCGGGACAAAAGAAACTCAAAAGAAGCAAAAATGGACGTGGAGGTCAACTAAACAGTGCAAAAGGTCGACCAAGTTAAGCTGCACCATTAGAAACGGTCGACTGCAAAAATGACAGATTGCTCAATATTTTGAAGATGTTAGAAACAGTTGACCGCAAACTTACATATTCAACCTCAGATTTTCAATATGAGGAAGCGGTCGATCAAGGCTTAGTCATATGGCAGGTTGACCATCAGTGAGAAGAGGTCGATCAAGATTTCAAACTTGCCTTCAATGGTCGGAAAGTGGTTGACCTAGATGTCGACCGCCAAGTAATTGTAGACCTTTTTAGCTTCTTAGTTTAGTTTCCACATGACGTTTGAAGCAGTCAAACATGTAAACGATGTAAGAACGTGGAAATTTAGGACATGGATATGGGTTTGTCATGTTTTTTGTTAAAATTGTGATAAATTTGTAACAAATACATGATCAGTTCATATGTAGAAGGATCATGCACGTCGCGAGCTCCTTGGACATTATTCGATTTTTCAAAAATTTATATAGCCCACTATTTGGTCCCCTCACTTAAGCTTTGATGATGATTGATCATAGATGCACAATTTAATCTTATATTTGGATGTGTTATTTATTAGAGTATATATGATGTAAAATTAGAATGTATAGTTAACGAGATCTCAATATATACTTTGATTTTTGGGTAACGTGTCTCAATTTTGAATGATCAAAAAATCATTCAAAATTATCAAAATTCAAAATTTTATTGTAAATACTATCACAGGACCCACTTAACCCACCTCGTTTAGTGTAAACACCCCCATACTCTATTTTCCAAGCCTTTTGTTTGATTTGAACTCAACCTTCATTTTCCCACCACCACTCTCTCTCTCTCTCTCTCTCTCTCTCTCTCTCTCTCTCTCTGCAAGTGTTCGCAGCCATGCTTCCTCAGAGAAACCTTCTTGGTTTCTCCTTCTTCTTCGTATTCATCTTCTCAACCTCGTCTTTTCGAACGCAGAAAACGTGAGGTTTGATTTTGATTCTTTCACTATCCGACACCTAACTTTGCTCACTCTGTTTACGACTGACTCTCTCTCTCCGACTTTGCGATCCATGGCGACTCTGTGAAAATGGCGGCAATGGAGAGGCGTATTGTGCAGATCTTCGAGAGGAAGAAGTCGATCATCCACCAGGCAAAGCACCAGACCGATCTTTTCGACCAACATCTCGCTTCTCAACTTCTTGTTAGCGGAATATATCCTCCTAGTTGGCTCTGGACTCCTCTATTTCCGTCCCAGAACTTCGATTGTGCTGGTAATTTCATTTTCTTCACTATTCTCCGCCCATCGTTCACAAATATAGGGCCTATTGTCGGTATAGCTCTTAGTTTCTTCTCATTTAATTTGGAGAACGAAATGAGGTTTGTGGATTTGAATGATATTATCTAGCCTTTATTTGGCGCCGGTGAGAACTACATTTTCTCACTCAAATTTCAAAATGGTTTTATTTCAGGAGGGTTACCCCAACACCCTGAGTTTGCCATTCCAAGTCATAATTATCTGGAAAATAAGATATCTAAGGCTGAATATAATGCCCAACATGTGGAATTTCCTGTTCCGTCTGAAAGCCTTGAGGCAAGGTCTTCTTCTTTACTTCCACTCCCTGCCAGTGGACCTAGATGTTCCTTACATGGTCCTAACCTAGATTCGAGTCCAATTCATCTGCAAGATAAGAAGGATGCCATCTCTGACAATGTACAAGATCCAGCAATGTCGCTGGCAAGGCTTCAAAGATCAATGTCGAGGCAGAGAGCAATTGAGCTTCGAAATAGTGCAAAATCAGCTAGAAGGCTGCAAGATGAGAAAAATGGTAGTGTTTTTGACGGTAGTGTTTCTGGGACTGCTTTTACTTCCCTCAGGTCCAACCCTGTGCACGAGGTAGAATTGGTCAAACCTTCTGGCACTAAGGATAGTCAAGAAAGAAATGTAGTAAAAGAATGTGATCACATTGAAGAAGGTCCAGTTACAAGACCTATAATCTCTTGCAGAAAAAACAGCTCTTTCGATGTGAACACCTCTAATTATATTTCTGACGAAGATGAGAAAACACATGCATATGATACTGGTATATTAAGACAGCAGAGTAAGCAAGCTAGTGGACAACTTGAATTGTTTTCAAGCTGTAGTGGACCAATTGGAACAGACTCAGCTATAACTCATAAGCAGAAAAAGGAAACACGAAGTAGACGGATTAAGGAACAGAGAACTGATAGTTATCATGGAAGAATAACGAGATCCATGAGTCATTGCCAGCGTTATCACAATGCTAATAGCCTTACCATGCCATGTAACTCTTTCAATACTTTAGGTAATTCATCATTTCCTCAGCCGCCTAGTTGGTCCGGGGAAAATGCTGATTCTAATATTTCACAGGTTAGTCAACTTCCTGGAACCTCCTCTGCATGTCATAAAAGTGTAGAGTTACAGAATAGAAATGGATATGACCTTTTAGAGGTCGAGAATCTATTGGATGGTTGGGCTGCTGGAAGTATAGGGCCATTAGAACACGCAGGTGAAAAATCAGGTGGCAAAACTCTTCTTGCTACAGAAGATATTTTAGAACCTGTCAAGTCTTCCAGCACTATGGGTCATGGAGTCATACAGAGTCACTCTACTTCTTTCAGAAATATTATGCCTATACAGTTGTTAAACAAGTTTCAGGAAGGCACACAGGAGCATACGAGTATCAGTAATACAGTTGATGGGGCCAGGCAAGCTGAAAACATTGCACGAACTGAGATTGGTACTTATGGGTCTCTTAACCCACTGTGTGTTCCATCTACGTCTAACTTGGATAGCACTGGCCTTGCATTTGGACATGAAGTTATATTGCCTAGGATGTCCTCTAATTGTTCAGAGTCTGGTCTGTCCCAGCACAATGAGTTCAATGATCCAATAGTATCTGGTTCCTATAAAATATGTAGTCTGCTGCCAAGAAATGAGATAGACAACATATCATCGAGTGCATTGGATTTCATGAGGAATGTTAAAGGCCAAAATAAATGCAACTCAGCCTCCTATATGACTTTGCTCAAGAAACAGGATACTTTTACTAATGAAGGGAAGCTTGAAGGTGCAAGTATGTTGATTGAGAAATCACCTGAGATTTCTGCTTTGCAGTCAAATCTATCAAGAGATGTTACCATTGATTCTCCTGCTGCTGCTTTGGAGGTTGAGAAAATAGTAATCTTGGAGCAACATAAAATGAAGTCTGGTGTTCCTCAGTTTCAGGCTGCAGACATGCAGTTGGAACTTGCAGATGAATCTGTTGAAGCAGCTACTAAGGGCTCTGATTCAACTCTTTCGACACAGCAACATATGCACAAAAAGATTGACGACCAACTGAAGAACCCAATGTCTGTGACAACTACACCAGACGTGGAAAAGGATCTTCAATTCATCACCAGGGACTTCATAGATGGAAAGAATGAAGAAGATTATATGAACAGTGTCCATTTTCTTCTTTCGTCTAAAGCACATGTTACACTAGTAAATGATTTCAACAGCTGTAGTGAAGGAATGGATACAAGCAACGAATACATTATAGAGGGCTCTGAATCTTCTCCTGAATTGCAAGTTGAGAAGGTAATTCGTTCATGGCCATTTCTTTTTGTGAAGTATTCCCTGCAATTAGTTTTTAGTGAGATATTTGATTTTACTAATGATCCATCATAGGTTAAAGAAGATTTCCAGTTAGAATGATCTTTAACATATATCCCTAAAAACTTAGTAAAATCTATCTGCGGGATGGATTTTGGATTCGCAATGCTGCCAAACATTAAAAATTTACAACTTTGATGACTCATTGTGACATATGACCCAGTGGCATGTCTTGTTAGTTATGTTTACTCTGATGTTTTATTAACTAATATCATTCAAGCCAAAGCATTGCATGTGTTCATGATCTTTAAAGTTAATGAATAGAAATCTTAATCAATGGGGAGGCAAAAACTAGAGGAGTGAAGGTATTGCTTTCTTTTGGGCTTAGTTATCTTGAGAATACATTTTCCATGTAAAAAGTCTTCGACACCATCTACTAGAAACATATATTATGGATGCATAATTGGATCAGATTAATTAATATAATTCAGTTATTAACTCCAGGTTTTAGATTTCTATTCTTTGTTGTTCAGGATTATGTCTCTGCTCTCTTGATTCATGCACCAATGAGGGTTTAGTTATTTTTATGTATTAATGTAAGTAATTAAACTATTGACTAACATAACAACTCAAAATCCCTTATTACTTGTTAAACGCTTGGTCGTTTTTCCAGCCTTTGAATCCGTCCATGTTGCATCAAGGTTTTTTTGTATCACACAAAGTTGCTTGTTAAAATTATTAATATATTATATTGATGGACCTGTTTTCTTTCTTTATGCAATTTCTCATTCAAGTCTTTCTGATGAGGTGTTACTATTGTTAGGATGGAGCTATCTTAGAAGTTCAAGATAGCTTAATAACCTCTATCACTGACTTAAGCATTTCCCCTTCCTTTGGTTTGGTTACAAAATCTGGTGGAGGTTCTCATTGTTTGGAAGCAAAAGAGGGAGTTATGAATCCAATTTGCAGAGTCTTTGATGCAGGAAAGCAACATGTTATTCAAGAGAACCAAGAGTCATTGCAAATAAATGAGCGACTTGCTTTGCGGGATTCTGAACACTTTACTTGTGTAGGAAACATACGGGGAAAGAGGTATCATCTAGAAGGGAAACGCCATTGTTCAAACAGTTCTGTTGGCCCTTTGCGTACCCAATCTTCTGATGATAATTATGTAGACGAGACAATGCCAATATTTGAAAGGTTCCTGGTGCAATCAGATGATAAAAGCGTTGTTAAAGAAGAGATCAACTTTGAGAAGTTAAACCTCTCAAGTTCAACCATGGAACGAGTGGGTTCTTTGGAGCAGCTTTGTAAATCTGCTTGCATCTATACACCACTATCATCCTCCAACTTATATAAGCTGCACACATTAATGAATTATGTTCAGTCTGGGCCTGGTGGCGTTCTAGAGAATGCTGGGATTCTAGAGAGAATGGACGTTGAGAGCTGTGATTCTATAAATGAGACAATTAAGTCGCTTATGGAGAGTAAAATCTATAATGAGAATGTAATCCTAAGTTCTAATGGATGTTCCTATTCTGACTGCCCTTTAAATTCAAATGATCAATTTGCTTCGAATTTGAGAAATTACTATGTATCTCCTGTTGGGAAGCTCTGGAATAGGATCACATCCGATTCTATCATTTCAGAGAAGAGTGGCAGCTTGAATTCAGAACTTTCTTGCATTAGGGAAGAAAATGAGAATGGAGACAGGGCAACTGATACATTGTCAGAGGCCATTGCTGAGGATCCGATGACTCAATCAATCCAAAGAGTACCACTTGCTAATATTACTGAAATGGCCCTTCCTACCACATTAGTTTCTGAAGCTGAGATCTGCGATGATAAGTATAGCCAACACTCTGTGGCTATAGACACTGGTATTAATAGGCATCAGCAACCGATGAAGAAGAAGCATTGTAATGAACGAAACAGTAAGGTAACGTATAACAGTAATATCAAGGAGAACGACAGTGCAGCACTGGGAGGAAATGGTGCAAAGGGCAGGTTCACCAGAATAAAATTATTAGGTAACACCTGTTTGAACAAAGAAGGTGAAAGGTTCTCAGAAAAAGAAACAAAGCCCAGTAACGTTATGTCAAATATTACTTCATTTATTCCTTTAGTTCAAAAGAAACAAGCTGCTGCTGCTGCTGTTAAAGGTAATTCCTGATTGATCTTGGTTTTTTAATGGTTTCATGCTACTCGTTTCTTTATAGCAATTCTGTAGAACTTTGTAAGCTGGCCCAAGTCTATTGCAGTCTTAAACAAATAATTGTGCAAAGATTCATATTGTTAAGTTGAAAAGATGTGTTGCTGATTATTATGGTGTTGTTATCAGTAAACTTCTGGCCTTTTTTCTAAATAGGAAAGAGGGACATTAAGGTGAAGGCGCTTGATGCTGCTGAAGCAGCCAAGCGTCAAGCAGACAAGAAGGAAAACGAACGTAAGATGAAGAAGGAAGCCATGAAACTTGAACGGGAGCGAATGGATCAAGAAAATTTGAAGCAGTTGGAGATGCAGAGAAAGAAAAAAGAAGAGCACAAGAAAAAGGAGGCTGATGTGGCAGCAAAGAAAAGGCAAAGGGAGGAGGAAGAGAGGAAGGAGAAAGAAAGGAAAAGGTTACGAACTGAAGAAATGAGGAAGCGGCAGCGTGAATGTAATGAGAAGCCAATTGCTGATAAAGGAATGGGGTGCCAACCAAAAGTATGAGAGCTTGGGTACCTATACTTAAATCTTTTTAGTTGCTCATAAATGAATACAATATTGACAAAGAATTGTTCTGGAATAGGACTGCAAAGTTCGAACTGCAAAGGAATGGAAGAATGAAATTAAAATCATGGAAAAGGATCAGCGAATTGACAACCTTAAGGAAATGTCAGAAGCTGAACGTAGGATTGATGCTGCTTCAACAATTGATACAGGAAAATCCAACACAATCCTTGTGGACTATGGGCCTATACAAGATAACTGCAATGAGATTAAGGTAAAATGTCTTTCCAGTTATAATTTTTGCCAACTTTTTATTGACAGTCTTCTGTCAGCAATTGATAGCTTGAATGAGGTTTTTGATGGAACAAAAACTTAATGTCCCCTTTAAAGGGTTAGTGTCATAAATCTCATATTTACATGAATAAGACTTACATGCTCTTTTTTATGAGAAAATGACACCTTTTTGTTGATTCAAATTGCACTTGTAATAATGTTTCATCCGAAAGACCTTAAAAGTTTTAATACTTTGAGATTGTTTATATGATTACGTTGGGGAACTTATGATGTCATGTTTTAGGGGTTAAGTGATGTCGACCATTCGACAGAAAACTTGGATTTTGATACTAGTCAACATTTATCATATGAAATTTCTCCATTCAAATGTTCGGATGATGAAGTAGAAGACGATGATGATGAAGATGACATGTCTAATAGTAAATTAATTCCATCATGGGCCAGGTGAGCGACTATGTAGCCTTACATTATCTTTTGCCTCCATAATTTTAAGCATAAAAGCAAAAATCCAAACATTTTAGAACAACCTTCAGTCATTTTTCCAATGAACTACAAGAAAAGAGAAGATTTGCTTTGCCTTTACATAATTTATTTTCCTACGAATCAATTGATCTAAATCTTACTATGTTGATGCTTACTTTCTTCAGTAAGAATTCTCTAGCTCGTGCCCTTGCTTCACAATCGACAGTCAATCCCGAATTAGTTTTCCCCTTAGAAAGCTTCTGCAACATAGTTGAAGGTAATCTTTAGAGTTTTGAGCACTTATGAAAATACAATCTAGTCAATTAGGCAACTAAGAATTATTTTGCAGTTGTTTTACCTCGAAAGTCTCAGCTAAAATAGCATCATCGGAACAGAGTGAATGAAATTACTTTGCAGAGTTCCATTTTTTATGAACACTGCAAGATTTTGCTTGCAAAAAGGTATGCCTTTTTCTTGATTTCATTCTTATTTAACCATAATATGTTCATGCACTGTCCTTTTTCTCTGAATTTCACAAGACTTCCAATGTTTCTGGAACTTGAGGCAGGTCTGATGGTTCAATTCTTCATGTACATATTTCATGTCTTCCACATATGAGTGGCAGCTGTGGCTTAGAAAACAGAGTTTAGTGGAACATTCAAGAAAATGGTGGAGTTAGCGACAAACAACTAGTTTTTCTGGATTCGAGAAAATGGCTTGGTCTCTCAAGAAGCCGAATATACGCACATTCTTGCACCGAAAGTGGTATTTTTATGCATGATGTGTCATTTATTGCTTCTCAAAGAAATCGACAACCCATTTTTTTTATCATTAATCACACCATATTGTATTAGTTTTATTTGATTCCTAGAAAGATAATTTTAGTGGGTTGATTTCAATCTAGTGAAGTCCAAATTCATGTGCCGAGTAATGGTAGACTTGTTTAGCCTCTTAGTTCAGTTTCCACGTGACGTTTGAAGCAGACAAACATGTGAACGATGTAAGAACGTGGAAATTTAGGACATGGATGTGGTTGTCTTGTTCTTTTTGTAACGGATACATGATCACGTCGCAAGCTCCTTGGACATTATTCAATTTCTCAAAAATTTATATTTCCTACTATTTGGTCCTGTCGCTTAAGTCTTGAGAGGATTAATGATACTTGTATAATCTAATTTTATTTTTTGATGTGTTATTTATTAGAGTATATATGATGTAAAATTAGAATCTATAAAATTAACGTGATCTCAATTTGTATTTTTATTTTTGCATAGTTTTAAAATAATCAAAAAATCATTCAAAATTATAAATGAATATGTGCTCGATGTTATAATGAATTACCAACGATTGAATGTATGGATATGTTGTGTTTCTGATGACATTTTAACTATCGTGTGGGATTAATCGGATGATAGAAAATGAAAGATGAAGGTATCTCATCTAGGATCATTCATTATGATGATAATTAATTAGGATAATGGAATTTTATTGGGAAAATGACAAATCAATCATTCTATTTTGTGGGAAAAAATCATCGCAAACATCATTGTCACGTTTGTTGTTAAACACATTGATTTCGATACAAAGCGGATTATATACTGCTCCACTGTGGATCAATATTTTTGAAAATAACGTTATAATATTGATGGTCCGTCGCGGATCATCATACAATCTGCCGAGAATTGTCTACAATCCACGACTAATTGATAATGATCGTGGATCATTGTGCATCTTTTTGCGTTCCTGTGCCCTACTATATAAGACTCGACTGTCTACAGCGGCGAGTTCACCGCGAACCACGATATCCTTGGTGAAAATTCGCACTCTCAGACTTTTGTTCCACATAATTTAATTGATATCAATGGATTCTTGCACAAAGAAAATGTCGCTCAATCGAAAGGGTAGTCCGTCTCAGGCGCAGCTGGGGCCATAGCAAAAAAGACGGTGTAACGACCCGGTTATGAAAATCGTTATAAAATATTTTCTCAAAACATAGCGAAAGCTTAATTAATTCAATTAAGGAATACTAAACAATTTAATACGGATTAATTACAAAACATTTTCTCTTTTACTCTCTTTAGCCTAGCCAGCCACAAGTTCCGCGCGCACAAATCCCTTATCAACTGCTTCTTTATTTGTTCTTTCACATGCATCTACACCATTAGCAAACTGTGAGCCCGAGGCTCAATAAGAAATGAGATATACAGTATGCTGTATGCCTCTAACTCATTATGTCGGAATGGATCCGCCCCAACCGTTCTTATCTTTAAGTTTTTATGTAACTTTTTACATCATACGGGAGATTGGAGGAACCCATGTGTGAGGAAATAGTATTGAACTACCCGTCTGTCCCCTAACTCCCCATATCATTTTCTTTAATTCTTTTTCTCACATAACTCGTACATCGAGCGAGAGATTGAAAGAACCCATGTGTGACGGTATAGTCATACCAGCTTCTAATCTCCTGTGTGTAGCTAGTCCCGTTCCCGACAAGGGAGGGGCGTAAATTCTAGCTACCAGATTAGATCCGCATTACTCGTCCGTCCCACAACTCCCCATATAATTTTTTCTCACTTAATGCATATGAGTACCATCCCAAAGGTGGTACTTCCTATTTGTTTCTATTAGCATGATACATGAACATGAGACGCAGTAATAACAACGATATAAGAGCATGAAAGATAAAGCAGTAATGACAATAATATAAGAGTATGAGATTTAAGAAAAGCTACTAACATATGCATGGCGATATATTCTAACACATACTTGGTAATTAGAAGATACAACGATGATATAGGCATGCTTTGTAATTCAAAGGAAACAATAACAATTTAGACATGCTTGATAGTTTAAAGGAAATAACAATATAGACATGTTTGGCAATTTAAGGAAACAATGACAATACATGCATGCTTGGTATTTTAACGAAAATGATAACAATATGCTAACATCCTAACATACTCAGAAACTAAACTAATAACGCGCAATTAGCATAGGCATGATAATTAAAGCAACATAGAAGAAACGTAAGCAAACAATTAAAAGAAAAACACTGCTAATGGTGTAGGGCCTCCACAAGCCAAAGACTCTACTCAATTTTTTACCTTAAATCTTTATTGCGTTTGATACTTAATAGTTGTCTATCATTAATAATTACGACTTATAACTTTCATTCTTTTTTCGTATTTTAACTTATACAAAAATTCTAAGAACTTCTTTGACGCCTAAACGGAACATGACCCATTTCATTTGAACTATAAGTAGACTACACATTCCAAGGAAATAGAAAGCATACGTCCAATATTTTTCCTTAACCATTTAACAGTTTCTAATAGCTACGACAAAGAACATTACACATGTATAGTTAACAGAACATGAAATCCTCAATATGATTACCCATAATCCTCAACAGAGGTATTAATGTATCAATTAGACATAAATTGAACATTTCATGCCTCACATAGAACAATAAGGACAGTGACTGTATCCAAACAGTTGGTCTATGATATTCATTACAAAGAGTTTATCGAATCTTATTCCAACAACAGTTGAATCTTAATCTAACAACAGAGCATTTCATACACGATTTCTATCATCCAAAAATTTGATTCAGAGCATCAACTTAACATTTCCTATGTCCATCCATTCATAATATTTATCCTTAACATGCCTCGGACTAAAATTATATAGGAGAAATGGATTACCTAGAGGAAGAACCAAGATGAACTAGGACATCCGAGAGCAAGAGCTGAATCCTAAGGCATAATTGTTCACTCCACAGGATACCTACTTCACTCCACCCAGCTTATGCAGGACCCTCTCACCAAAGAAGTCACACGCACGGAGAAGAAAAGGAGAAATGCAGAGAATGGTTTGGCTGGACAGTTTAATAAACAAACCATACTTGGAAGCGATATTTGTACACCAAACGGCAACGAAGAGATGGCTTCGACGTGGAGGAGGCCTGGCCCAGGCGTGGGGAGTCCTACTCTAGTGTCGAATAAGTGGGGTTTAAATGATAGAATGACAATGAAGTCTAATATTCAAACCCTATATTTTCATAAATTTGGGATTTTTAGACTAGGTGGTGCGTCGTCGCCTTGTTTGTGCACGTCTGAATTATCCCTTTCCCAAGCAGATTTGTGTTTTCGGACGAAGGAAGTTTTCCTTCCCTTCGTCCACGTGCGTTCAAAACTGTCCAAAAATTGGACAGATTCAAACCTCCATCGTCCGCGTGCATTCGCACTTGTCTTGGCTTGTCCGAATTCTCGCGTTTGGTGACGAATTGGGACACGAAGCATAGTCCTGTATCGTCCCAAAACTCGGGGGAAGTTCTAAAATGCGTTTTCGCAAGCAGTACAACGTCCGCATGCGTCCAAAAACCCAAATTCACAGGATATTTGCTACGTTCGAAATCTCGAGTTTACCCCATTTTCATCAAATTTTCATCCTTTAAATGCTCCATAATATTTACCCCATATATACACGGTATAAAATGACACGTACCATCATACAACGTAACAAATGAATTATTCCACCCATTAATTTTATAGCATACATGGGGAAATATTATCGAGGTGTTACAGAAGGACTCCAGCCATAAACGAAGTCGGATTGCAACCAAGCTCGTCGGTCAACTACATGACAATATATCTGCCGCGATGCAAGGTGGAGCACTGACGGTTCAAGTTGGAGCAGCCACGGTTGACGCTGGAGGACTCATGGTTGCCCCTGTTACAGAAGCCGAGGTTTAAGCACAACCTTAGCCTAAAAAAGGACCAGCAATAAGTGCACTAGTCCGTTTTGAGTCCGTTACAACGGGTTTCCACTCCTCACTCTTTAGGACAGCTAACGCAAAGGAACGGTATGAAGTTGAAGTTAAAAACCATTCAATTATTGTTTCTAGAAGAGTAGACTTTGAGTCATTGGTTGAGTTGGAAATTGAAGAATTATTTGACGGGGTTGGCTTAGTCGGTTTGTGCCGATTGGATGGAAGTTACTATGAGTGGATTATCAAACTCTTTTATGCCAATTTGGAAATGTCCACCCATCCATTGAGGTCTAGACTTAGATGTTTGGACGGAAGTTGAGAATGACTCCCAATGATATGAATGTGCTGCTCGGATGTTCAGCGGAGGAACCAACCTAGCACTATCACCACGTGTCTCGGGAACCACCTTTCATTAGACGAGGAGAAGGTTTGATAGTGCTTAGATTGTTGCACTGAGATCTTGAGATTCAAGTGTACAAGAAGCCAAAGTCCAATGACTTGAATGTCATAGCCCGAGTGATCTACATCATCATGACGAACACCATTTAGCCTTAGGATCGACATCGAGACCATGTTAGCTGCATGGATCTCTATTTGCTCGAGAAGGTGTTCAATATGAAAAAAGTGGACATCGGCTTTGTTATTTTGAGTCACATGTATGAGATGCTCAACAACCTGGCCAAGTGTCTACCATTCAATTGGCTAATTCAGAGGATTGTTGAGCATTACGGGATATCAATCTCGGAGTAAGAGCCGAGAATCGAAAGAGAAGGCCACGGTCGTCCACAACAAATTGAAAGTGGGTCGAATGGGGCTCAGAAAAGTCGAAGGGGTATGTGTATGCAAGACTCCATCCAAGCTCACCTCGACAGAAGCGAGCTACAATTTTCTAAGCGCCAGCCACCCCCCACCCCCCCACCCCCCAATTGTACGCCCTCCACCCCCTTAGTGGCACAGTCTCTAGCCCTCTCGGAGGAACAGCCTCTAGCATCGCCTCTGCAGTACATGGAGGATGATGCTCCGCATCCGATGACTCCACCCTCTCCTCAGACATCTCATTTTCCTTCAATGCTTGAGGAGATGTCCGGTTGGATGAGCAGGATGGAGGACTAACTTGTCAAGATGGATGAACTCTCAAATGGGCCTGAACTGTATACAAATAATGGAGGAACATCATAAAATGGGGCTGCTCCAAATGCAAAAAATGGAAGAGTGAGTAGAGGAGCGCCATCATGAGATGCTGGCAGCATTGTAGAGAATGGGGCGGCGAGCTGCAACAAAAGACACCGACTACTTATAAGTTATTTACTTTTTACGCAAAGTCCATTATTTACTTTATTTGTATGCAACATAATAATGTGTCTAAAATTTGCAGCACCATTGCCCTCAGAGGTGAACCTGCTCCTTCTATCGTACTTTCCAAGGTGTAGGAGACAGATGCGACAGGTGGGTCACAACCTCCACCACTGAAAACTTTGCGCATGGTACACCTTCGATTTGGTTATCTATGTGTTTCTGCACTAATTCATGTCTTATTAGTCTGACGGTCTCTTGTTAATGTTTTTTTGCAAGTAGGTGAACAGATGGATCTGTTCACCTACTTGCAAAAAAACATTAACAAGAGACGGATCTGTTCAAGAAGCTTGTTGTTGGAAATACTCGGATGAACCTGGAGACGTGCACAATTCTTTCGGGAAATTTGGTCTAGGATGAGTAATTCATCACTGAGATCATCTTCCCGTAGCAAGTTGGGATGAAAAACACGATGAGGATTACGTTTTGTTACATTAAGTAGTTTAGAAGCTTTTATCTTAGTACTCATCCTTGCTTTGCTTTCTTTGTATGCAGTGCTATGCTGTGAACGAAGAAGAATACTTCAAATTTCAAATGGAAAAATTGCTACTAACATTAGGGTGGATTCATGTAAGTAAATATCTTGATTTTCCAGTTTGTCCTTCATGTTTCAATAGTTCTAATGCGTGCTTCCTTTGCATTTTAGTCCCACCCAAAGCAACAGTGTTTTATGTCATCCTTTGACCTGCACACTCATTGCCCTTACTTGCTATTGCTGCATAAAGCAATTTTGATCATCATAGTGCTAATTGACAGAGAGTTGTATCTCTTTTCCTTTGTGTAGATTCATATTGATTTCTGCTTATGTGCTGATTTTTCCCTTTACATTTCAGTCCTCATAACATCTTTTGCTGTACGAGTGAGGGGTTGGGGGTGATCTGAGCTTACAAGAAGAATGATGACTTCCACAATCACAATGATGTAGCAGCGAAAGGTCTGTTGTTCGCCAAAGCATCCAATGTATACGTGGACCTGCAGTTGTATTTTGAGATCACGGATTTGCGGAAGAAACCTGGCAAGAAGGAAACTTAGGCTAGTTGAGATGTATAGGGATACAAATTGAGATACTTATTTTGTTGCACATAATAAAAAATTATGTTGATGTCTATATTTTGTTTTGTTTAGTTTTCTTTGATAATATCTGTTAGGAAAATATCTGGCTTAGATAATATATGATTTTTGATAATGTCACAGGAGGGATAGACTAAAAACAAAGGAAACTCTTACAAAATTTTCAATTTTTTGAAAGAGAAATTGACTCAAACTATTTCATTCTTCATCAACAAATAACTAACATGTTCATTGCAACAATTTAAGCAACTTGTGCATAACACTGATCTGCGGCGGATCATTATCAATCTGCCGTGGATCGTAGTCAATCCGCTGCGGATCGTAGTCAATTCACGGTAGATCGTATGATGATCTGTGGTGGATCATATGATGATCTGCAGTGGCCATCAATATTATAATATTATTTTCAAAAATATCAATCAATGGCAAATTAAAATCAATGAGTTTAACGGAAAACATGACAACAATGTTTGCGGGGACCTTTTTCATAGTTCAATGGTTAATTTGTTAGAAAAAATAATTTAGTGATTGCCTTGTCATTGATCACAATTTATGATAGTTGATTTGTCATTTTCCCAATTTTATTGTAAGGTTTGTGTAAGCCACTACATACAAATAGTATCATAGGATCCACTTAATCGACGTCGTTTAGTGTAAACACCCGGATTCCAAGCCTTTTGTTTGAACTGAACCTTCATTTTCCCACCGCCATTCTCTCTCTCTCTCTTGCTCTCTCTCTTAGTGTTTCACAACCATGCTTCCTCAGAAAAACCTTCTTGTTTTCTCCTTCTTCTTCTTCGTATTCATCTTCTCAACCTCATCTGTTTGAACGCAAAAAACGTAAGGTTTGATTTTGATTCTTTCACTATCTGAAACCTAACTCTACTCGGCGATTCTTACCTCCGTAGAGGAGTTATTAGTCTCACCAATGTTCCATCAACAAGCGCCGGTGCTATCATCTGCAACTTTCATGTTTCTTTTTTCGACGAAGAAATGAACAACGCTACTACTTTCTCAACAAGATTCTCTTTCTCCATCTCCAACGTCAATTCAAGCTCGTCTGGGGATGGATTCTATTTCTTTCTCTCACCAAACAATCAGATTGTAGGTAGGTCAGGTGGGTTTCTAGGTCTTGTTAACTCCTCCCAATCGACCAAGAACAAATTCATAGCTATTGAATTTGATATGTTTCTTGATTCGATTTTCAATGACCCTAGCAACAACCATATCGGATTGGACGTTGAGAGTCTTGATTCTATCAAGACTGCCGATCCCGTTTCCTAAGGAATTGATCGGCAGTTCTTTAATCACAGCTTGGATCGACTACAAACACGATCGAAAAATTCTTAAAGTGTTTTATTATGGATGCACGAAGTAAAAATGGAATAGAGTGAAAGATTATTATATGTTATGATACGAGAGTATAGAGAAGAGAAACATAATAAGAAAGGCAGAGGAAATAATAGGAAACAAATTCTTCATCACGTCTTTCCTTCTCCTCTCAATTGAATTTATAGTTTCTCTCAACTCTAATTGTCTTCCATGTCAGTAAGGGACATTCTTCCTATCTTCCACATCAACCTGGGACGTCTATAACTTCATTAACAGGGAACGTCCATCCTATCTTCCACTCACATGGAACGTCCATAACCCGAGGACGTCTGTCTTGTCTTCCACACTTCCACATCACATGGGACGTCCGTAACCTTCTCTTATTCCTTGGATCTTTTACGTCTTCCCTTCCACGTCAACCTGTGTGGGTCATAACAAGCACCCCCACTTGGAGAACCTTGACCCCTAGGCTGAAAATCTGGAAACTCTGCTGTGATATCGTCTGAATTGACCCAAGTGGCATCCAAAAGTTGCTGGTTAGCCCACTGTATGAGCCATTGAGTTACTGGAAAACCCCCACACTTCACTACTCTGGTTTGCAAGAGTGCCTCAGGGTAGCGGTCAGAACGTTGTAAATAATTGAGCGGCAGAAAGGCTTGAGGAATTATCGCAGAACCCAACTTTTCCTTCTGCAGTGAGACATGAAAAATAGGATGGATCTTAGTTGATGGAGGCAATTCTAGTTCGTAGGCAACTTGGTCAATGCGAACAAGGAGAGGAAAGGAGCCGAAGTACTTGAGACTGAGCTTGTGATTAGAATGGTCAACTACAAAAAGTTGTCTGTAAAGCTGGAGCTTAAGAAAGACCATGTCACTGATTTCAAATTCACTTTCAGAATGATTACAGTCAGCGTAAAGCTTCATTCGAGCCTAGGCCTACGTGATATTTTGCTTGAGAAGACGATCCATATGGAAATGGTCCATAAGAATGGCGTCCACTGCCGCGGTGTTTGTCTGTTAATATGGGCCAAAAATTGGTGGAGTAAAACCATACAAAGCTTCAAAAGGTGTCATTTTGATAGCCGATTGGAGAGTGGTGTTATACCATCATTTTATCAATGGAAGCCATTTTCTCCACTGGTGAGAGTGAGTATGGGTCATACAACGAAGATACATTTCGACGCATTGGTTCAACTGTTCCTTCTAGCCGTCTGACTTAGGGTGATAATCCAAAGATAGATTGAGTTTAGTACCTAAACAATGAAACAGAGACTGCCATAATGTGGAAGTAAAGATCTTATCTTTGTCGGATACTATGTGTTGCGGTAGGCCATGAAGTCTGTAAATCTGGTCAAGAAAGAGGTCAGCCACAGTAATAGTTGTGAATGGATGAGTCAATGGAATAAAATGGTCGTACTTAGTGAAACGATCAACCACCACCAAAATGCAATTTGCTCTTTGGGAGACAAGCAGTCCTTCAATAAAATCCATGGATATGTGAGTCCATGATTTGGCCGAAATGGGTAGAGGTTGTAAAAGTCATGGATATGGCACGTTTTTGTGTTTGCAACGTTGACAACATTTGAGGATCCAGGGTCTTATTTCTTTGGACATACCAGGCTAGAAAAAATGTTTCCAGGCACGATGAAGTGTGGCCTGAATCCCAGAGTGGCCCCCTAGAGTCGTGAATAGATCGAATAAGTTTTTCGCGAATACAGCCTGCGGAGCCTACACAATTTTGCCTTTATAACGGAGAATGTCATCTTGGAGAGTAAAGTCCCCGACAGGAACAATGGCTAGCAAGATGTCACTGATAAGGTTGCTTACCCAAGGGTCTCCTTCATAACTGCTTATAACCTCTTAAATCCACTATGGTTGAAATACTAAGGTGGCATTACAAACTGGAGCAAGGGAGGGCAATCTGGAAAGAGCATTGGCTACTGAGTTTTGACATCTCTATTTGTACTGGATAAGTATCATAGACCCAATAGTTTAGTTAACCATTTTAGTTGAAGTGGCGTTGTAATCTTTTGCTCTAGCAAAAATTTCAGGCAATTGTGGTTGGTTTTGATGATAAATTCGTTGTCCTCTAAATAGGGCACCATAGTTGAACTGTCATAACTAATGCCAATAGCTCATTTTCATAGATTGATGAGCCCAAAGTTCTATTATTGAAGAATTTGCTCATAAAAGCAAGTGGGTGTCGATTTTGCATTAACATGACACCCATACATGCATAGCAAGCATCAGTCTCAGTAACAAATTGTGGAGAGAAATCCAGTAAAACTAGCACAGGAGAGTTTGACATGGCCAGCTTCAAGGTTTGAAAAGAAGTTTCTGCCTCCAGTGACCATTGAAATTTATCCTTTTTATGAAGATCCGTGAGAGGTTTAGCCAACATTCCATATCCGCGGATGAATTTTTGGTAACAACTAGTGAGGCCCAAGAATCCTCGTAAATGTTTCAAGGGCGATGGTGATGGCCAGGATACCATGGCCAAGATTTTTCCCTGGTCGGCCTCCACACCGGCATGAGAGATCACATGGCCTAGATATACCACTTTGGGTTGCCCAAAAGAACATTTACTTTGCTTAGCAAATAAGGAATGTTGACATAAAAGCAACAGTACCTGGCGGAGATGAGAACAATGAGCTATAATATTGCGACTATAAACAAGGATGTTGTAAAAAAAACAAGGACAAACTTCCACAGGTATGGTTGGAAGACCGTGTTCATTAGAGACTGGAAGGTGGCTGGTGCGTTGGTCAATCCGAAAGGCATGAATTTGAACTCATACAATCCGTGATGTGTCCCAAATGCCGTTTCGTGACAATCTGAAGGCTGAACTCGGATTTGGTGGTTCCCCGATCATAGGTCAATCTTCGAGAAAATAGTGGAGCCGTGAATCTCATCAATAAGTTCGTCGATCAATGGTATTGGAAATTTTTCCTTCACACTCAAGGAATTTAGTTGCCTATAGTCCCCGCAAAAGCGCCAGTGTCCATCCTTCTTTTTCACTAACAATACTAGTGAAGCGAAAGGGCTATTACTTGGAGTAATAATGCCATTGTCCAGCATTTCGCACACGAGACATTCTATCTCGGCCTTATGAATGAAGGGGCAGCGATAAAGGTGCAATTGAATGGGCAAGCATCGTCAATTAGAGGGATGGCGTGATCATGGGAGCGTGCAGGTGGTAAACCCTGCGGAGTGTTAAAAATGTCTTGAAAATCCAGAAGGATTTCATGAAGATCAGAGGAAGGAGCAATTGTGGGTTGGGTTGTAATGGCAGACAACTGGGCTGCCACATAGTAATGTTGGTGTTCGATCCATGGACAAAAAACTTGTGCAGAGACCGGCTTTAACAGTGAGGGGAAAGCACAATGAGGGAGAATCACATGTCTGCCGCCCGAATAGATAATGAGGAACCTATTTGGAAGATCGAAGGTAATAGAGCTAATGTGGTTTTTCCAGTCGATGCCTAGAATCAAATCGCTTCCGGCCAGCTAAAGAGCTCAAAAATTAAAGGTGAACAACTCTGAATGCATTTTCTAGGTGAGGGAATCAGTAAGGGAAGCACTGTACAACTTCTGTCCATTGGCTACAATCACCAGAAGACGGCAGGAGGGGTCCACATCAAGACACAATCTAGCCGCTAACGCTTTGTTAGTGAAACTGTGGGTGCTACCGCTATCTATTGAAATAGAAATGGTCGTCTATCAGATCAACCCGATTATGCAAAAAGTGGAATGAGCCAATTTGTAACGACCCAGATTTTTAGTCACTTTTTGAAAATGCGTTAAAATTTGAGAAAACATGTCAGAGCACGCCTAATCTGGACTGCTACCAACCGTTCGTAAAAATTCGTATAAAAATCCATTTTTAATAAAAATGCAGAAGCATTATAGATAAAATCGTTTATTTAAAATACTGTAGAAGCGTAAAGAAATTCATTTGATTAAGGAAATACAAAACAATTTAAATACGCTTAATTTACAATTTAGAAAACTTGATTTAATTTACAACCTGATTATTTCTTACTTATCGTAGCCTGGCCAACCGCAAGCTCGCGCGTGCAAATCCCTCATCCACTGCTTCTAATCTGACGCTATCTTCTCTTGCGGATACCTACACCATGAGTAAACTGTAAGCCTAAAAAGGCTTAGTAAGGAAAGGGTTAACAATCAAAGAATAGAATTTAATTGTATTTATTAACCTAGATGATTTAAATGTGCGTGTTGATTAAGTTAATCTAGACCTAATTGATTAGCCAATTCACAAACAATTAATATCTACAAACAACCAAACTAATAATATGAACAGAGCTATCAACGAAGCAACCATTAACTAATCCTAAAACTAACAGGGAGCTAACAACAACCAATAACCAAGCAATAAAACTAACAATAAGGGAAATGTTAGAGCAACCAAAGCCTACATCCATACAAGCAGTCAAGGAACAATGTACTAACATCAACCAAGATTATTTACATGTGAACCACCAAGCATGGAACGTACAGAGTATCAAGCATAGTAAACAAGAAACAGGAAACTAATAGTAGAGACAACCTACAAATTCTACCATTTCACAGAGCATAACATTTTAGGAAACTAAGCAGCCAACAACAGAATCACAATCATAGCTTAACTCACACACACATACTCGTGGGTAGGGCTTAGACGGCCGACGCTACCCATTCCTTACCATTTGACGAACCAAAAATAGGGACAGCCACACCAGCAAATGACAGCAGCTTCGACTCTGGCTCCAGCTCTTTGCAGCTTCACGGTAGTAACAGCTCCATCACACTCGGCCTTCAACATTTCCAGAGGAGAAGCTCTCGGCTTCTAGCTCCTACCTCTAGCTCTTCAAACTTCAGCAGCTCCCTCCAAAGAGAGTTTAGCTCTCCCCATTGGCCATAATTCCCTTCACAGTCCCTTCTTCAACATTTCAATGGAGCCACTCCACCCCCTGCACACCCATGCCATGCCCTGCTGTTGGCCTCCATCCCCTATGCACTCACTGCTGTCGGCTTCCAGCACAAGGAAGCCACATCCCACGGTTGATTTCTTTAGAGCAAAATGGAAGAAAGATCCGCTAAAGCTGAACCACGAGCTGGACCACTGGCCTCTGGCCGGTCTATCACGAACTGGAAGCCACCCAGTGCTCTGATGCGAAAATGCCCACCGAACGCCGTGCTCCGGGCACCCTAGCTAATGCCCGACCATTAGAACATGAAGGTGAAGGAGGAATTGACTGGACATACCTCCAATCACTGCCAGAAAATTCCACAGCGGAAGTCCCAATTTGCCTTGTAGAAATTGCCCAAACCGCCCCATAGCCGCGACCTGCCACGTCTCACTGCTCCACACCGCACCTGGACGTCATGCACGCTAGACCCGTCATCGTCGTCTCCTCCCCATTGCACCCTCACTCCCTCATCGCCTCTCCCTTCCTCTCTCTGTCTCTCTTCATTTTCGGGAATGATCGAATGCCATTCCTTGGCTTTTAGCAAAGAATGGCCTACGAGCCATTCTTTTCTCCACCAACAATCGGTTCACGCAAATCGGTTTACTTATTTCCTCTCCCATCAACTCCTTCATTAATCAATCCACTAAATTTTCTAATCCCATTTCAATTAAATCTTTTAATTTATTAACTTTAATCCAATTTATCCAATCTATTCATTAGCTTTAAAATACCCCTCAATAGATTTAATTTAGAAAATTAAATCCAATTTATTTCTTATCACTAAAATACCCCTAGGCCTCATGCTCATAATATGCCCTGTAATATACCGATAATTAAAAATATTGAGGTATTACACGATTGTCCCTATAACGCATGGAGAGAAATTTCCATGACTTCCAAGGTTTCTGCTACAATAATCCCCTCTGTGGTTGGTTCAAGTTGGTCCGGTTTGTCAGGTGAATCTACCAAAATGAATTGGAGTAATTGATTTTTGAATGTATGCCTTGGTATATATTTTTTGTCACACTTGTAGTAGAGGCCCATTTTTTTTAATTTGTAATTCAGACAGAGAGATTTTTTGAAATGTCTGAATTGGTTTGGGAGAATCATCAACCGGATGGTTGGCTGTTGGAGGGCTATGGGTAATTTTATCTGGCCATTTAGAAGCATTGAATTGTCGGCTAGGTCTCGATCCTTTATGTAGAGCTACAATAGCCCCTTCTTGGAGGAGAGCTACTTCAAAGGTTTAGGACAAGGCAGTGGGACGACTAATTTTAACCATAGACTGGATTCCTTCATTGAGGCCATTAGTAAAAACATCAATGAAATATTAATCAAACATGGAAAGCAAGGAAGGTTAGACCAAGGCCTTGGTCTTGGTCAATTCCGCAGAAAATTTGTCCCGGGTAGCATGGGGAAAACGAATACTAAATCCATCATACCAAACATCACCTTGATCTTGCGTATAGAGTTTAGCTAAATTAACCAACATATGATCCAAGGTCTGTGGATAGTGAAATACTTACTAGCTTTATGGATCCATTCATGAAGGTGGGTCCCCATAAATGAAGGAAGATCTAGTCGGGGCATCTGATGCTGGAGTAGGACGTCTGCTCGAACAACATCCATTGGTCGAGTTTGTGGCGAGCCATGGAAGCGACATTAGCCTCTGAAAACAAGCCTTGACAAATGGGTGCCGTAGGAAGATGAAGCGCAGACATGACCACCTCATTTTTAGATAGTATAAGTTTCTCTATATCGAGAAACGAGTTGTCCGTCCATTCCTGGCGAGCTGTCAAGTGCTGGAGATGTTGATCGAAATTATCCAAATGGCCGAACACTGCTGCCAGCGAGGCACTGAATGACTTGAACTCTCCTTCCAAACGCTTAACGACCTCTTCTGTGGATTTGGTGCATGTTTCAAACATGGAGAATCGGTGGCTCTGATACTAATTGTTATGGATGCCGAAAGTAAAAATGGAATGGAGTGGAAGATTATTGTATATTATGATACTAGCGGAGGAATTACACTTAAGCTTCTGTAATCCCAGAGTACAAAGAAGGGAAAGATTATAAGAAAAGCAAAGAAAATAACAGGAAACAAATTCTTCATCATGCCTTTCCTCCTCTCGGCCAAATTTATAGTTTCTCTCAGCTCTAACTGTCTTCCATGTCAGCAGGGGATGTCTGTCCTGTCTTCCACATCAACCTGTGACGTCTATAACTTCATCCACATGGGACGTCCGTCCTGTCTTCCACATCACATGGGACGTCTGTAACCAGAGGACGTCCGTAACTCGAGGACGTCCGTCCTATCTTCTACATCACATGGGAGGTCCATAACCTTCTACTATTTCTTGGATCGTTTGTGTAATATCCCGATTTTTCTTATGTTTAAAATCGTGTAAATTTAAAACTTTTCTTTTATAAAATCAGAGTAAGATTTTTCTTTTAAAACCGAGTGTTAAATTCATTACTTAAAATTCTTTTTCAACTTTATCTCGTTTAAGAAATAATAATGTTTCAAAACATTTTAGCAGCATAATCAATTTCATTTATGAAAATCATCTTTCTTAAATATATAGCAGAAACATTAAGTAAAAGCAATAAAACAATTGTTAAACTTTAACTGTATACTTTATTATTTACAAATACCATTTACTCTTAGCCCAGCCAGCCACAAGATCCGTGCATATAAATACCAAATCACCTGCTCCATCTATTTCCAAGCATATACCTACATCAACAAGACTTAAACTAATGAGTGTAACACTCAGTAAGTGATAGGATGAAATGCAATGCATATGTTATGTATGATCATGTGATGCATTACAGAAAAGAACCGTATCTTTTATGTTAGGCCGAGAGTCGGATACGTCTTATGGTCATGTGGCTTATCCGTCACTCCGATGAGGAGATACATCCATTAGGGGTGTCATCACATACCATGTAACATCCTGTAACATTTTTCTGTATAAAAATTTTCTTTTCTTTAAATTATTTGCATAATTGAAAACCAGAGTCATAAACATACAGCGGAAGTCTTAATCGTATAGAACACACAGCGGAGTCCTTTACAATTAAAATCCATAAACCCATTATTTAAATAACCACTTAAATAAATACACTAACTTAAAACATTTATTTGAAATCATAAAACACTTAAAAGCCTTTAAAACATTTATTTCATTTTCGTGAGCCATAACCACAGGTCAATGTCGCCAACAGTACAAACGCCCACACAACAATACTCCTCACCTACGTCATTTAACAGCTTTATCCATTCATCTACTCCTTACCTACATCAACTGGACCTAACTATGAGTTTAAATATCAGTATATAGTATAAACGTAAAACATGAAATTCACCTACAATTTCTATAACATCGTATACTGTTTTCTGTTTTGTTTCTCTATTACTATTCATGTCTTTATCGTTATTTCTTTTGCTTATATGTCGGGAGTATCAAACTAGACCATACAAACATCTGTTTACTATTTCTATCTTTTACTATTTATATGCCGGGCGTATCAAACTGGACCATACAAACATCTATGCCAGGTATAACTAACCAGACCACAGTTGATTTATGTGCCGGGCGTAACTAATAGGACCATAGTCGTTTATCTTTGGTTTCTGTGCTAGGTGTAACTAATTGGTTCACAAAAACAGCTATTTACATTTCTTACTATTTCATTATGTTGTCTCATATTGTTTCAGTCTTTTCCTGTTTACGTGTCGGACGTATCGAATCGGACCACATAGACATCTGTGCCAGGCGTATCAAACTGGTCTAGAATTATTTTCTTATCTTGATTTCTGTCTCGGGCCTAACAAACCAGTCCACAACTGTTTACTTATCTTTGGTTTCTGTGCCGGGCGTAACAACCAGGTCCATAAAAAAAACTATTTTACGTTCACTGTGCTGGGGATAACTAACCGAACCACATGTTCTTTGATTGTATCCTTAAAACATGATTCATTTCTAACTAAGGAACTGAACTTATTCTATAAACATACAATTCATAACAATCAACAATACAAATAATAAACACCCCATAATTCCCGTAATGTAGGTCCTTTCTGACAAAACACATGTACTACCTGAAGTTCTTAGCTTTTAAAGGGTTTAGTACTTAGAGTCTCTTCTCAAAACCTATTTATCACAACATAATTTATCAATAATAATTCCTCAATAGTTAATCCTAACTCTAACCAAATCATTGTAACTTCCTAATAATTTGTTTCACAATCATAATTCCAGGCTAATAGTGTATTCCAACTTCCTTAGCATAAACGCATAATTATGCAGTACACTCATTTGCACGCAATGACCAATATTAATTCCAATCTTATCTTACAACTAATACTACATGATAATAACTGATTTAATTAATAACACCCTAATATATAAATTCTAGCTATTAAACATGCTTAGTGGATTAATCTATTTCCAACTAATAGCCAACCCTAATCCATAATATGTCCATTATCACTTAACTTCAACTACAACAATCACTATCCAAATTCCAGAATTCATTTATCCAATAATAATCACAGAGGGTGTACACATGAATAAATCCCCAATCAAAACGTGAGTGAAGATTGCTTACCCCATCCAAGAATTAGAATATGAAGAGAACTCCTCTTCACATTCTAGCACTTCACAGCTTCTGTAAAATTCACAACACTCTTCTAAAATTCTCTTCTCCTTCTTCAAGAAACCCTCATAGTTTCCCTTCCTCAGATTGCCTCTTCTCATATAAAATCGCCAAAACCCTCACAGTTCGTTCAACATCACAGCAGTCATAGAGTTCTCATGATAATTTGGCAGATGTTTCTCACTCTTCCTTCTCTCTCAAACTTGACACTCTTCACCCTCTATTTATAGGCTACAAAACTTGACCCATCATTAACTCTCAGAAGACAAAAAGGCAAAGGTCTTGTAGTCCATTAATGCCCATTAATGCGAAGATGGAAAGCCAAAGGATTTGCAGTCCATCAATGCCCATTAATGCAAAGATGGAAAGCCAAAGGACTTGCAACCCTTCAACGTCCAACAACTCTTCGACTTCTAGACGTTACAAAACTCTTCATCGTCCAACAACTCTTCAACTCCCAGACGTTACGAAACTCTTCATCATCTAACAACTCTTCAACTTCCAGACATTACGAAACTCTTCATCGTCCAACAACTCTTCATAAATGATGGCGTTCAATCACGCCAATCATTCTCCTCCATAGCGATCGACCGCCATTGATTCATCAGCAATTGTCCATCTTCATGCCGGTCGATAAATGCCGGTCGATCGACACCTTGTTGATCGACCGCCCAGATCGACCACAGACTCCAAGTGCTTTATTCTCGTTTAAATGTCTAGACTATTCATATAAATTCTCCCTATATATAATATATATATATTACCCTTAATAAACTATAATTCACTTTTCCAAATATCCAAACCTTCAACATATATAAAATATTTCACCATTCCATCTTCACATATCCTCCATTAAATCCAATATGTCCTAAAATTTTATAAATCTTATATCTTCAATCTTATAATATCCAATTGCGTCCAAATATGTTTTCTCTAACTCTTTCCACTGACTATCAAACTAAATGATATCATTTAATCTAACTCCAATACCATTAAACAGTTCTTCAATTAACGTCAATCCTTCCCTTAATCTAACTACGAACATAACGGGGTATCATAATTCACTTATCCCAAATGCATTTCTCTTGACCAATATCCTTACTTGTCCAACTAAGCTGCTAATATCCTCATTAACACTTAAGCTATACTTTCAGCTCAACGAAGATTTGGGATATTACATACCGTCACAGCACTCTTTTGTTGATGACATTGGGGATTTTCGTATAAGAGAATGGATGAACCCTACAGTCCATGTGGCTAAACTGTCCCTCTGCTCCCTACATGGGAAGAGATACATTCATTTGGGGAGTCACCACCGATGGACAGTCATCCATTCTCCTGAACCTTCACATGTCTATTTACATATATTATGCATGTCATACAATATGTCAGCAATTTCATAAGTCCTAATCATGATGCATGGATGTCATATACAGTGCATATCATATCTCTATACAACCTCGAAATGTGATCATATAAATACCTCGATGTAAACAAGTCATTAAAAGAACCTAAATCTAAGAAATAGTCAACAAACAACCTTAATTCTTGTGATATAGGGTCAGAAGACCAAAGCACAGTAAGTATCAATTTACCTGGATGCTTTCACGCGTACCCGCACCGAACATTATCTTTCTTCTATCTCAATACCTTCACAATTCCATAACATTTATCATCAATAATCACGATCCATTAACTTCAATATCATCTATACCATTATTCCCTATTATCCAAACAATAATCCAACTTGAAGAATAGAATTCACATCAACGGATCAACATCTTCAACTCATCTCTTAACACCTATTTAATTAAGTATAACCATCTGTTATTATTCAATAGCCTACCACCAAATTTACAGGGCATATATTCACATTCATGATTTATCGGCAGAAATCACAATAACCATAAACAGGTAACAAGAGCTCACTCCCCAACATGTAAACCTCGACTATGGCCACCAACAATAAATCACAAAGAGAATAACCAAATAACAGTGCACCATATTCTTCATCCACATATCCACAAATTATAATAGAGAGCATTAACAGAGCATATATCCACCACAAAACCAAGGGGCAAAACCCAACAGAGGCATGATTCACAAAAGAACTGAGAGTTCAACATCAATAAATCACAACGAGCATATAAAATTATATCCATTCATCCAATTAATATTCTTCACTCATTCATCTTCTACTTATCCTTACAATAAATTCCATAAAAGAGGTGAAGAACAGCTTACCAGAGAAACACCCGAGGAGAACACCCGAGAACCCAGAAGCTGAACCACCACCCTCACGTTTTCCACCATTCAGAAAGCTTTCCACTTTATAGCTCACAGCTTCCCCCCTCTATCTCCCTCTTTGTCTTCTACTCTGTCGATTTTATGCACAATTTTCTTGACAGTATCCCTCCAATCTTTCACCATTTTTGAGAGACTCTGACTCAATCTGATTTCTCCAGTACCTCATTAATTCACTTCAGTTGAGTGTTATGCCAGTTGGAAGGGAGAAGTGTGGCAAATTCTTCTCGGCCAAACACACTTCACACGAACTGGTTCACATTGCTGAATCAACCGGTTTGTTGAAAGACGAATAGCGTGGTCTGTCCATTGCAATTCCAGCCACCCCTACCATCGTGTTCGTCCCTGCCATTTCCAACTGAAGCAATTCACTTCGCCAATTTAGACTACCAAAATACCCGAATCAGAATGTCATGGAGGAGAAGTTGAAATGCAAAATTACTGACTTACAACGACTGATGATTTGGATGATTTGCAGCTCCAAATCGTCCATGTGAGCCACGACACACCGAGCCTTAGCTCCGTAACCTGTCATTCGTTCTCCTTGCATCGACGCCGACAGCCGACGAACATCTCGTTCGTCGAATTCCATCATGAATCCCGACTTGCCCGAGCTCCATCTCTTGCTCTCAAACTTGCTCTCCCTCTCTGTCTCCCTTCACCCTCTCTCTTTCTCGACCTCTCTCTCCCTCTCAAATGGTTTGCGACCATTTTGTTTCAAAATTCAAATCGAACTGGTTCAACTTCCCTCCCTTTCTCCCTTAATTTTCCTTTTTAAATCATTAATCCTAATCACCTTAATTTTAATTTATTAATTTAACACTTATTTTAACTCCATTTTATCTCAAATAAATCATTTTATTCAAATAGAATTTATTCCCACTAGCTTTGTCTTCAAACTAGACCGGTTCAAGACAGATTGATTCAACCCCTTTATTTTTCGTTTTTCGCTTAATCAACATTTTTTTGGTCAAGGAAGGCATCTAAAGTCTCGACCGCATGTTGACCAAAACATCCAAAAATGCAAACATATTCAAACGCTCCTCGTCCGCACTCGACCGCAGAACGACAGAAAGGTCAAATAAATTGGACATATTTAAATGCTCCTCATCCGCACTCGACTGTCCGTCGACCACAGAACGACCAAAAACCCCCAGTGTGACCTGGAACGCGTTTAGGTTGAGACACCATGTCCAATCTCGACCTCGGCTTGATCCAAAATGTAAGAAGTCATAGAATTGAAATTCGGTCAAGACATTCGACCCAATCATGACCGCTAGTCGACCGAAAACTTGGAATGCACAATTCGGGATAATTTTCCATGTTTAATTTAATAACCCAATAAAATACTCCTTCCAAATTAATCTTAATTATCATCCAATAAATTTCTATAAATTTTAATCTAACAATTATGTCATTGGTAATACCCCGATACTTATCTAAATAATCAAAATACCTGCAATTACTTTCTAATTATCCTTATTAAATTATATTACAGAAAATTGGGGTATTACAGTTTGCGTCTTCCCTTCCACATCAACCTGTGTGGGTCATAACATGTTTCTAAGCTATTCTAGTTCCAAACCAGAAAACCGTCTTTTGACTGTGGATATTGATCTATCAAATACCTCAAGCAAGATATGTATATTGGTTTTTCTGGCTCAACAGAAGGAAGAATAGAGCTTCATAAAATTGTAGATTGGAGTTTTCAGATGTTATACCAGCAGCGGCACTATGGGGAAGGATGCGTAGAAGGGAACCATGTCGTCCTGCTCGTTAAAGCCTGAAGGAGCCAGAACGATGTCGTTAGCTGACATGGAAGAGACTAAAGACATTACATATCTATAGAAGGGAAGAAACGAGAATAGTGTGTGAAGTTTATTGTATTTCATTTCTGCCATTGTCTTATAATCCTTTTGTAATACTTAGCCGAGAACGGCTTTTGAATGAAAAATATTCGTCCATCTATTTCTCTTCCTCTTGAATCATAAAAAATTGGTATCAAACTTGTAACGATCTTACAATGACGAAGACACGTTCTAAGGCATAGGAGGAAACGCTCCGGTGAATCGACGGAGAGATGAAGGGAATTGACTCTTCATTCAACACTATTTTTTCCCACTTAAAGGTATCAGATAAAATATTTCAACAGATGATGGCTAGTCAGGATCATCTAGAGGCCACTGTTCTCATTCTTGTATAGGACTCTGTGACTAAACACGAATCGGTTATGGCGGCTTTTGCGCAATTACTTCCACAATGCACTGAGCCGCTGCAGAATAGAATTTCAGTTGATTCTACTTCATCCAGTTCACAAGTGCCTCCACCGATTGATTGCTTGAGGCCAGACATTAGTTCTCACTCAAGCTTACCTCGACTAGAACTACCGTTCTTCTCTAGAATTGGAACTGGACCATAGGAATGGATCCGAAAAGCAAATAAATATTTTTAGCTACAATAGACTCTGTCTCATCTCCGTTTGGGCATCGCTGAGTTGCACCTCCAAGATTAATCTAATACTTGGTTTGACGGATTTATTTTCTCTTTTCCACAAGCAAGCTGGGACCAGTTTGCTACTAAGCTATGTAGACGTTTTTCAGAAAATACTGCGTAAGAAATTATAGAAACCTTCTCCAAGGTTTATGAAGTTAGTACAGTGAAAATTATATTCAGCGATTTGAAACTCTTAAAGCATTAGTCCAAGTTTCAATACCACGTATGTCCGAAACTTACTATATTGTTATTTTCACTAATGGTTTGAAAGATAAGAAAAGAGCCACTATAAAGAGCAATCGGCCTTCCACGTTAGCTCTTATTTTTGAAGTTGCTTTGTTACAGGAGCAATCAATCCAAGTTTCACAGCGTCTACCTAAAATTAATAAATCTTTTGCTGTGTCTAAATGGCCGGATAAATTGAACCCAGTTTCCACCCCACCTAATTCTTCTTGGTCGCGCTTACCAAAACTCTCTCAGGAAGATTTGAACTTAAAACGCAAATTTGTACTATGTTTTAAATGTGATGACAAATACACTATCGGCCATGTTTGAAAAAATCAGTCGCTCAATTTTCTCTTGGTAGCTTCCTCGGATCCAGAACTCCCAGATTCTTCCAGTCCTACAGAGGATATTCTTGTAGATGAAACAGAGGAAATTGAAATTTCTCTTAATGCTCTGGTAGGTTATACATCTCATTCCATTGTTCGTATCATAGGCTAGATTGCTAAACAGTCCATTTTAAATCTTATAGATAGTGGAAATACTCATAGTTTTATTGATGAGTCAATAGCTAAACGTCTTCATTTTCAAATAGAACACACACACTGTTTAATGGTTACAGTAGCTAACGGAGCCCAGATGCTTAGTGCATCTGTTATATAGCTAATTCACAAGAGTATGCATGGTCATGATTTCTGTAATACCCTGATTTTTGTATCAAAAATTTAAAAAGAATAAATTGGAAAATAATTAAAGATATTCGAATTAGTCGAATAATTATTGAGGTATTACCAAAGACGTAATTCTTAGATTATAAATTCGGGGAAATTATTGAATGATAAATCAGGACTAATTTAGGAGGAAAAATATTATATTGGATAAGTAAATTAATATGGGGATAATATTTAATTGAAGAAAATTAAGTAAATGGAAAGAAGATTATAAATAATTGGAGGAAATAAAGTGAAGAAAAATGGGAGGATGTTGAACCAGTTCAGTTCAAACTGGTCCAGTTTTGGGGAAAGAAAAATTACATTGGCCTTCTGCCATATTACGCGAGAAACAGAGAGAGTAGATGAGCGAGAGAGAGGGAGATCAAGAGAGAAGAGAAGGCGACGGCGAGTGGGAGGCGACGGATGACGGCGAGGCTCAGGTGCACGTTCTCCGGTGCATGGCGGCGACAGTGTGGTTGCGGGGTACGCGATGAATGGCGAGCTAGGGCTCGGGTTGCACCTCGTGGGACGATTCCTCTGGTGTGCTGTGATTTCCATTGTCGGGCCATCGTAGGTTGATTATTTCTGCTATGTTCTTCTCCCTTTGGAAATTTTGTTGCTCGGCATTTTCAGTGTGGCGATTTGGCCTGGACCAATCGGCGGGGTAGCTTCGGTTTGATCGGTTGGAGGTGGTGTTCTGAGTACGGTTCAGTCCGGGTAGGTTCGTGTTGCTGGCCCTTATCTAGTAGTTTTCCACGTGGATTCTGGGCATGGGACCCCTCTCCCTTGATGTGGGCAATTCACGTGGGGTCTCCTCTTCCTGCCTATAATTCGATGGCAGTGGATAAGCTCTGTGCAGTGTTGAAGAACAATAGCTGGAAACGGGAAGGTGAGAGTATTTCCTTATGTGATGTGTGTGTGTGAATTACTCTGTGAACTGTGGAGAAAGAAGTGAACTCTTGTTTGGTGTTGACGTTGCTCTGGACTTCAACATTTAAGAAGTTGCTGGACTGGCATTCCGTTAAGGGTAAGTGTTGGTGTTAGAATTTCATTGACTAATTATGAATTTCCAACATACATTGGGTCTTGTGGGTTGATTTCCCACTAGTTCTGTTTTGTTTAAGAATCGGCTGGGAGTGCTCTCTGTCAATGGACTAAGAGCAGTATGTGAAGATTGAGTTGCCGGGTGCATGAGAAAAACTGACAGCGATGAAGGTGGGGAGGTAGCTCCATTCCACTGCTTCTCCAACTCCGGTAAGGTTTCTGCACATTCCCCTGGTCTCTCGGCTAAATTTTGGGATTTGGGTTCAGTTGTAGTTTGATGAGAAAATGACGATAAGTTGTCTGTGATTTTGCTTGGGTTATGAGTTCTGTTTTGTTGCCATTTTTTATGAAAGAAATGTCGATTGTATCACCTTGCCTTGCTGCGATTTTTGTAGTCCTTGTATCTACTGTTATTCTGTTTTATTGCTTTGAAAATATGTAAGAAGATAGTGGTGATTTCTATTTGTCCAAAGTTTGAATTATTGGAATGGAAGTTAGTTTAATGATTGGATAATCTGTGAAGGGAAAATCATGTTGTGGGAGATGAATTGTTGGTTTTATGTACTGCTCAAACGTATGCATTGCTGGAGATTTCATTCTGCCACTTAAGTTATTATTAATTGTGTTAATGTTCTGCCAATGGGCTGAATGAGGAAATTTCTCTGTAGAAATTAGTTTTGTTCACAGTTTTGATTTTGCCAGAGGAAAATTATGTAGAATTGTTAAACTCGTTTATTACCTATGATAGTGGGATATTGTTGGACTATGATTATTGTTTGGATGTTATTAGTTTGAATTGCCCCTGTTTGGTTAAGCGGGTATGCTTATGGGTGTTATGTTACATGGGGGATTAAGGTTGTGAAGTCTTTGTTAAGTTGTTAAGATATATTGTTTGATAAATTGTTCAATTGGTGAGCACATGGAAAAGTTGAAATCTCTGTCTATTGGAATTGGAAATATGCTCTGTTAGCTTTGTTCACCCTTTGAAATAATTATTACGATTTTATTGGTTAATTGGTCGATGAGAATAATGGACGGGAAATGTGAAATTAAATGGACAAACGGTATGAAAGATGAAATTATAATTGATAAATATATTAATAAATAAATGATAATTATTTTAAAGGTACAGAGAAGAGAGAAGATACAAAAACACGCTATGGACGCCAAGCAAGTTGATACTTACTGTGCTTTGGTCTTCGGACCCTACATCACAAGAATTAGGACTGTATGTTGTATGTTTACTAGAATTAGGTTCTTTTAATGATATATTTATTAGACATTTTTATTATCATATAGGATTGTATGTATTCACGAGCATATTGCATGACATACTTAATATATGTAAATAGGCATGTGGGGGTTCGGGAGAATTGGGGATGACTCTTTTTGATGACACCCCTATTGGAGTGTCTACTCCCACGTAGGGGGCAGTGAGGTACGGTTAAGTCACGGGAACCATAAGATTCTCAATTCTCTTGTTCTGAAATTCCCAATATCTTCAACAAAAGTGAATGGGTATGGCTCATGGTGACACCCCTATTGGTGTGTTTCTTCGTCAGAAATACGGTTAAGCCACGAGACCAATTGACGTATCCATCGCCCCGGTTAACAGACGAGATACGATTCTCATCTGTAATGCATCGCATGATCATGCATCATATCTGCATTTCATTTTCTTATATCACTTAATGAGCGTTAGACTCATTAGTTAGGTCTTGTGATGTAGGTATGTACGAGAAACAGGAGAACAGGTCAAAGACAGTTGATGAAGGATTTGCACTAGTGGATCTTGTGGCTAGCTGGGCCAAAGAATTTAAAAGGGAATTTATTGGTAAAAAGGGTTTGTAAATTATTTAATATTCTTTAATACTTTGTTTTAATTCCGCTGTGTTTTATAAAAGGATTTTATTACTTATACTGCAATTTATAAAAGGGTTTTAAGAAAAGAGTTTTAACGCTCGAGTTTTATAAAGGAAGAATACTCTGATGTTTATATAAAAAGAAAAGTTTTGAATTTCATGGGATTTTAAAATAAATAAAAATCTGGATCGTTACAATTTCAGTTTTGCTTTTCGAGCCCTACCTTTGGGCAACAGTGATTTAATATAGGGAATTGACTAGATCAATTTTGTTAGCCCTGTCACATTTGATTTATCAAAGGGAATTCTTCGGATTACAATTGTTGGCATAGAAATTTGCCTTTCTATTAGCTCCATGATATCATCTTTAGAGCTTTGCTCATCCAAGAGTTTTTCTAATTGCCTTTGGGGTCAATTACAATCAATGTCAGTAGATGTACAACATCATCTGATTCCCCTGGTTATTTAAGCACTGTTAGATACATTCTAGGACATTTTTCAAATTCCAAATGGCTTTCCTCCACAATGGTCTCATGATCATGCCATTCCACTTATTGATAATGCCAAGCCATTCCAGCTTGCTCCGTATCGTTGCCCATAATTCCACAAAGCTGAAATAGACTGTTTGGTTCAAGATATGCTTTCAGAGGGGATCATTGTTCTGAGTACCTGTTCATTTGCTTCGTCCATTTTTCTTGTGAAGAAAAAGGATGGCCAATAGAGGTTTTGTATTGATTAGCGGCAGCTTAATGCTATAACTCATAAGGATAAATTTCTGATACCTCTCATTGAAGAGCTTACTGATGAACTCCATGGCTTGGTTATTTTCTTAAAGATTGATATGCATGCTGGATACCACCAAATTAGAGTTAAAGTTGAAGATTGCCATAAAACAACCTTTCAAATTTATCAGGGATTATATGAGTTCCGGGTGATGCCCTTTGGGTTGATGAACACACTGGCCACTTTCCAATCCCTTATGAATAGTGTGTTCAAGCCATTTCTATGAAAATTTGTGCTGGTTTTTTTACCGACATCCTTGTTTATAGCCCTTCTCTAGAATCTCACTATGCTCATTTGCAATCTGTTTTGCAGCTTCTACGCTAGCATTCATTATTTGCCAAGTTGTCTAAATTTGATTTTGGATAGCCTTGTGTCATTTATTTGGGCCACATTATATCTGCAGCTGGTGTAGAAGCTGACTTGGAAAAAATAGCTACTATGACCACTTGGTTGGTTCCAACTTCTATTAAATTGCTATGAGGTTTCTTAGGCTTAGTAGGGTAGTACAGGAAGGTTATATGCAGGTATGGGGCTATTGTTCGTCCACTGACATATTTGTTGCGTAAAAATGCATTTTCCTAGTCTGAAGATGCTGAATTGGTCTTTCAAACTCTTAAATAGGCTATGTCCACTTTTGGCCTTACATAATTTCCAGCAACCATTTATCATTGAAATCGATGCTTACTACGGTGGTATATGAGCAGTTTTGCTTTAGAATCACAAACCTATTACTTTCCTCAGTAGGCCATTTCATTCCCGTAATCTGGGTCTATCCATTTATGAGAAGGAACTATTGGCTTTGGTCCTAGCCGTCCAGAAGTGGTGCCATTATTTGAAAGGCAAAGAGTTCACCATCTGTACGGATCATCAATTCCTCAAGTTTCTTCTTGAGCAGCATATCACTACTCCTCTGCAACAAAAGTGGTTAACCAAGTTATTGGCGCTACGCTATAATATTCAATACAAAAAAGGTCATACCAATGTGGTTGCTGATGCGTTGTCTAGACATGAGTTTAATGTTTTGTCATGCCACTAGATTACAATAGTTCTTCCTCTGTGGATCCGCGAAGTCATGTCTAGTTTGATGGACCATATGCACACCTATGAGAGGGGTGAATATAGCGGCCTAATTTTTTTCGTTGTTTTTTCTAAAACCCTATGTGATTTAATGCATATAATTAAATAAACAATCACACATATATGCAACAAAATAAAGAGAGGGTTAGAGAGTGTACACAAAAGTTTGTTTAAGCGGTTCAACAAACCAGCCTACGTCCGCGCTCCAAAATTCCACTTGGAGATCCACTAACCATTACAATAATGACTATTATCTGGTCACCACCACCCTTTGACTATTCTAAGTTGTCAACCTTTGACTATTACGGGGTGTCACCCTAAATTTCACTATTACTGGGGAGTCAACCTTTTGGTTGAACTTACAGGTGTTCAATCGTGTCGTTGATTGTTTCGGGGCGTTACTCTTATATGAAAAATTAGTAGGGAGTCACCCTTTACAATTAAGTACAAATGCGTTTGAGAAATTTAAAGCACAAAAACTAATCCAAACTCTCCCAAATTGAATTCTCAAGTTTGGGATAGGGAGAGTAAGATTTTATAATCTCAATAATGGATTTGGAATCAAGTATAATTTTGGCAAAGCTTCACCTCAATTTTGGGTTGTGTAAAATGTGCTATGGAAGCCTATATTGTAACAACCGAATTTTCTTCGTAAATCCCTTGTAAAAACTCGTTAGAAATTATTATGCTTACATTTAAGAAATATCAGAGTGCAAGCCGGGCCGTTAGAAAACACTTAAAACGTTGCGAAAATAATACGTATGTGGAAGCGTAAATATTGAAGGAAATGACTCGCCATTTAGTCATAATTTAGGAAAAACTTAATTAACTTAAATTACAATACAATTATCTTTACTTTTCACGCAGCCTGGCCAACCGCAAGCTCACGCATGTAAATCCATCATCCAATGCTTCTAATATAACGCTATCTTCTTCTACGAGTACCTACACCACGAGTAAACTGTAAGCCTAAAAAGGCTTAGTAAGGAAAGGGTTAGCAATTAAATAATAGAATTTAATTACAATTATTAACCTAGATGATTTAAACATGCTTTTAATAACTAACTCGTTTAGGTTAACTAAATCAATTAGGTTAATATTCTGGACAGATTAATAACTTGATTAATATTCTCAACAACATATAAGAGAGTTCATATAGCAACCATAACAGACACACAATGCACGACAAGATTAAAGAACGATAACATGCTTGTTATAACCTAATTTATTAACATGCTTGTATTATTTACCTTACTTGGGTTAGCTAAATTGATTAGGTTAACCTACTATTATAATTACTTATTTTAGATAATATGCTTAAAGGGTTGATTTACTATAGCAGGAAGTCATGGCATAAACAATAAGGAAATCATCTATAAAGCTACGCAGTATCAACAGAGAATTTACAGAAACATACAGAACACTCAAGCATGGGTAAACGTACAGGTTCACACTATCACAGAGAGCAATCGCATAGAGCATCCAAAACATACAGCCAACAAGCATATAAACATGCAGAGTATCATAGAAAACATACAAACTCCACAACTCAAGCACACATACTCGTGAGTAGGGCTTAGATGGCCAGACACTACCCATTCCTTACCATACGAAGAACACAACAGGGATAGCTTTCCAACCGCTGGGCAGCTGCAGCTCATGGTTCAACAGCTCCTCCATCGGCAATAGCAACTCACCCATCACCCACTCATCACTAGTCCAACACACATCTCACACAACTCTCCTCCACTCACATGACTCACTCTTTTGCAGCTCACTCTCGCTCTCACCCTCTAGAGCTTCTCATGTAAGGAAAAGAGGAGATGAAGAAATGGAAGGGGAATGAACTATTACCTGGGTGGAGAGAGGGACAACATGATGGCCTAAGGGAAAGGGAGAGGAAGGAGGCTAGGTAGGGGGAGGTGGCTATGGAAAGGGAAGTCGTCGCCTAAGCAGGGAGGGAAGACGACTTCGTTGCCCCTTTTATCGTGAATTAATGGACTAAATGACAAAGGATGGGATATTAAACCCTAAAATTACGCTGCACTAGAGACTTTCGGATGAGTGCGGATGACCTCATCTCGTCCGCATTCGTCCACAAGACCAGAATCTCACATGCTGATGTGCCCCAAGTTCCCATAGCCTGAGCCGTGCCCTGGGCACCTTTATTTCTAACTTCTTATATGTTTTGTAGATATTTCTTTTCTATCCAATTTGGAGGAAATTTTTATTCAATGTCACAAAGAGGATTTGGTGTATTTGGACTAGTGGATATCATGCAATCATAGAAGAAAATTAGGAGCTGTCCAATTTTGCCTAGAATCTGAATAGCAGACGTTCAAGGGCTATTTTGACAATTGGGACGGCGTCGTTTCAACTTTAGTCCTTCATATCAAATGTAGCCAACAAACAGAGCTTTCCAAGGACATATTGGGCGTTTTATTTGGGTTTGGTTTACTATATCTAATGTTCATTTTACAGAGACTGATTTTCAAAATCGGATTTATTATTTTGTTATTGTTAAAGGGCTGTTTAGGTCATTATCTAATTAGGGTTATTTTAGTCTTTTTCTTTTATTGTAAAACTCTTAGGGTTTTATAAGCCCTCCTTGCTGAATGAAAACGTGATTTGGATTGAATACAAAATTTGGTTCTCTTTGAAGAGCAAACCCTCGGCCTCCTCCTCCCTAGCGCCATTCCTCCCATCATCCGTGCAAGGTGTTCTCGAAGCCACTTAGCCTTGCAACTACGGAATATTGTCTCTTCCAATCCCTTGTCTTTGAGGTAAGGATTGTGGTGTGGAGATAAAAGTTGGCTTCAACCCATGGAGAGTGTTGTCCATTCAGCCAACCACAAGTTGCCCCACTCCTTGTTCTTTTGAGTTCTTTGCTACTGGAATGTATTGGTGATTGGTTACCTATCTTTTGCTGAAGTGATCGTTTGTGGTTTATTGATTGGAGGGCTTTCTTATTGGATTATCTTTTTGCTGCGGAAATCTGTTTTCTCATTGGACAATTATTTATACCAGATTGAGGGGTCTGTTTGAGGCCCTTGGGTCGTTTATATTAATTCAAGCCCTTCTGGAGATTTATTCAATATTGAGTCAAGTAGCTTCCTTCCAAAGTTGGGCTTCATTAGATATATGCAACTCGAGATATTCATGATTGAATCTCAGATGGTAAATCTGCCTAGTTTAAACCCTAGTTTTTGAGTTCCTCTATTACGAGCATAACTATTGATCCAGAGTGTATTTTCTTATGTTTTTTTATATGATTTATGTGACTATGTTGAGCACCTATGTTCCAAATATCAGATCAAGTTCACGTGGGAATTGGGAGTTAAATCTATTTTAATATTGCTCGTTCGATTAAATACAGTTTTCTGGACAGATTTCTCTATTGTGCTTTTGGTGATCTTTGGATCTTATCATTTGGTATCAGAGCGGTGTTGCGCTCTTGCTGCTATTATTGTGATTTAAGGAGTTTATTATGAGTACTAGAAGTGAGGCTCAATATCATAACCCTAGAGAAATGAGAAATAATTCAAATGCACCACCACCCGAGGAAAATCATGAGCCAACCGAGCCTTCTATGAGGGAGATGTTTGAAATGATCCTCAAACTACAGTAACAAGTCAGAACTTCAGTTAATGTTCATGTACGGGGTCCTAGAACTCCAAGACCTAGAAGGAGGATTAGTACTTGAAATGAATCTAGAGGACGGGATGCTATCTTATTTGACGAAGATTGGGAGGAACCCGAGGATTCGGACTCACCAAGTCCTAGAAGGAGATCTCACGGTAATCATGATATGAGGCATGATAAGGTCTCTATCCCTCCATTTAAAGGTTCTATTAATGGTTATGATTTTCTAGAATTGGTCGAAAAGGTGGATCGTATTTTTGATTGTTACAATTATTCCGAAAAGACGAAGCTTCAAATGGTGACATTAGAGCTCTCCGGATATGCTAGTATATGGTGGGAAAACCTTAAATCGCAAAGAAGAAAAACTGGGGAAGTTGAGGTCCGAAGTTGGGAGGCTTTGAAAGAACTCATGAGAAGATGATTTGTCCCTCCGCACTTCAAGCAATAACTATTCCTTCAACTTCAAAAATTGAAACAAGGCTCACTAACGATTGACGAATACTTGACCGAGTTTGAAATTTTAAGGATTCGATACAATGTGGTGGAGCCAATGGAGCAAACCATTGCTCGTTTCATAAAAGGGCTACATAGAGAGATTGGTGACATTGTGAAATTGCAATCATATGAAACTCTTGATGATATTATCCAATTGGCTTTGAAGATAGAAAGACAAGGGAAGAGGAAACTTAAGGAAGGCATGACTCGGCCTTTCCAAAGAGCCAATATCTACCAAAAGCCAATTCCAAAGATTGAAGGCAAGCCTAAGACCGTGAAGTATAGTGATGAAAAGAAGCCATTCAATGACAATAGCAACCGAGATCGAGAGATGTGAAATGTTTCAAATGCTTGGGATTTGGCCACAATGCCTTGCAATGATCAAATTCAAAGGAGATTATTCTAAGAAGAGAAACTAATGAAGTGGTTAGTGAAGATGAGGAAGAGGGTGTCTACAAAATTAAGAACCTTGTTAGCAATAATGTTCCCCCAATACTTATTCTTGAAGAAAAGGAAGTTTATGTCAAAACGGAAATTTCCAGGACTTGTTATGAAGATGATAATATTGAAATAAGGGCATCAGATCTTGAGGAAGAGAAATCTAATGAAGAGGCTATATCTCAACGTGAAAGTTCAGCTTTCCAAGTGAATTCCGAGATATGAGAAATAACAACTGAGTTATGTGATGCTCCATTCGGGTTGTCAAAAAAAGAACCTTCAGTGTTGATTAGACTTCAAACGGAGCTTGAAGAATGGGATGCAACCATCTCTAATTCCAAGAGGTACATGTTATTAAACACACTCATTGATTATTCTTCTAAAATTAGCTAGATTAAAAATTTTGGTCATTCTGACTTTGTTATACTGCTGCAGATTGGAAATTTCATTTATGCTACTGTTAGTGAGCCCTCTTCACATATTGAAATGTCAAATGAGGTTGTTGACCTTTGCATGCTTAGTGGTACAACTATAGAGACACTAGTGACTGAAGAGCACCATGGTATTGAGCTTGATTTTCCAATCGTTAAGAAAAGAGATTATCATAATTGGGATAAATGTCTGAATTTTGTGATTAATGATGCTTGCTTGAGTTGTGAAAGAGTTGTTGTTGATTTGATGATGGAAGACATGTTGATGGGCAATCTTGATGTTTTGTTTGAGAACTATTGTGACCCTATTTTTCTACCCCCGCATGATTTTGTTCTTGCAAGTTATACATCCACTCCCATTGAGCACGCCCACCAAGAAAGGTACCTTCCATTAGTTTCCTTAATTACATGGTTCTTTAAAATTGGGTGGATGGGCAATTCCATTGTTGTTGTTACTGATTTTGAGTTTTGGAAAGAAGGTTTTAATATTGTAGTTGAGGGAAGAAATTCTAAGATTGAAGATTATTTTGATTCAAAGTTACGACCACTACAAGATCTGGATATTGTCTTGTGCGAACTCATAATTCTTCTCCTATCTTTGGCAAGACGGTTTGCTAGTTCCTTTATGAAGAAATTGCCTCAACATGGAAACAAAATTTTTCCATTTGATCCAGGTGGAAGGCATGCAAAGAAGATAATGATGAATACTCCCTGGATTTGAGGGCAAATCCTTTTCAACCCCAGGAGTATGATGTGCCCCAAGTTCCCATCGCCTGAGCCGTGCCCTGGGCACCTTTATTTCTAACTTTTTGTTTGTTTTGTAGGTATTTATTTTCTATCCAATTTGGAGGAAAGTTTTATTCAATGTCACAAAGAGGATTTGGTGTATTTGGACTAGTGGATATCATGCAATCATATAAGAAAATTAGGAGCTGTCCAATTCCGCCTAGAATCTGAGCAGCAGATGTTCAAGGGCTATTTCAACAATTGGGACGGCCTCGTTTCAACTTTTGTCCTTCATATAAAATACAGCCAACAAACAGAGCTTTCGAAGGACATATTGGGCGTTTAATTTGGGTTTGGTTTACTATATCTAATGTTCCTTTTACAGAGACTGATTTTCAAAATCGGATTTATTGTTTTGTTATTGTTAAAGGGCTGTTTAGGTCATTTTCTAATTAGGGTTATTTTAGTCTTTTTCTTTTATTGTAAAACTCTTAGGGTTTTATAAGCCCTCCTTGCTGAATGAAAATGTGATTTGGATTGAATACAAAATTTGGTTCTCTTTGAAGAGCAAACCCTCGGCCTCCTCCTCCCTAGCGCCATTCCTCCCATCATCCGTGCAAGGTGTTCTCGAAGCCACTTAACCATGCAACTACGGAATATTGTCTCTTCCAATCCCTTGTCTTTGAGATAAGGATTGTATTGTGGAGATACAAGTTGGCTTCAACTCGTGGAGAGTGTTGTCCATTCGGCCAACCACAAGTCGCCCCACTCCTTAAGTGGATTCACGGACTCCTCGGCACTGCTCTGTTTTCTTGAAGGTTTTCCTTGTTCTTTTGAGTTCTTTGCTACTGGAATGTACTGGTGATTGGTTGCCTATCTTTTGCTGAAGTGATCGTTTGTGGTTTATTGATTGGAGGGCTTTCTTATTGGATTATCTTTTTGCTACGGAAATCTGTTTTCTCATTAGACAATTATTTATACCAGATTGAGGGGTTTGTTTGAGGCCCTTGCATCATTTATATTAATTCGAGCCCATCTGGAGATTTATTCAGTATTTAGTCAAGTAGCGGCCTTCCAAATTTGGGCTTCATTAGATATATGCAACTCGAGATATTCGTGATTGAATCTCAGATGGTAAATCTGCCCAGTTTAAACCCTAGTTTTTGAGTTCCTCTATTTCGAGCATAACTATTGATACAGAGTGCATTTTCTTATGGTTTTTTGATATGATTTATGTGACTATGTTGAGCACCTATCTTCCAAATATCATATCAAGTTCACGTGGGAATTGGGAGTTAAATCTATTTTAATATTGCTCGTTCGATTAAATACAATTTTCTGGACAGATTTCTCTATTGTGCTTTTGGTGATCTTTGGATCTTATCACAGGCTGGGGACGAGAGATGGCGTCCTTGGCCCCTTTTTGTACCTTCCGCAGATGAGGTTCAGACACCATTCGGCGTCCGCATGTGGCATCCGCTGGCGTCCGAATTGTCCCAAAATGAACAGAGTCGATGCAGACGTAGTCTTCCTTATCCGCAGGGTCGTCCGAAAGTGTCCATAAAATGGACAGATTCAATTTGGACGAGGCTAGTCCTCGCCCGCTTTGTCCGTGATCGTCCAAATCTATCTGGACCTGGATAGATTCAATTTGGACGTGACTATTGGCGTCCGCATGCACTTGGCCGCGTCCGCATTCTCGTCCGAAGCTTCAATAAAGGAAGGGGACGACTTTGAGGATGTGAAAACGCGAAATGTAATTTCCTAACTACCCTATCATCACAATTACATCGCATGTATGGGTGGAAAATACCCTTAGACTTAACGATCAGAACACGTTATGTAATATACCGATAATTAAAAATATCGGGGTGTTACATATATATTTATAGAACTGTCAATTTTCGGTCGACCTAAGCTTTTCGGTCTACTGCTTCTGACAATTGGAGAACATAGCCATTGGAAATATGACCGTTAGAAGTTATTGGCTAAATCTACATGCAGTGGTCGACCGGTTCCATACTGCGGTCGACTGCTGTCTTTGACAAAAGAACTCGGTGTGCAAGGTGTCCGTACAATGGTCGACTGCTCCCAAAGGAAAAGCAAGCTTCTGTGATGTATTTCAGTTGATCGAATCTTTATTCGCAACTGTCCCGCAACTGCAAAAACACCAAAAAATGATAGAATCATTTTGTGAACATTTTTCGGTCGACCTGCTCGACTGAAACCTCGACCGTAGTGTGTCAGAAAACTACCGGATGAATCTATTTACCATTTTGGACACCAAACTCTACCATACATTTGACCGCGGCATGAAGATCAAGCATAGCTGGAAGTAAAGAGCAATGAAATATATATAACAACTTATATATTCACTCCTCCTTTTTGTCATAATCAAAAAGGAGCTCATGGGGAGGAGAGGGGAGTTACCAACAATCAAAGATTATCAAAATACAAATCATTCAAAAACAAATCATTCTCACCCTTTAAAATAAATCTTCTCCCCCTTTTAAAGAATCGATACCAACGGCAAACTATGGAGGGAATACGCATTAAAAGCAAATCATGTGGTCCAAAATAAGATACCAAAGTAAAACAACCACCAACAAGATTCATTCAATTGAAAATATTCTCCTCCTTTGTCATTAAGCATATAAAATTCATGTGAGGGAAATAATTTAAACCAAATTAAATGATGTGAAATGAGACTATTCTATTATTTATCAAGCCTGAAAGAATATCATGAAGATCAAGCATAGCTGGAAGTCAAGAGCAATGAAAGAGAAATGGAAAGACTTTCCAAAAATTATTTTCTTTGACCTCTGAGGCGTGTTTAATTATTTTGAAAATCAAGACAACGTATTTTCAAGAAGCATTCTTCATGAAGATTGTAATCAACTTCCTAAGCTTTCTAACACATGTTAGATCGTTTAATTTGGAGCTCATTGGCTATGGTAAAAGCCCAACGAATAGAAAGCAAAAGTTTAAGGGAAGTCCGATTTTCCAAACTTGGAGATCAAGAAACTTAAGATATGGAAGTCATCCAAGTGGACGATTTCAACATGAAAAGAAGTCCAAGAGCAAGCCCATGAAGATAAGCTTGGAGGACAAGAGAGAGAAAAATATTATCTCTTTAGATATTATCTCTAAAAAGATCTACTTATCTAGGATATTTAGATGCACTTATCTAGAATATCTAGATCCACTTATCTAGGTTATCTTTTATTTAGTTTTAATTTATGTTTTCAATCGGCTATATAAAGTCATCACCGCTTATGTTTTAGGAATGTTGAATTGAATACAAATTAAAGCTTTGCTTTGATTTGGAAATTGGAGTCATCTTTTTTCTTTCTTTGGTGAGTTATATCCAAAGGTCTTTGGTGAGTCATATTCAAAGATCCTCTTGTGTGAGTTATATCACGAGAGAACCTTGCATCTGCATCCTTATCCAAGGAGGTGAGAAGTGGTGCATTCATCCATAGTTCATCCATCGGCAGTTTAAAGTTGCCAACTTTCATATTCTAATATTCCATTATGGAATTTGAGACGATAAAGGACATCCGTTGCTTCACAAATAAATGTGCTGCCTTTATTCTGAGGATGACCGCACCTATATTTCTTGCCCACTTTACGGGTAAGATCTAACCCCCTCCCGTGCACACATCATTAAATCTCCAAGGAATAGATACCAATTAATGCAACCAAGAATGTTAAACCAATTGTTAAGTTCAAGAGTGATACCAATTGAAGAAAGAATAAATTACCGAATGATACTAATTGATGATTCACAATTAAAAACAATTTTTTTTTTCAAATATTGATACCAATTGTAAATCTAAAATTAAAATCAAATCAATTTTGCAAAGTATGATACCAATTGTAAATTCAAAATAAAAATCAAATTTGATGAGAGATACCAAAGATTAAAATCAAGGTCTCAATTCAAATATTTATCCCCCTATGTTAAACACAAGCAAAAGATTGGGGATATAATACAATTTAAGCTTTTTCTCCCCCTTTGAGCAAGAAATAGAATTTATAATTTCTCTCCCCCTATAAACTTATCAACAAGCATATATTAGAGAAAATAATAAGTAGAGAACCATCCACTTAAAAAAATTAACCAATTGACAAAAAAATCATGGATGAATTAAAATAAACAAAAAAAAAATTTTCTCCACCTATCATTATGCACAATCTCAAATATTTGGGGATTAAAAAAAATACCAAATGAAATCTTTAAAATATTATACCAATTGTAGGAAAAAAAATGATACCAATTGTTTCATAAATGATACTAATTGGAAAAAAAAATAGTCCAATGTTACTAATTGTTGAAATGATACCAATTTGTCGAAGTTCAAAACAAAACCAATGATTGATACCAATTTAGAGATTTCAAATCAAAAGACATAATTGATACCAATTGAAAATCAACTACAAAAATTCTTCTCCCCCTTTTAAATTAAAACCAAATCATTTAGGGGAAATGCTAAAGTTTAAGCCTAGTGGAAGCAAATCATCAACATTAAAATTCAACAATTTTAAAACAAGTCAATAAACTCTATATAATTCTAATTTCCCCTCCTATATCAATAACCAATTTCAATCCAAGGGAGAAACACAATTCATCAAAATCAACATCTTTTTTACTATTATCCCCCTATATCAATAGCTAATTTTAATCCAAGGGAGAAATCAACAAATCAAAATTACATTTCCAGCAATCTAACATATCAAAATATGCAATCTATAAAATCCATTGTTGGAATCCAATGATCAAAATATTAATGGAAGAAATAAAACAAAGTTCAATCTATGATACCAAACAAATTACATTAAGTCACTTCAAAAACAAAGATACCAAATAGAATTTAATTTTTATCAAATCAAAACTATAATCAAGAATAGTTAGCAATTCCAACCTATATGCAACTTATCAATTCAATTCAAATCAAGAATAAAAAATAAAGTTAAATCAATTCAAGTAAAATACCAAACAAAAATGTGCACCTCCACCAAGGTTCATTTTCATCTTTTACTACATTGGAGACATTTCTTGAAGCTTCTCCCCTTTTTGTATTTGGATGCTCAATCATCCAACCTTTTGTGATACTTTGGAGAACCTCCAACCTACAACACAATCAAGTAATCTTCTTTGGTACCTAAGCCTTTTTGGGTCCATTAGTTAGAGGTTTGGTTCCTTTAGAAACCCACACAAATTTAGAATTCAAAATAGATTTAGAATTTAAATTAAACTTTAAATTAGCATTTAATTTGAAAGGACAAATAAATGATTTATGCACTAAACAATTGCAAGAATTACAAATAGAAGAACTAATAAAGAAATTAGTGTAATTCTTTTTCCTAGCAAAGGGTTGATATTCAATACCGGCCTTATCAAAATTAACCTTTGCAATCCTAAGAGAATATTAAAATTTTTGCTACCATTGGTGAATTTAAGCACTATAGAATTTAAATCATCATTTTTCAATTTCAATTCACCAATGTTATCTTCACGTGATTTGATAGAGATATTCATTTCATCATTCCTAATTTTCAAATCACAAATCTCATGCTCATGACATTTAATAGTAGCAATCAAATCATAATTTTTAGTATTTAATGAGCTAATTACATCTTCATGTGATTTGATAGTAGAATTCAAGTCATCATTCAACATGTTCAAATCATTATCATTATCTAAATTAGAATTGCTAGAAGAGTTGATTACCTCAATTTCCTCATTGGCCATGAAACAAGTGTTGACCATTTTCTCTTATTCAGAGGATGAGCTTTCATCACTTCCAATTTGGATTATACCTACAAGTGCAAGCTCAAGGACTCTCCAAATATCATTAGCGCCAACACATGCTTGTATTCGTTTTTACTTAAAGCATCATACAAAACATTTATGGTTTGAGCGTTTAAATTCCAATTATATTTATCTAAATCTTTGAATTCACAAGATGGTCTAGGAACTATTAGCGGGGCATCACCCTATAGGGCATCACCCTAAATTTGATTATTGCCAGGGAGTCACCCTTTGATTTAACTTATGGGCATTCAATCGTGCCTTTGACTGTTTCGGGGCGTCACCCTTATATGACGAATTAGTAGGGAGTCACCCTTTATAATTAAGTACAAATGTGTTTGGAAAATTTAAAGTGCAAAAATTAATCCAAACTTTCCCAAATTGAATTCTCAAGTTTGGGATAAGAAGTAGGATTTAATAATGGATTTGGAATTGAGTATAAATTTGGGCAGGGCTTTGCCTTGATTCTGGGTTGTGTAGAATGAGCTATGGAAGTCTATATATTTATAGAACTGTCCATTTTCGTTGGACCTAAGCTTTTTGGTCGACTGCTTCTGACCGTTGGAGAATATAACCCTTGGAAATCTGACCATTAGAAGTTACTAGTTAAATCTGCAGGTAGAGGTTGACCGGTTCCATACAGTAGTCGACTGCTGTCTTTGACAAAAGAACTTGCAGTGAAAAACTGAAGCCGAGCGGTTGACCGGTGTCCGTATAGCGGTCAACCGCTTCCAAAGGAAAATCAATACCGAGCTTCTGTGATGTATTTTGGTCGACCAAATCTCCATCCGTGACCACCCCACGACCGCAAAAATGCCAAAAATGATAGATTCATTTTGTGAACATTTTTCTGTTGACTTGCTCGACTGAAACCTCGACCGCAGTGCGTCCGAAACTGCCGGATGAATTTGTTTACCATTTCGGACGCCAAAGTCGACCGCACCTTCTACCGCGACAGGTCCAAAAACATCAGGAGCAATTTGTAAAGCTTTTTGGATGCGTCACTCGACCGCATGCTCAACCGCGGTGCAACTGAAAATGTTGGTGCCATTTTGGTCAACCAGAACTACACCATGCACGACCACAACTCTCCAAAAAGCCGTCACTAGATTTTCTAAGTTCCAAAATGATATAAATTCATTGCATGGACTTAGATAAACAGATTACCACAACATAATACCTGTTTTGAGGGTATTTCCAATAAATATTTAATATAAATATAATGAATAATCAAATAAGCACAAAATCAATAAACACACAATAACCAACTTATTATTTTCAACACAATAATCATTAATAAGTCATCATCAAAATAAACTTAGCCTCACAAAAAGGCTAACATAGTTATGAAGCTGACCTATGGATATCTTCTATTATTGACAAGTTGATTTTGGATACAGAAGTTGCTCTTGGTTTTTCCTTTATAGATGGCATACTGCGTTTCAAAAAAAAAATTCTATTGGGTAATGCTAACTCATTCAATCGCTTCATGATTCTCAAGCAGGGGGTCATTCTGGTATTCAGGCCACAATTTACAGGGCAAAGGCCAATTTTTGGTGGCCCGGTATGATGAAACTTATTCGACAGCAAGTCTTACAATGCGATGTATGTCAACAATGCAAATTTGAACATGTCGCGTATTTGGTCTTCTTCAGCCTCTGCTAATTCCGGATCACCCGTGGTCTCATATCACAATGGATTTTATGGAAGGATTGCCCCTGTCTCATAATGCTGATTGTATCCTTCTTGTGGTGGACAGATTCACAAAGTATGGCCACTTTATTGTCTTAAAGCACCCCTTCACAGCTGAATCGGTGGCGACTGTTTTCATGGATTTTTGGCTTCATGGATTGCCCTAGCATATAGTCTCGAATAGGGAGAAAATATTTACCTCTTCATTCTGGTGAGCTCTATTCAAAGCTCTGGGCTCAGAACTCCATTTATCCATAGCCTATCATCTGGAGTCCGATGGCCAAACGGAGCGCCTCAATTAGTGTTGAAATGTACCTCTAGTTTATGTTGCATGTTCAACCGTGCCATTGGCGTCAATGGTTAGCTCTTGTCGAGTGGTGGTATAACACTACTTACCACTCTTCCATTAAAATGCCTCCATTCCAAGCTTTGTATGGTTTGCCACCTCCACAGCTGGCTTTGGGTCTCTATCAGCAAACCAACATGGCCACTGTGGTTACCTTGCTTATGGATCATTTTCATATGAACCGGCTTCTGAAGCACACATTGACTCAAGCTCAAGCTCGCATGAAGCTCTATGCCAATAAACACAAATTTGAAAGGCAGTTTGCAACTTTAGCCTTTCTGTCAACTTACTGTTAAACAATCCATGTCCCACAAACTAACCCCCAACTATTTTAGTCCCTTTCTGGTTTTGGAGCGCCTAGGCTCTGTTGCGTATTGGCCTTGCCGGCTATCCACCCGATTTTTCACATCTCCTTACTCAAAAAGCAGGTTGGCGCCTCAGATGTAACGACCTGGATTTTCATAAATCCTTGAAAATGCGTTAAAATTTGAAATTTCTTTCTTTTTAAAACAAAACGTATCAGAGTGCGTCTAATCGAATCGCTACTGACTCTTTTCTTAAAACTTATTATGAAAACTCTTTGATAGATTGTGCGGAAGCGTAAATATTAAAATAAAATAATTTGTTTAAAATCTTGCGGAGGCGTAAATACATAAACCCTCATAAATCATTGTAAAACATGGCGGAAGCGTAAATCATTTAAGGGAGAAATTTGAACAATTGAATACAATTTAAAGAGACTTAACATATTTACAACCGTTCCTCCTTTTCCCCTTAGCCTGGCCAGCTCGAGTCTCGTGCTGTGAAATTATCCATCCCTGCTTCATTATGTGTTTATCATCTACTTTCTATCTGTTCATCAATGTACCTATACCATAAGTAAGGACGTGAGCTTTCGCCCAGTAAGGAAATGAGGGAAAACAAATGCATATGACACTCTTTTTTAGGTTCTTTTGGGATGGGGGCCACCCAGACCAATTCTTTTCTTATGTATGTTGTTCTTTACTCGTACTTCGAGCTAGAAATTGGAAGAATCCATGGCAGGGGAGTAGATCTTTGTCGTCATTAGTTACCTAGGGTAGACAGTCTCACAATCCCGACAGGGGAAAGGTAACATCATTTCTTAATCCCTATCTACCTAACTAATCAGTACTTACCCCCCCATCCCCCAACTCCCTTCTTTCTTCTTTGTTTCTTCTGTGTCTTTTCCTCACTCAAGGCATATGGGTACCCTCCCAAAGCGGTACCCCCTAGTTCTTCATATTATCGTAAATGTATGAGGACACTTCTACTTTGCCTAGCACATATATAGGGATGACAAACAACAATACTTAAGAATTCACAATAAAATAGCAAAATGTAACATGTAAGGGGAGAAAGAAATAGAATGCTATGATATCATGCCAACGACTAAGTTGAAAAAAATCAACCATCGTGGTTTGAGGTCAATGACAAGTCAACCACTGTGGTTTATTTTCTAACAAGTTAACCACCCAAGTATGGTAAAATGACAAATCCACCATCGCTGTTGCTAAACAGCTGACGGGCCCCGCCATTTTATGCATGGACGCCGGCGTCTAGGGGTCCAGGCAATTTTTTGCTTGGACGCCGCGGCATACAGGCCATTTTATGCCTGGACGCCAGCATCCAGGCCATTTTATGCCTGGACACCGCAGCGTGCAGGACCCACCCCACCCAATCATTTTCCCTTTATAAAAAGGGAAAATAAAAATTAGGGCTCTTAGTCTTGACTCTCCCTTCCCGAATCTGAAACATACCCTAAACCTAGTGATTTGTGAGAACTGAAGCGAGAAGAGAAAGGTAATTTGGCAAAGTTGAAGCATTTGTTGTGAAGAAAATGGCGCATTGGAGTGCTTGGAGTGTCGAAGAAGCTGATATTAACCGTGAAGCTATAGTGGGCCCATCAGAGATATTATTGGCGAATGAAAACGAGTTATGTGGAATTGGAAATGAAGTTGCAATTGTGTTGCATTTTGTATCTGCAAGTCTAAATGAAGAGGACAATGAGGACCTCCGATCAGTGTGCCAATCCATTAGTGATGAAGACATTAACATGGCATAGAGTTGGTCTATACGCCAAGCAGAAGCACAATGCAGCTACGTTGGTATGGGCCTTGGCAAAAAATACAGTTCATTGAAGAAAATTAGAGAAGAAATTGTTGATTATGCATTGAAGAATGGGTACGACATAAAATTCACCCATAGTGATGCTCAGCGGTTGAGGGCTATTTGCCAGGAAGGATGCACATGGAGGATGCACGCATCACAAATAGAACGTGAAATGACGTTTCAAATAAAGTACTACAACGACGTTCACACTTGCTCCCAAAAGATGGAAAGCCGCCATGCCACTGCCAAATGAGTGGCAACGCATTACTTAGACAAATTTAAAATTCAGGCCGATTGGGACATATCTTCCATAATTGAGACTGTCAGGAAGGACGTCAACGTCAACATCACACCCAGCCTTGCTAGAAGGGCAAGAAATGCGGCCAAGAAAATTAACGAAGGTGACGGCAATGAGCAATACAAGCTCATATGGTCCTATGCTGAGGAGATTCGGAGGTCGAATCCCAGAAGCTCACTGCGTGTTGACCTTGATATGAGTGTATTTAAAAGGATGTACATGTGCATGGATGCATGCAAGAGGGCAGTGTTGAACTGTGGTAGACCTGTTATTTGTTTAGATGGCTGCCACTTGAAGGGATCGACTCCGGGCCAACTGCTTACTGCTGTCACCATCGACGAGAACGATGGCATGTATCTGATTGCTGTAGCAGTCGTAGAAGCAGAAAATAGGGATTCATGGAGGTGGTTTATAGAATTGTTGCTAGACGATCTAAACACCCCATCTGGCAATGGATGGACAATTGACAAAAGGTGTTGTGCATTGCTTTTGAATTATGTGTTTATGTTATGGATGTTTTTTCCAATGTCTGTCTCATATTATGAAAGTTTGCAGGGACTAGTGCCAGCTGTGAGAGAGGTGGCATGGCAAGCAGACCAACGATTTTGCATCTGACACCTGTATGCCAATATTCAAAAACAATTTAAAGGCAGGTTGTTGAAGGATGCAATGTGGGCTGTATCAAGAGCCACAACAGTGAGGCAATTTGAGAAAGAGATAGCCAAGTTGTTTGTCCTTGACCCGGCGGCCCATGACTATCTATGTGGAATAAAGGTGACCTGCTGGGCCAAACATGCTTTCTCTTCCATCTCAAAATGCGACATAAGCCTCAACAACCACAGTGAGTCCTTCAATGCCTGCATCCTACATGCCCGGGACAAACCAATTCTAAGTACGTTCGAGATCATTCGAAAGGGCATCATGGGTAGGATAGTGAAAAAACAATGAAAAAATGGCTCGCTCGACCGATCTGTTGTGTCCAATGATTAGCAAACGGCTCGCCAAAGTCCAACTTGCCAGTCAAAATTGGAGTCCCCAATTTGCAGGAGCGGCCCAGTTTGAGATCAGCAACAGTACCGACATGTACTCTGTCGATTTGGACAGGTGTACTTGTACTTGTAACCGGTCGGAGTTGACCCGTATCCCGTGTGTCCATGCAATCCCTTGCATTCACTTCATGAGGAGATCTCCTGAGGAGTTTGTGCATTGGTGCTATCACCGGGAAACATACATGGTGATGTACTCCCACTTTCTCTACCCTCTCAATGGCCCAATCGAGTGGCCTCCTGTGACGAATCATGATCCAATTAGCCCACCATCGTATAAAAGGCTTCCAGGCAGGCCCCGCGTACGTAGAATACGAGATGTGGATGAGGCTTTAAGCCAGACAATGCTTACCAAAAGACATTTAGATGTGCATTGTGGCTGGTGTGGGGGTGTGGGCCACAATGCCCGCATGTGCGAAGGGGGAGGCGAGTCCAGTGCAGGGGCTGGCAGAGGCAACAGAGGGGTGGCTAGAGCCAGAGGAAGAGGTGGCAGATAAAGGTCGGATGACACATTTATGGGTTTCAGAGTCCCCGAGACAACTCCCGATAGAGTTCATGAGACGCAGGTCAGCGCATTATCGCATCATGCTTTTAATTGATATTTGAACTATGCTCATTTCCTTTGTAATGTGGTCTGCAGGAGTTTGATGCGGAAGGTTCTCCCACACCAACGTATACAAATGTGGACCTTAACCTGCCGTAGTATAACTGTTTTTGCTTGCAACAAATGTACATGACAGTCAAATGCCATTGATGTAATTATTTTATTGAAAATAAAATGAATTTGATAGACTTGCCAATTTTTTAAAATTTTGAACAGAATGTCCCTTGTTTCTTTACTCCAACATAGTTATTCTCGTACATCCTGCACAAACATCCCAAGCAGTTCCAGTATCATCCAAACATCTCATTCATCCACTAAATGTAAACTACACCTAACCTCCAAACATATCATTGACAACTTGACATACATTTTAACGTACAAGTACACAAAATCAACTAAACTACTTATTCTTCTTCCTGGGCTGTTTCTGACACAAATCCGTGACCAGAAACGACAAGTTCACGTCAAAGGCTACTTTCTCAGCTCGAGCGAACAATGGACCCTCATACTGAAAGGTTGGAGGTTCGTGCAGGTGGAATTGTTCCTTAATGTGGCACTCTGATATCACTCTCATCCCCTCAGGAATACACTGAAAGATGCCGAACGGCCTGTAATGCAAAGGGAACAAGTGCCGAGCAATTACGTGGAAAGCAAAATTAAGAATTTACACTAGGAAAACTACATACCACTGTTTGTCAGTGGGAGCTACGATAATGGAGATTGATTCCCGCAACAATGTTTAGTAAGCGAATTGCATGTACAGATCAACAGACGACATAAAACACTCATGTTTCGGGTGTGACTGCAATGTGAACAACACATTATATGATCTTAGTAAACATTAACACCAACCTGGAGAAACGACATGATTACTTACGTGAATCCATCCAAGTGTGAGTAGATTGTGTTGCTGTTGATAATGGAAAACTTCTGTGTCTGCTTCTGCCGTCGTATAGCACTGCATATAAGTTTGGATGAGTACTAAGATAAAATCTTATACACTAACACCCAAAAAAGGCCTCTCACCGTATCTAGCATTCCTTTCTAATCTGGGAAGATGAGTTCAGTGACGAGGTATGTATTATCGGTCAGCTTTCCTGCAAGAATTGCGCATGTCTCCAAGTTCTTTCGAGTATTTGCCAGGACATAGTCTTGGAACTTACTCATCAAATCATGAGCCTACAACAAACGGTCAGCGTAACCATGAATGAACACACATATATACCGAAATGAAAGACATACCAGGCACAAAATTTTAAGGGGCGACGGCCTGAGAGGCACGGCTGGAGGAGTTTGTAAGCGGCTTCCGATAGGTTCGCTGCAAATTAACAACACGTCAGTACATGAAAGACAAATAAAGTAAAAATTGGAATTCACGTTCAACAAAATTAACTTACAATCGGAATGTCGCATCTGGTGCATCCGAGGAGGATGACGTACTTCCTGAATGGGTTGATCGCCTCTCCCCTTGCTTAAGTGCTGCCACCATCTCACGATGCCACTGTTGTGCTTGCACATGCCACTGTTGTTCTATACCCCACCTCTCTTCTGCGAGCTTGGCTGCTTCTTGTATTTGGCCTTGTTGCATTTGTATCGGGTCTACCATCACTCGCATTTGGGTCATGGACATATTATGGAGCTCCTCCATCTTGCTCATCTAGTTGAGCATCTCATCAGGTATCGAACTAAAGTGAGATGACTGAGGAGGAGGCGGCAGTGCATGCGAAGGCTCTGAGCTGGGTGGATGTGCTGCTCCCTTCTTCCCTTTGCGGAACCATTCACCTCCTATTTGGGTGATACCCATTCGGTCCAATAATGAATTGTTGTACATGTCATTGACCGATTCTTCAATTCTTGGCTCGTTCTCCAGGATGGGGACCCCAAACTGATCAACGATCCTCTGGAGTAGCCAGTTGTACGGCAGGGACTTTTTCGAGTTGTTGAGCACCTCTTGCATGTGGCTCACGATTATATATCTAATGTCCACCTTTTTTTCCCGTAAACACCTTCTCTGGCATATAGAGATCCATGCTAGTAACAAGGTCGCGATGCCTATTTCGAGGCAAAATGGTGTACGTCATGATCAAGTGGATCAATCGGGCGAATGCATTTAACTCCTTTCCCTTTGGCTTGCTGTACTCGACAACCTCGGGATCTTGGTGCGACAATCTAAGCATCGCTAACCCACCTCCTTGTTTTACAAATGGTGGCTCCCGAGCCATATGATAATATTCCTCGCTTGGCTCATCCAGTACACATCCAAGCATCCTGTTTACATCGTTGGAAGTGAAACTCAACTCCCTTCTAAAAATGTACGTCTGCACCTCTAATGGTTTAGTGGATATTCGCAAATTTGCGTAAAACAATCTTATAACTCTCTCGCAGTAACTGCCCCTCAACTTGCACAACCCAGCTAATCCAGCATCTTCAAGCATACGATCAATTCCCATTTCTGCGAAAAAGTCCAAATCTACTATTTTGGACACAATAATTCTACGATGTTGTATATCTTCTAAATATCGTGTTTTGCAATTAGCGTTCCAGAATAATTCTTCTTCAAGGTCGGCAGTTTCTTCGTCTTCCACCGCTGTCGCGGGTTGGACATATGCCATTTCCGCAGTTTGAATGGGTTCAACGGCCTCCACCGTTGCCTTCCGACACTTTGACTTCAATTTCTTAGGCCGCAATTCCATGTTGATCGTTGAGAGTAATTTGCCAACAACCTGCAGTATAATAAAAAATACAATCAAACAAAAAATTGTGAATAATAAAACATCTTAAATCAACAAACCACCAAAAAATAGACAGAGTGCAGTTTCATAAATCAACAAACACAATTTAGCTATAGCCAATGGTACAAGCAGTTTCATAATTGGAACTAGTGTATGGAGTTTTTTCGTATCATTATCCATTAGAATTGCATTTTCTAGCAAACAAACCCAATCTGATATTTTGTTTTTAACAAAACTAAAAATAACTAACAAACCCAATCTGATATTTTGTTTTTAANTTGTTTTTAACAAAACTAAAAATAACTAACAAACCCAATCTGATATTTTGTTTTTAAGAAAACTAAAAATAACTAACAAACCCAATTTAACTAACAAACAAAATAACAAGGAAATTACCACAAAAAATAGACGCAGTGCAACTAACAAACAAAATAACAAGGAAATTACCACAAAAAATAGACGCAATGCAGGATCTACCACAGAAAACTAACACTCTATCAAAGAAAGGCGAGATCCGAGAGTGGTTGGGGTCGTGTGGTCGTCGCCATTCGGTGGTTGCCATCGCGTGGTCGTCGCCGTTCGGTGGTCGGCCTCGTGTGCTCGTCGTCGCCGTGCGGTAGTCGGCCTCGGGTGGTCGTCGCCGTGCGGTAGACGGACTCATGGCCGATTGGGGGAGAGTGGGAGAGCCGATTGGGAGGGAGAGAGAGGGCAGAGGGTCGGGTAGGGGGTAGGAGATGCAAAATAATGAGCCCTAATTTTCATTTTCCCTTTATAAAAGGGAAAATGATCGGCGTCCAGGAATAAAATGGCGGGGCCCGTCAACTGTTTAGCGGACAGCGATGGTGGACTTGTCATTTTACCATACGTGGGTGGTTAACTTGTTAGAAAATAAACCACAGTGGTAGACTTGTCATTGACCTCAAACCACGATGGTTGATTTGTCAGTTTCCCTTGAAACTAATTAAGCATAATTATCTAACTCACACAATTTAACTATGCATAAGAAACGATGGAATTCAATGGCATGCTTCATCATCAAAACTAAATAGAGTGAATAACAGAATATCAACGAAATCATGTTATTAAACGAAGCAATGAAATCATGCTATTAACAAAGTTATGCTATTAAACAAAATTGAGTAGCGTACGATTATCGATTGTAACAACGAATGAAATAGCGAAAGCAGCTTCTTAAAGACGTAATAAACAGCAGTAAAATCTCAAGGCGGACAGCGAAACGTGCCAATTGACAATTATGAGTATAGAAACAAAATATAGAGAACAGAACAACGAACGCACATAATACCGATTATCTACAGTAGTAAGGCATCGAAATAGAGTAGTGAACATGCATTTTGTTGATCATGTACAGCAGCAAACATTAGACAACGAGGCATGCTTCATAAACAAAAACTAAGCATTTGTAAAGCAGTGAAAACTAGAACAAGGTGGAATGCTTTTAAATGATGAGTATGGCAGCAGAAACGAACGAGTAATCATGCTCCTAAGCAACAATTAATGCAGTAGAGAATAATCACTAATCTTGTGTTCGATCGACTAATAAAACAGCGGTGATATACAACTACATAATGTTATAGGACATGCTTTTGAACAGCTAAAAACGACAATGAGCATTATCAAATTAAACAGTGAAGCATGCTTTTGATCCACTAATGATAGCAATGATTATCGAATTGAACGAGCAGCGAAACATGCTTCTAAATCCAAGATAAATAACAACATTTTTAATGATGAAGTGGAATAGTGGCCATGCTTCTAAATTGGTAATATAGTAGCGAGAAATATCAAAATGAAGCAGCGAAAGTATGCTTTTTATCAACCAAAACAAAATAGCAATAATGAACACTAAACGTGCTTTTATATGACTAATGCAGTAGAATTTAATAACGAGTAAAACAACAAATTATGCTCACGAGTCATAATTCCTAACGGTAATTAAATGGCCGTAATGATGATGAAACAAAGTATGGAAATCATGCTTTTTAATTTATAACATATAGTAGTAAACATAGATCGAATCAAGGCAGTAAAATGGAATTCATGGTAATATTATACAGTAGCAAGAACTATCGAGAACAGAAGACAAAACGTGCTTCTTAACGACTATAAGTAGCAGTAATTATTAGTGAATAACACAACGAATGACATGCTCTTCAATAATCAAAATCTATAGTAATCGTTATCAAACACAAATAGCTAAAACATGCTTTTAGATCATAAAGATAACAACAAGAATAGCAACAATGAAACAGTTATAGGCATGCTTTTTGGATGTCTACAACGTCAACAAACACTTTATTAAATGAAATGGTGAACATATAATGAATAATCCATACTTGCAAGCTATGGAAATTAAATCACCATTAATACCAACCATAGACACTCATTAGTCATTCATTCATACTACCCATCCATTTTTAGGCATCCTTCCTCGGATTCATTCAAGCTTAGCTAACATTTTTGCATGGTTATAAGCATCTAATACAAATAAAAACACAACATCCAGCAGAACATCAAAAGGGAAGTGAAAGATTTGAGGCAACAAATGATACGTAGCAAACAACTACACAGTAAAACTTAAAGGCAACCATAAAACTACAGAATTTCTACAGCACAACAACCACTCACACACACTTTACTTAGGTGTAGGGCCTCCAAATGGCCAAGACAACCCATATCCAGACCTTTGAAAATACCTCTTCCCTTAGACAGTAGCCCCTCTCTCCGTTTCCCTTCACGCCTATTCTCCAAGAAAATTCTGCAGCCAGAAACATCCAGCTCCAGCATGAAGAAGAAGGATGGAGGAGTTGGAGATAAACCCACCTCCAGGAGACACTCCGTACTACCAGCAGGGGGTTGGTAGTGAACATATCACTATTGGTCGCCTGGAACGTGCGATTTTGTGTCGTGGAGTCGCATAGTAATTGGTCCAGCGTCGCTCTCGTTCTGTTTTAAATCAGCTCAGTCGCTGATCTACTGCGATTCGAATGGATGCAAACAGTATCTTTGCATCCGCATTCGTCCGTAAAACCAGATTTTTCCTTGGTAAAGCCAAAGTTTGGATGAAAACTGGCATCCTTACTCCTTTGTCCGTAACGTCGGCAGGCCAGTTTCGGAAGCTAGACGGCATCTGCGTCATCCGCATGAGGCGTCCGAATGTGTCCAGGAATTGGATAGATTCAATCGGACGATTCCTCCCTGCGTCTGTAGTCATCCTAAAGACTCCAGACTTAAACAGATTCATTAAGGATGCGTCCTGTCCACGTCCACACCATCCGTACCGTCGTCCGAATGTCCAGACTTGAACAGATTCGATGCGGACGCCATTCTTCTCGTCTACATCGTCCGGAGACTCGTCCTAACACCCAAAATTCCCACTTTCTTCATCTTTCCACACTTAACTCTTACCCCACAACATTCCTCCCACAATACACGTCACAAAATAACACGTATAGATATGCGATGCAACATCCTCATAACTCCAATACTTTGATTACATCACGTATACGGGAAAAAAAAATGTTACTGAAACTACTCTTAGGCTTAACACTCCAAACGCCCTTGGTAATATCTCAATAATTATCCAACTTGAAATATCGAGATGTTACATCAGAGGTTCCGCAAAGTCATTTACCTGTGGAGTATACAAACAGTTTCTAGCATTAGCCTCACAAATTGTTGCAGACTAGAGTAGTTAAAAGGTGTAACTTCCAATCACGTAGTGGCTAATCTAGTGGGAAGATGAACCAGAGATAGACGCTACCTGGGTCAATGTGAATGGCATCTACGAGCATTTTCCAAAGTTTGAACCTTGGGGACAAGGTTCTTCGGAGCGAAATGTCTGTTATACTCTGCAGTGACTACACTGGGGAAGGAGGCGTAGAAGGGAACCATGTCGTCCTGCCCATTAAAGCCTGAAGGAGCCAGAACGATGTCTTTAGCTGATGTGGAAGAGACTAAAGACATTACATATATATAGAAGGGAAGAAACAAGAATAGTGTGTGAAGTCTGTTATATTTCATTTCTCCCAGTTTCTTCTTATCGTTCAGTAATGCTTAACCGAGAGCGGCTTTTGAATGAAAAATAATCTTCCATCTATTTATCTTCCTCTTGAGTCATAACATCAGCCTTCTGGGTTTGTTCCTATCAGATCAAAATTGAAGCCTCACAATGTTTCTGCTAGTTCAGTGATTGTAACTCCTAACATCACTGCGGCTTAATCTACCACTACTAAATATCATTATAGGCTTGTTTTGGTTCTTGGGATTGCTGGCCCAACATTATTTTTGCATTGTTCTTGAGGTTTTTGGCTATATTTCCTTGAGAAAATTGAAGAAAATCAGGACCCAGAAGAGCTTCAAAGCAGAGCTTTCAACAGGGCCAAGGGAATTCAGGTACAAAGTGCTGAAAGAAGCTACAAAGGATTTTCATTCGAGTAGGATCATAGGCAATGGAGCTTTTGGAACTGTTTACAAAGCTTTTTTCGTCTTGTCGGGGACGATTGCAGCTGTTAAACGGTTGAAGCATTCCCACAAAGGAAAAACGGAATTCCATGTAGAATTATCAATTATTGCTCGTTTGAGGCACAAGAATTTAGTTCAGCTTCAAGGTTGGTGGTGTTGAGAAGGGTGAGCTACTTCTTGTTTATGACCTCATGCCTAAAGGTAGTTTTGATAGATTGCTCCACCAAGAAGATGGAGATGTTTGTTTATTAAAATGGTCTCATAGATACAATATTGCTGTTGGGTTAGCATCTGTTTTGATAGATCTTCATCAAGAATGTGAGTAGCAAGTGTTTCACAGACATAAAAACGAGAAGTGTATTTCTCGACAGGAATTTCCAAGCTAGATTGGGCGATTTTGGATTGGCAAAGGTCACTAACCATGACAAGAGTCCCGCTTCAATGCTGACTGCAAGAACAATAGGATATCTCGCACCGGAGTATCTTCAATGTGGCAAAGCAATTGAAAAAATTGATGTTTTTGGCTATGGTTGGTCGTACTTGAAGTGGCTTGCAAAAGGAGGCCGATCGAGAGAGAGAGAGAGAGAGAGAGAGAGAGGGATTCAGATAAAACGGTGAATTTGGTTGATTGGGTATGGGGATTGCATTCGGAAGGAAGGATTATCGAAGCAGCTTATAGAAGATTGGGAGGAGAGTTCAGAGAAGAAGAGATGAAGAAGCTTTTACTGTTGGGATTGAGCTGTTCTAATCCAGATAGTGTGTAAAGGCCTTCATGTAAGCATATTTCATTCAACTTTTTGACTTTAATCCCATTTTTTTTATTTACTTTACATGCTTGCAATACTTTAAGTCCCAATAACGTAATTGATTCAACCATTCTTTAGTAAACGAAAATACCAACCTTGGTCCATGATATAAACGCTTTTGCAGAAGATGTTGAGTTCCGTTTATCGTCTTAAAACCTTTCTCTTTAAGTCGTCTCTTCGATGATGCAGAAACACGGCATGTAGAATACCGTAATTGTTGAGAGAGAATTTTTGAGAGAGAAGGAAGAAGAACTGTTCGAATGAATGCCATAATTTCTCTTCCTTAGGTGATTGAAGAAGACACCCATACAAAGGCAACTCTCCATACATGCTCTTTCATTCGTGTCTTTTCAATCACGTCTCTTCAACTATATATTATACACTTTTAATAAGGTTAAGGTGAGGGAATTAAAACCCAATTAACTTAATGTCTTTAATGCTTAACAACCATCACATTAAGCACATTAATATTAAGTCAATGTAACATTAATTAACATGGACCGTATTTACATAGATTATAATTAAATAATCTAACAATCTCCCACTTGGGCCATGTTATAAACTTTAATATCAATTGATATTTCAGCTAGTACTTTTCAGCTGCTTCAGCTAATTCCAGCTGATATAACTTGAATTCCCAATTAATTATTATAGTGTACTTTAATGTGAATTATATCAAGTTATCTTTTCATAATGAATTGCACAATTGAATCATGGCAGACACATGTGAATTATGTCAACATGATTCTTTCCATGTATCACAATTATTCAATTCATTAATTCTGTAATTGAGGAACACTATAAGCCCTTCATATATTATTCATCAACAACAATTGTATACACTATAATATGAATAATAATCATACATACAAAAACATTCTTTCATTGAATTCAAAAGTGTTCAAAAGTATTATAAGTTACAAGTTATACTTTTCAATCACATAGACTTGTCACCTAAACCCATCTTTACGACATGTTCTTTGAAGGTTTTAGGTGGCAATTCTTTCGTCAACGGATTAGCTATCATTGAACTTGTACTTATATGTTCAATGCACACTCTCTGCTTTGTATTTCTTCTTTGACTGCCAATTACTTTAAATCCATATGTTTTGCTCCTTTCGAGTACTTGTCGTTCTTTGAGAAGAATACAGCTGCAGAGTTATCACAATACATTTTCAGCGGTCTTTCTATACTTTCGACCATGGTTAGACCCTGAATAAAGTTCCGCAGCCACAATGCTTGAATTGTAGCTTCAAAACAAGCTACAAATTCAGCTTTCATAGTGGAAGTGGCAATCGTAGACTGCTTTCCACTTTTCCATGACACTGTTCCTCCAGCTAATAGGAACAAGTAGCCAAATGTAGATTTCCTCGAATCTACACAACCGGCATAATCCGAATCCGAGTATCCAATTACTTCAAGATGACTCAACTTTCTATATGTGAGCATGAAGTCCTTTGTTCCTTGCAAGTACCTAAGTACTTTCTTAGCAGCTTTCCAATGATCCAATCCTGGATTACTTTGATAACGGCCCAACATCCCTACTGCAAAACATATATCTGGCCGTGTACATGTCTGGGCATACATTAAGCTTCCTACTGCTAATGCATATGGAATACGTTCCATTTCCTTACGTTCCAAATCGTTTTTCGGACATTACATCAAACTGAATTTATCCCCTTTCTGAATTGGAGCAACACCAGCGGAACACTTATCCATTCTAAATCTCTCAAGAATTTTCTCGATATAACCTTTCTGAGACAATCGTAGCAATCCTTCCTTTCTATCTCGGAATATTTCTATTCCAATCACATAGGATGCCTTACCCATATCTTTCATTTCGAAATTCTTTGAGAGAAAATCTTTCACATCACGTAACGTTCCTTTATTGTTAGCAACAAGCAGAATATCGTCAACGTACAATACTAGGATACAAAACTTACTCCCATTGACCTTCATATAGATACACCGATCAACGGTGTTCTCTATAAACCCGTATGACAAAATGGTATCATTAAACTTAATGTACCATTGTCTGGAAGCTTGTTTCAATCCATAGATTGACTTATTCAGCTTACATACCATCTTTTCATTTCCCGGAAAGGAAAATCCCAAAGGTTGATCCATATATACTTCTTCCTCTAAGTCTCCATTAAGAAAGGCGGTCTTTACGTCCATTTGGTAAAGCTCTAAATCATAATGAGCCACCAAAGCCATAATTATCCTTAAAGAGTCTTTCTTCGAAACCGGAGAAAAAGTCTCTTTATAGTCAATGCCGCCTTTTTTAGTGTAACCTTTGGCGATAAGTCTGGCCTTATACCTTTCGATGTTACCTTTCGAATCGCGTTTGGTTTTGTAAATCCATTTACAACCAACACATTTCTTTCCTTTAGGTAACTCTACAAGTTCCCAAACTTTGTTGTCATCCATAGATTTCAAGTCTTCCTTCATAGCATTAAACCATTTTTCGAAATCATTACATTCCATGGCTTTATTGAATGATTCTGGATCCTTATCGATGCTCAAGTCACATTCTTCTTCTAGTGAATAAACCACATAGTCATCAGAAATTGTTGGTCTTCTCTCCCTTACAGACCTTCGCAATTCTGTTACTTGTGGTTGATCACTTATGACTTGATCAACGTTAATATGCTCATCATTAACTCGTTCACCTTGCGTGGGTTGAATATCCATTTGTTGTTCCGGTATGTTGTTAGACTGTGATACAACATATGGTACAACAACTTGATGAGAATTATTGGGTGTCGTTTCCGTCACCCAATTATCTTGGATATTCACATTTCATGAATCATCACTCCCACAGAACATGTCATTCTCAATGAATCGAGCATTTCCAGATTCTACAATCCTTGTACTATGCTTTGGACAATAGAAAATGTACCCTTTAGACTTTTCCGGATACCCGATGAAGAAACCACTAATGGTTCTTGCATTGAGCTTCTTTTCATGTGGGTTATAAATCCTAACTTCTGCTGGACATCCCCAAATGTGTAGATGTCTCATACTAGGTTTCCTTCTCGTCCACAGTTCATAAGGAGTCTTAGGAACTGCCTTACTAGGAACCCTATTCAGCAAATATGCAGTGGTCTTTAAACCGTGCATCCACAACGATATAGATACATTACTATTATTAATCATACTTCTTACCATTTTGATAAGAGTACGATTCCGCCTTTCAGCTACACCATTTTGTTGTGGTGTACCCGGCATTGTGTATTGTGCACAAATGCCTCGACTTTCGAGAAACCTTGCAAATGGACCTTTGTTTTGTCTACTTTCATCGAATTTTCCATAGTACTCATCACCTCTATCCGATCTCACTACTTTTACTTTTCTATCTAGCTACCTTTCCACCTCATTAATGAACACTTCTATAACGTTCATTGCTTGAGACTTTTCATGCAGTAGATAAATATAACTGTAACGTGAGAAATCATCTATAAATGTAATAAAATACTTTTCTCCATTCCATGAAGGAATGTCGAATGGACCTCAAATATTGGTATGTATCAATTCTAAAAGTTCTTTGCTTCTTGTGGCAGGATACTTTGATGTGTGTTTAGTTTGCTTTCCTTTAATACAATCTATATACACGTCCCAGTCATTAAAATCTAATTGAGGTAAAATGTCATTTTTCATTAACCTCATTAACATTTCTTTAGATATATGACCTAGACGTTTATGCCATAAGAAAGCCGAACTTTCGTTCGTTGCACCTCGCTTTAAGCCAATTATGTGATCAACGTTAAACAGAGATTCCTTAAATTTTATATCAGGATTAAAACAATACAAACCATCATTCAAAATACCATAACCATAACAGTATTTTTGTTTGTACATTGCAAAACTACCATCACCAATCTTGAAAGAAAAACCTTTACAATCCAACCTAGCAACAGAAATTAAATTCCTAGCACACTCAGGAACATAAAGACACTCTTCTAGATCCAAGTGGTATCCGGTATCGAGGATCAGTCTATACGTTCCAATTCCTTCAATGCGTGCCTTCATTCTGTTCCCCATATACAGGAACGTTTCAGTTCCGTTTATGGGATGGATCGAAAGAAATCCCTGCATAACATGAGAAACATGAGTAGTAGCACCAGAATCTAACCACCAAGTATTATTAGGTACTTCTATAATATTTGATTCAAAACATACTAAAACAAATAATGTACCTTTCTTTTCGAACCAAGCCTTTCTTTTAGGACAATCTTTCTTTACATGTCCGGCTTTGTTGCAGAAGAAGCATTTAATCTCCTTACGGATCTGACCATCATTAATATTTAATTGGTCCTTTCCTTTCTTCTTGTTCTTTTTTACTTGGTGGCTTTGATGTGCTACCTTTGGCATCCTTCTGCATTGCTAAGTTGACAGTATGGGACTTTAGCTTCTTCAACCTCCCTTCCTCTTGAACCAACATGGCCTTGATTTCCTGAAAGTTCCACTTTTCCTTTATGATGTTATAGTTCACCTGGAACTGTCCAAACTCAAGAGGAAGTGAGTTGATGATAAATTGAACCAGAAACGACTCACTCATATCCATACCCAACGTCTTAAGCTTTGCAGCCAAATTGGCCATGCTCACTACGTGGTCATGAATGGGTTGAGACCAATCAAATTTCTTGGTCATCAACTCACTCATCAAGTTTCCCACAACAGACTTGTCAGTAATGTCTGATTGGGAGTATACCTTAATCTTTGACATGAAGTCCTTTGTATCATTTACTTTTGGCATCGATGGCTTAACATTTTCAGCCATCGTCATCCTCATCAAGCCCAAACACAGCCTATTAGACCGCTCCCAAGCCTCATAATAAGACTTGTCCACTTTTGAAATGGTCTCAGTAATAGCTGGTGGTCTATCATTAACTAATATCAGGTCCAAATCCAATACACCCAGTTGAAACTGGATTTGTTCGGACCAGTCAGCATAGTTAAGACCATTGAACTTAATAGACGAATTAACAGAAGCAAACAAATTCATAGTAGCTGCAAATAACAACAATATATGCTCATATATCAATACATTGAATAATCTATCCTAACCAGATCCAAATAAAGCATATAAAATTTCATTAAGTTTACCTTTGGGTAATCCTTAAAGAAATACACAATTTATGATGTTATAACTTTAATTGACTTATAAACATATTTAACACAACATGTTTAACATCTTTGGATGTTTAAACACATCAATTAACTATGTGAACATGTCACTTTAATGTTATTAATTATAAACAATGGTCCACCTTTGGGTGACCTACTAGTTTATAACTAATAAATACATTTCCATAACATCATTATAATTGAATGAATAAATTATATAATTCAATATTGATCCTTTCAAACTAGGTCACTTTGGTGACTACATAGTTTCTATACAACAATATATTAATTGAATAAACATTTATTCATTCAATATCTTTAATTGAACTATATAATCAGGCGTTGTGGACGACATCCGGATGTTATAATGGCGTCCGCAATCTCTTACTGTCGTCCAAAACTGCCTATAGCGGACGCTAACCTTACCGTCTGCTGCGTCCGTGTGATGCATCCACTGAATCAAAATTACAGATTCAAATCGGACGCATAGCTTTAGTGTCTGCAGCGTCCGTGTGATGTGTCCGCATGAATCAAAATTACAGATTCATATCGGACGCAAAATTTAGCGTCCGTAGCGTCCGCATTATATCGTCCGGATGAATCTTTTACAGATTCAAAACAGACGAAACATATATCTGTCCGTGTCATCCGCATCCTTTCATATATGCGTCCGCATACACATTTTCAACATGAATCATGCGTCCGACCACACTTCAGGTCGACCACACCCTTAATACCCATTGTCCGCACGACGAACAGTTAACAGAAAACATAAAATTTTGTCACCCTATCCACGATTTCATCTATAATACGTTTCATGCATAACATTTCGCATTTCATGTATATATTTCGAAATCATCCTAATCCAATTTCATGGTAAATCAAAACGTATATTTAACCTTGTGCTCTGACACCAATTGTAAGCATATTTCATTCAACTTTTTGACTTTAATCCCATTTTTTTTATTTACTTTACATGCTTGCAATACTTTAAGTCCCAATAACGTAATTGATTCAACCATTCTTTAGTAAACGAAAATACCAACCTTGGTCCATGATATAAACGCTTTTGTAGAAGATGTTGAGTTCTGTTTATCGCCTTAAAAACTTTCTCTGTAAGTCGTCTCTTCGATGATGCAGAAACACAGCGTGTAGAATATCGTAATTGTTGAGAGAGAATTTTTGAGAGAGAAGGAAGAAGAATTGTTCGAATGAATGCCGTAATTTCTCTTCCCTAGGTGATTGAAGAAGACACCCATACAAAGGCAACTCTCCATACATGCTCTTTCATTCGTGTCTTTTCAATCACGTCTCTTCAACTATATATTATACATTTTTAATAAGGTTAAGGTGAGGGAATTAAAACCCAATTAACTTAATGTCTTTAATGCTTAACAACCATCACATTAAGCACATTAATATTAAGTCAATGTAACATTAATTAACATGGACCACATTTACATAGATTATAATTAAATAATCTAACACTTCAATCAGGAGGAGAGTTCTACAAATTCTTCATGATGAAGCCGAGCAAGTGTCAATGCCTAAGATGAAACCAAGTCTCTCGTTTTCCCTTGGGTTGCCTATGATACTTGATGACATTGTTTCAGATGAAGAAGAATGCTAGATTAAAATTGAGTGAAATTTGATTCTTGTTCTTCTTTTTTTTGCTTTTCAAATGCAAAGATCATGCACAGTCAATAATTGCACTATAATATCTGACTGAAGCAATATTTTGAAATCCTACATATGAATGAAAACAACATGAATATACTCTTGAGTTCTGGTCAATCGTTATGGTCTTGCTTTTTATTTTCTATTTTCGGCCTAAACAAACCACAATTTGATTTTGAAAAGAAACAATGTAGAAATAGCTTACAATTTGCAAGACTGTGTTTATCTCTTCTTCTTCCCGGCTTTTCCCGACTTGGAAGGTCCAGCAGTTGAGGTAGACACAGGCTCCTGCTTTTTAATCCTCCCGGGATGTCTAGGGACCAACTCTGCGATCTGAAGCATCAGCTGTTTCCCTGCAATTCAATGACAAACGATACACTTTTCCGCATAACTATAACATAACAATATACTCTACGCAACATGCATTTTAAACTCAAAATGACAATAGGAGATGTAGAGTATACCATATTACGTAGAAGAAAGAATGATAATAAGACCAGCACTTGACTGAATTTCATTGTGAAAAACATAATAGAATGCGATGCCATAAACATCAAGAAGCATAAAGAAAGAATATACTTTTTCTACTCGCAGTCTGTTTGCCTAAAAATTAATCTCTTTTTTTTTTTATTATTATTATGATTTAGTCACAATAATCTTCAGCCTTCTTAAGACTAGATAGACCTATCTATAAAATTGTTTGGTCGGAGTCATTACTGCTCCTATTGCATCGAATAGGAATGGAAATGAAAAAAAAAAAAAAAAAGGAGAAAAAGCCTCACTAGATGAAATTGCTGGATTATATGGAGTGCCATCTTCCTTTTTCAACTGTACACGTACTCTCCCTCTTTGCATGAAATCACGTGGATAAGCCTTATCTACCTAAAGCAGTAACAGCATCAGTAAAAAGGCAAGCATTTCTCTGCTTTTCTTGAAAAAGGTTTTTGGGAGGCACAATGCCAATATCTACACCTCGGTTGTTGATATGAAGAAGGGATTTCTGTAACCTTTTTTTCTTCTTCTTGAAGCCGTTCTTCGCGTACATTAATTTATCCTAAGTGAATAATTCTACACTTCACTAACAAAAAAGGACATATAGGTACCCATAGAAGGAAACTACACAAATGATGTACCTCAATTGCAAAAGGGATTTTGAAATGGCTGCAGCAATCACCAATCTCAGCACAAGTAAGATTTTCGCATGCTTTACTAACACCTATTCTTCGGCCTTCAGCTATAGTCTTCTTTGAATTTATATAAACTGGATACAATATGATCCATTTCTTTATGTTGAGAATGTCTCCATCCATGTCGCAACCTTACAAACTCATACAAAAATATTATATGAACAAATAGCAACAGCTAAATTTATTGGTCCAGTCACTGATAGCTTAGTCCAGGTTCAGTCATTCATAATTAGGTGAAATGACAATCTGTTTTTATTTCAGAAAATTATCTTTGGGAATGTCTACGGTCATGCTGCAACATTTTCAATGTCACGCAAGAGACTGATTGATAAAATCGCAATAAGCATAACTATAAAGTTATCGATAGTCATTGATTTCTTAGTCTAGGTTTGTCATGACCCGGAGGCTGGCGGGCCGGACAGACACGCCAGGCCAAATGACCCGACCCTCGTAGAAGACCCGATCGCCCAACCCAAGACTTGTTAAAATGTTAGAAAAGACTTGTATAAAATATCCAGCCGTATCTCACTTGTGATAGGTCACGGTCCATCTAGTTATCGCAAGAGTAAATGATGCGGAAATTATAAAGTTACATGATCCAAATAATAATACTGTGCATACAACCTAAGTTCAGAAGCCAAGTTGGGTAAATTACAGTCATCCAACAATATGCTTACCAGGAAATAAAGGATCAACTAAGAAAATGAAATGGAATAGAACAATGTCTTCAGTCCACCTCTGCACGAGCCTAGTTGCTCTACTCTTTTCCTGGAGTGGTGGGAGTCGTTGAGGTGAGTGACTAACTCAGTAGAAAACTTATACTAAATACTATGTGCGTGTAAAACTTGTTTTACTATTTTCGTAAAAATCATGGGTTTTGGATAAACATGCACGTTTTTCAAAACATTTGAAATCCGTTTTATCTTTAAGAAAATTCGCCTCCAAAGGCCCTCGATGAGACATCAAGAAAACTGATACGTCACCTAAAGTTCACTTATACAAGGAAGAATACAAGAGAGAATTAAATTGATAAGTCTTTTGATATTCTATTAATATTGTCTTTTAGTATTCCTAGATTGTCTTTTAGTATTCCTAGAATGTCTTTTAATATTCCTAGAATGTCTTTTAGTATTTCTAAAATGACTTATAGTAATCCTAGACATTTATGTCTAAGTCTTTTAGTATTCTAAGGGTGTTTTAAATAAGGAAGTAAATGTAATGGGAGGGGGAGCATATCTTTGGTGAAATCACTTGGGAGAGCTAGCACACCTCTCGAACGTCTCGCTATTTTGTAATTTCTTTACGAAATTGTATAGGGTACGTATCAATGGTATCAGAGCCAGCCCATGTCCAATTGTGGAATACTGAAGTCAGGAGACCGGGTAGGGCCCTAGGGGGGGTGGACTGTCATGGTTAGGTCTTGGCCCGTGGAGGGTTGCAAGGGGACCTGCAGTACCACATCGAAAATGGGAAGGATTTGGAACTAGTGTATAAGTGTGTACTCATCCTTGCCTGTTGGACGCGTTTTGGGTTAGGGTTATGGGGCTCTAGGCTGAGAACAAACCTGTGCGGGTCGTATGGGAGGCCCAAAGCGGACAATATCCAGCGATGAGGTAGTGCTCACTTGTAACAATGTATCAAAGCTGTGATACCATTGTTACACACCAAATTTCATTGTGCAAATTTGAAAGCCATTCGTAATTTTATCTCGTTGAAATACTACTGTCTGCCAGTCACTGATTGGTCCAGCTGTGCACGTCTTGCACGTGATACCCCTAGCTGGCGCTCGATCCGTATCTCGCTCCCCCAACTGGCGCCTAGTTCGTGATGTTTGTCTCAACGGTCCGCGTCTGTCCAGTACTTCATGCTACGCGCTTGCCAGTTGGCGCTTGATCCGTGCTGTGTGCCCCTAGCTGGCGCGCTGGTGTTCTGCCATGTCAAGTAACGATCGGTTGTGTACACCAACGGGCTGTAACTGATGTCTGGTGCCCATAAAGACTCTACAGTGTACTTTATGACTCCGCGCGGTGCTCACATAAAGTCCTCGTCGATTATGTGGCACACCTGTTGCATCTCCGCTAACCCCTGCGCGTATTGCGCGCCAGTTCTATTAATGAATTGCGCTAGTTGCTTCAATGAACTGTGGCAGCTTCCTTAAATGAATTGCACTTGTTGCCGAACAGTTAATGAACTACTAACTTCATTTATGAACTGATGTGGTGCCCTGTTGCTGCATCTAGAACTCTAGCTTCGATCTCCACTTCTTTTAATGAAGTGCCCGGCTTGTGCACTAGTTCAATTAATGAACTACGTGCACTGTAGAATTGCTGCTTCCGCTGTCTGGCGAGCTTTGTTGCGCCTAGCCACCGCCCATCGTTCTTGTGCCCAGATGGCCTTGGCCCATCTGGATGTTGTGCACAGGAAGTTGCCCCGGACTCCCCTTCGTGTGGCCTGCTTGGCCCACCGTGCTGCATGGTCTACTTGGCCCGCTTTAATGTGCGGCCTAGCTGCTCCTTAGCTTTATCATGCGTGTTGATGCACCTTCCGACCCATCTTGTGTTGCGCACATTTGGGAAGGCCTAGCGCCTCCCTGATTTGGCCCAATTGGCCTACGGTCTGATCTGCGTTCCGTCTTGTGGCCTTGTGGCCTTGTGCGTTTGATGAGCCCCCGACCCATGTTGTTTTGCGCACTTGGGGGAAGGCCCAACTCCTTCCCCTTGTCTTGCGGCTCACCCAGTGCGCCTCCTTGGGCCATGCGGGCCCGCGCCCATCATCATATAAATTGTGGGGGTGACAAACCTCCCCCACTCGATGATGTCAACGCCCTCATCGACCACCAAGTTAAGTAGTCCTCCACAAGTTCTTCAAATTTTGGAAGTATCATGCCTTTATCCACTGTAACCTCTTCTTTTCCACCGCATTGCTTTAAGAGCCATTGATACCCACGACTTTCTTCAATGGCTTGATGATCTAGAATTTTGGATAAGTTTTTCTTGTGAAAAGTTGGATGTTTCTCTATCTTTTTGGTTAGTTGCATTTCCTTTGCAACTAAGTTGACCCTTGTGGTCTCTACGAATTTCCTTTCATAGCTTGGAAGAAGTCCTTTGCGAAGCCTCCGTTCCTTCACTTGCTTCCAAAATTTCCGAAAATGCTTGATTGGCTCTTGCGCTGAGCATATGTTAGGAACTCCTATATACTTGGAGAACCCGTCCATCGAGATAGTATCCAGATCATCACTTGATGACATTCCAATATGAAGTCTATAGACTTCATTTGCCACATTCTTTCAGGATTTGGCGTAGGTTGCGATCCTTCCACCCCCTTTCCTTTTTCCTTCTTGTCTTCTTGGCATGCTCGACAAGTATCCACACACAAATTTGCTTCATCCCATAACTTTGGCCAAGTGTTTTTCCGCATTCCGTTTGTCATTCAGATTGTCCGCCCATCGCCCATTGTGGGTCTCCTCCATAAGAAATTGGCGCTCTGTGCCCCCATTCGGACTTAGTTGTTGATAGCCGCGCCTCCTCGAGAGGCTCCCTTCTCGGCTCAAGTCCTCCATGACTTGATTTCTTGATTTCAACAATTTTGGCGACGCCATACAAAACGCTGCTTGTGCTAATGGTGCCATGACCGACACCAACTCATTTGAGTGATCCACCTCCACTTCTTAAAGTGTTGACAATAAGGTGGTTTTTCCCTTCTTTGACCACGATCATTCTTGAGGGATTGATTGTAGCACTTTCCTTCCTCCGCTGCTTTGGTTTGCCGGAAGAACTCCATCCCCAAGATGAGCTCATAATCATCGAGTGACACCATCGTAAGTTGGCATTCCGATTGCCATACTCCCACATGAATGAAGGGTTTTGTCATGCCCGTAACTTGCTGTATACCCGTGTTTACAACCTTCATCTTTTTGTTGGTATTGATTATCTCCAAGCCCAAATCTTTTGCCTTTGTCTCTGAAATGAAGTTGTTGATCGCTCTAGTGTCCAATATTGCTCGGATCTTCTTTCCTTGGATAGTTACTTTGACATACATAAGCCCTCCACTTGTGCTTGTAAGAGTGTTGATAGGCTGAATAGTATTGACTCAGGATATCTCCTCGGACTCCTTCTTGTCAAGCCGATTTGTGGACACTTTGTTTTGCGCCTATCCACCCCAATTTCTTTTTCTTCCAGGATTGATCAATTCTCGCAGATCTATCTTTGGGTCTCTTTAATTTGTCTTCACCTTTTACTGATCTACCATCCACTCTTGATCTCTTCTTTTCAAGAGTGGATGCCGATTTGTAATCCACCAATCGTTCGGCTATAGTGGTAGCCCTTTGTAAGTCCTCCGCTCTATGGCGACGCAACTCCTTTTGCACCCATGGTTGTAGCCCAGTCATAAAATAAAACAGGTTATCTTTTAAAAGCTTGTCCCCAATGTTCGCAATCAGTGAGTTGAACTCACAGACATAATTTCCCACCCTCCTAGTGTGACGAAGCTTCCGTGGCGGTTTCACGACAAACTGTGGCAGTTTCATAACAAACCGCAGTGGTCTCATGACAAACTGCCGCCGTTCGTCTGCAAATGAAAAAAATTCATTACTTTATTCTTCTTCGTACAAAAACCCAAACAAACTGTGATTCTTCCATAGACTGAAAACAATTGTAAATCATCCGAAAACTACAAACATTAACATTCTTTTACAAAATCTTCTAAATTATAAAACCCGAAATCTTCTAAATCCATTCTTTTCCAAAATCCAAAATTTTCTAAATCCCTTCTCCATGAATATGAACTCTTTCCATTGAAATTTATTTTAAAATCACGAGTTCTTCCTTTTTTTCCATGGGTATTTGTTCTTTTGCACTGTGATTTTGAGAAAGTTAACGTGATTTTCAGAAAGTTAATGCTGATGTTCATGACGACAATTTTTCAAAGTTCAGTTGTTAAGTTGTTAGCAAAAAAAGGATGATGGTTTGTTTGTCACTAACAGTAAAGGATGATAGTTGATTTATCATTTTCCCAATTTATATTAAACCAATTATCCCAAATGCCGAGCTCATTTTGAGTATCGTCTGACAACGATTTCTGGTTGAATTTAATTCTTCAATTCCATTTCCTCAATTAATTTACCAGTCGAAATTTTAATTTTTCTGATTTGACTAATTGACCAAAATTTCATATGTGACCACTACGCGACAATTCGTGTAAATTATTCAATGTGATGACCGATTATAATACGAAAATTTATTATTAAAAATTTTAACTAGTTTTACAAGGTTCATTTATTTGGTGAAATCACAACATAAAAGAAACGACAATCTCTTTGAATTTCTCAACTTGCCGAGATCTTACGACCACCTAAAATTTGATGAGTTAACCAATTGATTATGTATGAATTTTTTATCCAGTGACACAAAAAATTGGCATAACCGTAAAGTAATTCCATCAAAGAAGTCTCGTATTTAAACAGAGACTAAATAATTACACAGTCAAAAGAAATATAAAATACAATGGAGAGCTTTTATAAGTAGAACTCACGAACCATTAAACTTTAATAATGTCATATACACAACACAAAGGAAAATAGAAAGGGAAGGAAGGAACCAGATCAATGCGAAAAAAGAAGAAGAATGACTGCCGGTCTTAGCATATTGCGTCAGCAACGGAAAGCTCTGGGCGCAAGGGTTTCTATTTGGAGGGGATCCAAAAATAGGGATGATTTTGCTTCCAAGTTCTAGTTCTGAGGATTTATTTAGGGAAATTGTCGACAATAAGATTCAAATTTGGGAAATTAACACCACGTACTCTATAGAAAATTTACTGACAACTAAAATCTTAAACTATGGAAAACGAAAGCTGGCAACCTTGCAGTCACGTTTCCCGTCAAAATCACTCGACGTTAACGCTGTGGTTTCGTTAACACCAAGGACCGTCGAGCAGAAACATCCAAGACAGCAACAACGAACTTCTCGCAACAACGAGCGACGTCTAACACTAATCCAACAAGGCGAGGAAGGACGTCAATTATCGGGGGACATCTAACTTGCTCGTTGGAACAAGGGATGAACGTCCCTCCATTTAATAAAAGCATTTGTCTTACATGTGACTCTCTCCAATATAACATCTGCCATTTTTTTTGAAGATGGCCTAACTCCATCATGTTTGTAACGACTCGTGTTTTAAAACCTTATCTTTTTTCTTTATCGTATAAAATTTAGCCATATAAAATGTTTCTTTAATTTATTTAAAGCACGCGAGGGAAAAATGAATTAGAGTAAAGAAAGCGAAAATTAGTAGAAATCTCAAAATACAATTTTTCATTTTAAACCATAGTCCATTGTTTTAACAAAACAATTACTGTATTTCAAAATGTAACATTAACTGTTCAAAATTCATGTTTTACTTCCAATGAGCCATTGTAACGACCCAAATTTTTCTTATTTCAAAAATCGCATTAAATTTAAAAATTTTATAAAACAACTAAATTCCTATTAAAACCCTTCAATTGAAATCAAAGTTCTTTTCTTAAAAATCTTATCGTTAAAACATCTTACTTAAAACTCGTTATTTAAATCTTTATTGACAGGGGAAAACTTTATTTATAAAATTCATTTTTCTTGTTTTACAGCGGAAGCATAAATCATTCGTTTTAAAAGACAAAAAATAAACTTTTATTTTACATTTACAAAACCCTTTTTCCTTTTACTTTCCTTAGTCTAGTCAGCCACAAGTCTCGCATGTGCAAATTCTTCATCAACTGCTCCTTCATCTGTTCTCTTGCGTGTACCTACACCATTAGCAAACTGTGAGCCCAAGGCCTAGTAAGAAATGAGATATGCAGTATGATGTATGCCTTTAACTTATTATGTCAGAATGGGTACCGCCCCAAACCATTCTTTTCTTTACATTTAATTCATTCATTCATTCCTCGTACGTCGAGTTAGAGATTGGAGGAATCTGTGTCGGAGGGAATAGTCTTGGTCGGCTTCTAACCACCTAGGGTATTTAGACCCCTGTAACTTGACGAGGGAAGGACATAAATTGTTTAGTCTACATAATTAGATCCGAACTACCCCTCTATCTCTCAACTCTCTTTTTCATTTCTTTCCATTCATTTTCTTTATTCATTTTTCCTCACGTAAATGCATATGAATACCCCCCTCCGATGAGGCATTTCCTACTTGTTTCTATTATCATGATGCTGGTCAATGAGAAACATTATTGTGATGCATGTCAATGAGAAGCAGTAATCACAACAATATAAAAATATGAGATAAGAAAATCTACTAATATACTACATAGGCATGCTCGGTAATTTAAAGGAAGCAATAACAATATAGATATGCTTTGCAATTTAAAGAAAACAATAACGATATAGACATACTTGGTAATTTAAAGAAAGCAATAACAACATAGACATGCTTGACAGTTTAAAGGAAATAAGAACAATATAGACATGCTCAGTAATGTGAAGGAAACAATAATGATATGCTAACATCCTAAATATGTTTAGAGATTAAATTAATAACGTACAAACAATATAAGTATAACATGGCAGCAGTTTAAATTGTTTTAAGTGTTTTTAAGTACTATTGGTTTTAATTGGTTTTGAATAAATGTTTTAATGGTACTTGTTAAAATAGTTTTAAACTGTTGGTTTGTAATATTAAACGTAAAAGACTTCTATTGTATGTTTACTCTATGTTTTATACGATTAAGACTTCTGTTGTTTATTACTCTGGTGTTCTATCATGCAATGGTTTTAAAGAAAAGAAATTTTTTATACAAAAAAAGGTTACGGGATGTTACACATATTACACGTAAACTAAACTAATTTACAAAAAAAAATAAGTTATTTTTTATTTTAAATTTTTGCTTGTCATATTTATAGAATTTGAATATTTAAAGTTGTATATTTATATAATCAATTTTCAAATTACTCTAATATGTTAAGAATGAATCATCCTATTAAAATTCATTTGATTATTTTGAGAAAATTTTCTCTACATATTTTATTAGTTTGAAAATTTGAAAATGTGTTATCTGTATTTTAAGTATCACATAATTAATATTTAATAAAAAAAAATTTATTAATTTTGAGTTAAAATAATTTTCAAAATTTAACAAAACAAACCTTGAACTTTGACATCAACAACACACTAAACCTTGAAGAAATTTCGTAGACAACTCAAAAGAACGACGCAAACCTTGCAGTCATGTTTTCCGTCAATATGGATGTCTCTCAATACTAAATGACGTTGTCTCTTAACAACGATGGATATCTCTATCATCCACCAACGTCCCTTAAGACTAAATGATGTCATAAGTGGAGGATGTCCGTTGGGGGCTAAGGGACATCTATTGTTGGTTGAGGGATGTTTGTTGTAAGTGGAGGGACAACCATCTTAAGTTGATTGACGTCCATTGTGGGATGAGGGACTTATGCCTTAAATCGAGAGATGTCTGTTGTGGGACAAGAGGTATCCGTAAGTGGAGAGAGTATGGTCCCATTTAAAAAAGCGTGTGTCTTGCACGTGATGCTTTTTAATAAACGTCTGTCATCACCTTTGGAGGATGACCAAACTCCATCATGACTGTCCATCCTTGTTGAGGAATGTCCATCCCTTGATCTAAAGGGCATGACCCTTCGTCCGCCAATGCCCCTCCTTCCATCATGGACGTCCATTCTCATTGAATGGCGTCTGCCTTTTCATCCAGCAACCAACAAAGAGGTCCCTCAGTCTTACGATAGCCCCAAGAATGTCCCTCCTGATGGATCGGCTTTGGACATCCCTCGTCATTGAAGGACGCTCATTGTTAATCCTTAGACGTCCCCATTAGACGGTCCTTGATGTGTCACGGATCCCCTCCAATCATTATCAAGCAAGAAGATTTCCTAACGATAATTCTAATGTTTCTTTTGTAGTTGATTGAAGAGAAAGATATATACAAGTTATGAAATACACTTATTTAAGTTCCAAATATCTTATGGAGTTCTTCAAGATAAAGTTTAAGTGGAAGATCAAGCATAAATTTAGAAGACTTATGGCAAAATGAAAAATTGTTGATCCAACCTTTGAGAACTATTTGGTAGTTTCGACAACCTTAAAGATCTTATATCAAAAACTGTTCTTCATAACAATTGTAGTTGACATTTCAAGCTTTCCAGAATGGGTTGTTTTGTAAAATTTGAAATTTGTTTACTATGCCAAACAGTCCACGAACAAAGAGCAATGTTTCTGTTTAAGAGACCCAGTTTCACTTACCTGAATTGGAAGCCCAATTTAATATGAAGTCCAACTTATGATTCAAACATTCAAAAGGAAAGCACACCTAATGAAGTGGATCAAGAGATGTCAACACATATGCTTACTTGACAATTGATAAGGAATCCGCCAAAGAGGAAAAAGGGCCACAAATTTGAATTCATTCAAATTAGAATGAAGTTCAAATTCATTCAAATCTTTAGTTAGTTTAAATTCAAGTTATTTTAAAGTTATCCTAGATAGTTTAAAATTCAAGTTATTTTAAATTTCAATTAGATAGATAAAGATTGGTTAGAGATAACTATAAGTCAATCCTATTCCTACTAGACTATGGTTAGAGTTTGTTAAGGACTGTGATTGTGAAATTAAGTACCATTCGAGAAAAGTCAATGTTTTGGTCGATGCTCTAAGCTGAAAGGTTGTCGTCATGAGCATTATATGTGATGAAATGCTAGTGGGACTTCAGAAAGACATTCGAGAACTTGATGTGCAAATGGTTTCGATTCAGTTGGACGTCGTATTATCGAAACTGACACTGAAACCTTCCATTCTTGAGCAGATTAAAGAAGCCCAACAGGGGGATGACACATGGGAGGATTTTGAGTTGAATATGACCTTACCTGAATATCGGGATTACTCTATGTCTGCTGATTGTATAATAAAGTATAAGAACAGATGGTATGTGCCTAGTGACTCGGCATTGCGAACGATGACTATGCGAGAGGCTCACTCTTCAAGCTTCTCTATCCATCATGGGAGTAATAAAATGTACAAGGATCTCAAGACGCATTACTACTAGCCAGTGATGAAATATGATATTGTTGAGTACGTGGCGTTGTGCCAAGTGTGTCAGCAAGTGAAAGTAGAACATCAAAGACCTGGTGGGATGCTTCAGCAGATACCAATACCCAAATAGAAATGGGAACATATCCCTATAGATTTCATTATGAGCTTACCCAGGACTACTAAAGGGCACGATGTGACCTAGGTGATTGTGGATATATTAATGAAGGTTTTCCACTTCTTGCCTATGATGATGATGTACAGGATGAATCAATTTGTAAATTTGTATGTCAAAGAGATTGTACGATTGCACAGTGTACCAGTCTTTATGGTATCTAATCGGGACCCGTGATTCACTTCGGCATTTTGGAAGAGCTTAAACAAAGTGGGCATGGAATTAAAATTTAGTACTACATTTCATTCTCAAACTAATGGCCAAAGTGAAAGAACAATCTAGACAATTGAGGATATGATACGTGCTTGTGTGCTCAAGTTCCAAGTTGGATGAGGAAAGATTCTACCACTGGTCAAGTTTGCCAACAATAATAGTTTTCATGCCATGATTGCAATGACACCATGTGAGGCGTTATACGGAAGGAAGTGCAGATCTCCTTTATATAGGAGCGAGACAGGTGAAGCTGTGTTCTACGACCCTGAAATGGTACATAAAGCTGCTGAATCTGTCACTATTGTCAAGCAAAGGATGTTAGCCGCTCAGATTCATTAGAAAAGTTATGCCGATAATCGTCGACGAGAAGTGGAATTCAGTGAAGGAGATCGTGTATTCCTAAAAATATATTCGTTCAAGGGAGTGGTGCGCTTTGGAGAGAGGGGAAAGCTAAACCCAAGGTATGTTGGCCCCTTCACAATCACGAAAAGAATAGGAAATGTGGCTTACCAGTTGCAACTATCAGCTTCTATGGAGGGTGTGCACAACGTATTTCACGTATCAATGTTGAAGAAATGCTTGGGGAGTACAACTCTATTAGATCCTCAAGAAAATATCGACGGATTCGAGAATAAAATAGCTTCGACACAAGCAGATTCTGCTAGTCAAAGTTTTATGGCAGAATCATTCGACCAAAGATGCCACGTGGGAGAAAGAGGATGATATAAGAGCTAAGTATCCGGAGCTAAGCTAAATTTTGAGGACAAAATTTTTGTAATGTGGGTAGAATGCAATACCCTGATAATTATCCCCCATTTATATAATGTAATGAATTTTGTGAAATAAATATATTGTATTGCGGGATGGTATTTTGTTGGAATAATACCGTGTAAATGTATGAAAAATTGTAGGGAGTGATTAAATTATGAATTTTTAGGAAATGCGTGACCAAAAAAACAACAAGTTTTGAATTTGTCAAATTCGTACATTTTGCGGTCGAGTCATTGGTCGAGACGTGGTCGTAAGGTTCGATGGAAATGCATTACAGAGTGCATTTTCAATTTTCAGTTGAGGTCATGGTCATGGTCCTTGTCGAAGGCATTCGACCGAAATGTGCCTCGGTTCGTATTTTACATTTTGGTTGTGGTGCGGTCGCGTGTTTCGGTCGAGAAACATGACCGAAGGACCAAATTGTGGAAAATTACAAATTATATCCCATGACTATTTTGTGATTTCCAAATCAATGGTGAATAATCAGATTTCTTCTGCTGTGATTTTCCCCGATAATGCGCTGATAACGTGCTTTGACATGGTGACTGCTTCTTGGATCTCCTCCCTTGATTTGAGTGATTTTTCCATCAACCCTCACTTCTATTGCCAATTATCCCTACTTAAATGGTGGAGCATGTGATGGTCTCGGGTCATTCTCCTTTGCTGTGAGCTGAGAGTCATAGTGTTAGGAAGAGAAAGTGTGTGAGAAAGGAGTGTGCACTCTGCCGTTTTGGATGAACTGTGGGTGTAAAGGCATGAGATTTAGTAGCTGCAATTTCCTGTGTTGTGAGCTTCGTCAACTGGTAATAGGAGGTAAGAAATTGAGGTAGAGTTGTGGCCAGTGGAGGCCCTACACCATAAGTTGTGTCTTTCATTTCTTGACTGAGTATATTTACTGCCTCCTTTGAATTGTTGATATTGTCTCTGTATTTTGGATGGGTGTTGTCATTGCTCTATCTGGAATTGTCTACTAGATCATCATTACAACTGTTATGAATCGGTGATAATGCCCGCTGTTAAGATTTCTCGTTGATGCTTTGCTACCTTTGGTTGCTGTTGATTCTCTATTGTTTTGCTAGGAATTAGATTGCCATATTAGGAGTTCAATTTTATAGGTTTGATAACATTATAGCCTCTGTACACTTTTTACATATTGCTTCATGATATTTTAGTTGGTTGTTGCTCAGATGACTACTGCCCTTTTTGGTTTAGTGTAGTTGTTGCATAATACCTTGTTGACTGCTCATTCTATTTCTATTTCATCCCTGCAATGATGAATATTATTGTTTTTCCTTAAATGCCGAGCATGTTTATTTACACCCTATCATGGATTGTCGGCTGGTTCTGGATAACTTTCTACTGCTTTAGAAATAACAGATTCATTGCTAGTTTTCAACTTGGTTTTTGAGTTCGTTGATAGTTTCATTGTTTAGTTTTTTGCTATCAAATATAATGCTTGTTATACCTTGCACTGCTGTTTTCATTTGCTGGATATTAGGCTGCCATTTGTCGCTATGTCTATGTTCATTTCACGTCCTTAATTTGCTACCAAGTACGTTTAGCATACCCAATATCATGTTGTTTTCCTTTAATTGCTAAGCATGTTAGGATGTTAAATATTGTCATTGTTTCTGTTAATTGCTGAGCATGTGTAAGATTTTGAATATTATCATTGTTGTACAAAAAAAAACGCTGCTCTACAACCACGTTATATTATCTTGTTGTTAATAAAATAAATTGATTAGCTTATGTTTAGTTAACTTGAAATACCTTGTCTTAGAGTATTTCACAATGTTATAGAACATTGTAGTTTATACCATGTTCTATGAATTAATTAATATTCCTCTATTTAAATTATGCCATGTTAACTGCCTCGTGTTAGCTCTCCGTTATTTAATTCGTTGATTTTAATTAATTGCTTTTTCTTTCATATTATCTTCCTGATAATTATTGTGATATGTTGTTGTGATTATTGTGCTGCATTGACATGCATCATGATAATTGAAATCATTAGGAATGTCACGTGTGGATTGGTATTCATATGCATATTTTGAGAGACAAATGGATGTAAGGGAATTGGAGGTTAGAGAGGTGGTTCGGATCGTAAGGTAAATGGATGTAAGGGAATTGGAGGTTAGAGAGGTGGTTCAGATCGTAACCGGATAGACTCGAGATTATACCATTCCCTTGTCAGGTTGCGAGAGCTTGTCTACCCAAGGGTTACATGCTGACTAGCGGTAACTCTCCCTACGACAAATGCCTCCAATGTCCCTGCTCAATGTATGAGTTGATGTATATATAACCGTGAGTAAAGAACAGATTGAGTGGATTCCATTCTGACATAGTGAGTTACTGACATACATTATATTGCATCTCTTTTTTTGCTGGGCTTTAGGCTCACAGTTTGTTTGTGGTGTAGGTGATTGTCAGGATGTTGTTATTCCCAGAGTTGAGGAGGAGGCATTACCCGTTGAGCACTTGGGTTACCCAGCTAAATCGACCTGAGAGGGTTATGGCTCGCATGAAGCAAAAACACTTTTTTGAAATGGTTTGAGAAATGATAATATTTTGAAAAACTATTAACTCACGTTTTAATCTTCAAACCATATTTTGAATTTAATTATGTTTCCGCTTTTACTCTGATTTATTTTCGTATTTAGATTTTATCTCGCTCACCTTAATTATTTCCTCTTGTATGATTTAAATAAATAAAAAGAAAAATTAAAAAGAAAAAGTTTAAAAAATTAATGTGGGGCGTTACAGCTGTCAACTCATGGCAATAACACATATTATGCATATCATCATTACCTTAACATTCACCATATAACATTGTAATATCTTGGTTATTCTTACAATTCAAAACTTAGAATTTTGTATTATTTTAAAATCACAGTAGAAGGCTTTTGATTTGAAAACAAGTTTAAATAAGAAGTGTATAAATAAACTCCTTTTTATTAAACTATTTATTACTTAAAACATGTTATACTGTAAAGCTTTAAAACAACAACAGAAGACTTGTATTTACAATACCAAAAGAATTAAACGCACTTTGAAAACCTTCTTAATAAAACGAAATACTATAACAAAGATTCACTTTCCTCAAAAATGTTATTATCAATCATTACATTTCTTCTTTAATCTTTTAGCCAAACTAGCCGCCAAGCCTGCAACGTCCAAATGCCTTATCAAGTGCTTCAATCCTCGATCCCATGCATACTTACATCATAGGATCTCACTATGAGCCTAACGCTTTATAAATGGTATAAAAGTAAAACGTGCTTATGCAATACTATTCAAACACATACAGTTTTCTATTTTGTTTATTTGTCTTTTACCGTTGAGTTTTCCTTTACTGTTAAACTTTCCTTTATTTGTCTTTTATTTCCTTTAAATATCTTTTTGAGTGAGAGCAACCTCTTTAGCTTCCGAACTCACCCACCCGTTGGATGAGAGCAACCTCTTCAGTTTCCGAACTCACCAAAACAGGTTATTTATAATTTGGGGTGAGAGCAACCTCTTCAGTTTATGAACTCACCAACCCGTTGGATGAGAGCAACCTCTTCAGTTTCCAAACGAGATTGTTTTTATGTTTATTACAATTTGGGGTGAGAGCAACCTCTTCAGTTTCCAAACTCACCTACCCGTTGGATGAGAGCAACCTCTTCAGTTTTTGAACTTACCCAAATGAGTTTGCTTTCATGTTTATTACAGTTTGGGGTGAGATCAACCTCTTCAGTTTCCAAACTCACCCACCCGTTGGACGAAAGCAACCTCTTCAGTTTCCAAACTCGCCCAAACAAGCTTGTTTTCATGTTTATTATAGTTTAAGGTGAGAGCAACCTCTTCAGTTTCTGAACTCACCCACCTGTTGGATGTGAGCAACCTCTTCAATTTCCGAACTCATCCAACGAGCTTGTTTATTACTTTTAATTCGGTTACATTTGCATTTTCGTGTATCGTAGGGACAAAAGTGCAAGCATACAATTCTATCTTTCGTGTCTGTTATCATAACCACAAAATGTGCACAATTTCCTAACTAAAGAACTGAATTTAAATTTAATAAACATATAATTCACACAAATAAATAACATACGCCTCCTAAAAGAACATAACCTATACATCTAGTAGACAAGCATCAAACAAACACCCCCTAATTCCAGTGATGTAGGCCCTTTCGGACAAAGCACATGCAGTACCACTTACTTGGAATTCTTAGCTTTAATGAGTTAATACTTAAATTGTCCTTCATGAAACCTATTCCTAATTAACATACATACGTATTAATTTCCAATATTAGAGTCCCCACTAACAGAGTAAGTTTCCAAAGACTTACCCTTATAATATAAATATTAAGTTCACCAATCAATGTGTAATTTTTTAACATACGGTAGTGAGCACCCATAACCTATCAATAACCAACTAAGTGGTGTACGTAATTTGCCAGTTAACATCTAAAATTCTTCAGCTCAAAGCTTATTCCTCATATTAACCAATACCCTTACAGTAAGCAACTAACAATAGCAATTAACAATTAAGGAACCACTTGATTACTACCACAAACATCTTATTAAATCGGCAGAGGGACATATGAATAGAAGAGAACATCACTGAAATAATTCTTGCAAGTAACAACAACTTAAACATGTAGAACCAAACTCATCTTTATGCTACTGTCCTCAGTTTTTTTTATCATCAACAACTTTTGTAACCCAAATAATCAGAGAATAGCAAAAGCAGGGTACCATTAACGAAGACAAAACATCACAGAGAATGAATCCAAGAAACATATAGCAAGAATACTAGTAGTGAACCATTCCCTTACAATATATTGCATGAAACGGTCATGAAAATTTGCAGAGAAACATAACAAATCCTACTCTCATACAATCCCTTTATGAAAACATGAGTGAATAACAATTACATGAATAATTACAGAGAATAAACTTTGAGATCATCCTCCATTCTCAGTCCCTTTCTCCCCAAGTTCTCACAAATCTTCCAGCACGGTCTTCTCCTTCAAACCTTTTTAAAACCAAGCAACTCCTCTTTCGTCTCTCCCTCACCAAAACTCCAACAGTTTCACACACTACCCTTTACATTCTCCTTCCTCTGGGACCTTCACTCTAAATAATAGAACCCTTTTAGCCAACTCTCCTTTAGAAACTCCAGAACTCACAATATCATGCGTACAAAATCATAGCAGTATTTCTCTCTCACAACCTTTCTCTCAAAATGCCATTCCCTTCAGTAACAGACTCACATAATTTCGCCAAAGTTTTCCCTTGGCATACCCTCCTCCTCATTCTCGTTCTTCTTCACTTCTATTTATAGGCCACCCAAATGCCTCTTTAGTGTCTAGAGGAAGATAGAAGGCCAATGGTTTGGACGGTCTATTGTCTAGACGCTTCAGACGATGAACCATTTCATCTTCAGGCATCGGTTATCATTTCTAGATGACCATCCTAATTGGCGGTCGATTGAGTTCTCTTTGGATGATCGACTGATAGACACCATCATTGACCACCAACCATAGATGTCGGTCGATGACATCGGACGATCCACACCCATGCCATCTGACTGCCATGATCGATTGCGGGTAATTTCCAACAGATATATATATTGTAACGTGATATCTTCATTAAACTATATATATATATATATATATATATATATATATATATATATATATATATAT
>CM039486.1:22968304-23026752 GCA_022433065.1 Begonia loranthoides | reverse complement strand
TATATATATATATATATATAACCTTATTATTAACTACTTCTAATATTACTTCTCTTAACTATAACTATCATCTTCTAACTCTCAAATTTATTCTTGTATCACATAAACAAACCTCATATCCAAAACCAATACTAAATTCAATATACTTCTAAACGTTAACAACCTTGTCATTCTCAACCTTTCTATATCTAATTATATTCAATAATATTTTTCTCTTGTTAATACCTTAAATAAAAGCTTTTATCCAAACATGTTTCACTTGACCAATATCATAGTCGATTCTAATAAATCCTTATTCGTCTTGTTAGACTAAATATTAATATAACATGGGATATAATAATTCGATTTTTCAATATGTCTCTTTTGACGAATATCTTAAATTATCCAATTCAGCTCCTATCGTCCCAAAATCATTACATAAGCTTTGTGCTTAGCTCAGCAAAAATTCGAGGTATTACAAACATACTATTCATAGTTTAACTATTCATAAAAATAGTTTTATCATCCATAAAAAAAATAATAACTTAGTCGTCCATCAACATAAGGTAATAAAATAGTTCAACAAGCCATTAAGTTGTAGTAATAAATTTTCCCTAGTACTCTTGTGATGTAAGCAAAAACCAATTGCACACATATCATTACTTACCAGGAAAATGAGCACCTGTACAACCAATTATTTTCTATTGCATTTGAATCACCTAAAACACATAACTATAATATTAAAACCCATGCAAGTACAATCTTCTTAAATCATATGTAGCTCTTAATATATTCTTTCCAATTCTTTGATTCCAGGTCCTATCATTTCTCAAGAAATTCTACAATACATGTGTAAGAATATTTCTAAGCTCAAATAGATTATCTTAAATTTATTTAGCATGAAATCCTCGGTTTCTCTTTGCTGCATTGTTCTATCTTCAAAAATTCAAAACTTTTACTATACTAATCCAATTCATAAAACTCCAATGTCCAAATCTTCCTTGTGATGTCTATTGTTATAGGTTAAAATAATTTTGAAATTGGATTTCATTAGAGCATGCAACTAGCTTATAATCCGAGACTCATCAACTTTTATTTCATGCTTAACATTCATAATCCTTAAACTATTTCTTCATATCTTTTAAACACAGTAATAGAATCAAAATCATACTTTGAAATCTAAATTACCCATTATTACATAAAACCAGATTTCTCAACATCCTTTGTTTTAGTGGCCAATTTGGGTTTCTTAGCCTAGTAAGGAACACATTCCCTATTATTTTCTTTGAGTTAGCTTGTAAACTCCTTTGGGTTAGTTCGTGAAATCCTTTGGGTTGACTCTATATAGGTTCAAACGACTTTGTAGACTTTAAACTAGCATCTTAAATTGATACTTCTTCTAGAAAAAGGAGAGTCTGCCATCGAGGTAGGAATTTTATACTTAGTTGCATTGCATTATACTATTTTCCAAAACTATATTTTGTGGGCCACATATGAAAATGGATGAGAACTGTTCAACATGTCTCATTTTCTGTTATATGTATATGACTGTTACATGTTTACATTTCAGTGTGCACGATATTTTCTCTATTGGTGACTGTTAATTTGGGGGGATGAATTCTCTTGACGCTTTGGATGGTCTCGGTGTCAAAGAATCACGTGGCTATCCCAATGCATCTTCTTTTACATAAAGATGGTTGTTTGCACATTACGAAAATGGATAATAAGGCAGTGATGATGCACTCTTTGGGTTTCAAATCCTTAAACCTGATCAGGGTGTTTTGATTATGAACGAGTTATGTGATCGTGGAGCCTTACTTGCCCTCAACCCGGGTGACACTGTCAGGTCTTCAGACTACCATCATTTCTTTCTACTAACTCATGAGGTTCGCCCTGGCAATGGTCACTGCCTTTCTATGCGCTTGATTGAAAGAGTCCTTGTGTGATTCTCTCTTTTCACTGATAACTAGTTTCAACATAAAAATATGACAAGGGTATTTTGGTATTAGCTGTCTATGTGTACGACCACATTTTTAATCGATATCTTGTCGGGGGCCTTTGAGGCCAATTTTTCTTAAAATGTTAATAGGGATTTTGAAAATGATTTTAATGAATGCATGTTTCTCTATATCATGGTTTTGATGAGCAAAGATAAAACAAGTTTTACACGCATTAGATTTAATATAAGCTTCCTACTAAGTTACTCACTCACCCTAACCACTCCTCACCTCTAGGTAAAGGTAAGAGTAGTTAGAATTGTTGATGTTCGTGTCGAGGATTCTCCATTTATTTTTGTTTCCTTGTATCATATTTTATTTACTTGGTAAGGATAATTGTTAGACTTATTGTATAACATTTTTTATAATACTGGTTGTTTGATACTTGGTTGCATAGTATTGGATTTAACTTATATTCTTACATGCATCATTATACTTGTGATTGCAATGCGAACATGAGCCCATCTTGTGTGGGTTATGACTTTGGTTATGGTTTAATTCTTTTGTTGCAAACCTAGTTTTGACCTTGATGATTAGATTCTCTCTAAGGATCAGTTTGTTCAGCCTGGTGTTTCTGTTAGGCCTGCCTTCGTGTCAAGATAGAAATAAATTGATATCATAGCTAGGTTGAGGTTTCACGAATTTCCTAATAGGGATTGCTTGAAAATTTAATGGTGTAATAATTTTGGACTTGTCCACTGTGCATAAGATATTATCTAAATAAGTGAATTTTCTTTCCAAAAAGTCAAAATACCACCAAAAAGAAATCATCGCAATGGACCTTAGGAGAGCATTTTTGGTCCTATCGTAGCCATGATAGAGGTGATGTTGTAATGGCCAGAGAAGTTAAAACTCTTTTTCTTGTTTTTTTTTAAAAAAAAATACATTGAACATAAAAATCATTTCTCTAAAACCATATACAATGGAGGTCTTTAAAAGAAATCTCTTTTGAAGGCAAAACTTAGTAAAACTATACTTTTATTAAATATCTTTTCGTACTCCTTTAAAATCATTTTAGCAGAAGTTTCAACGAAACTTAATTAAAGTCAAAAGTAGTGAAACTCATCATTTAGATAAAGATAAACCTTTATAAAATATTCCTACTTAAATCCAAACAACAATAAATATAACTTTGAATGAAAAGCTTCATGACTAATAATTAAAATCAATCTTTTCTTTAACCCTTAGCCATAAGTCAACTTCGCTTGGCAACGCTCTAGCTTCGCCCATGAGAAATCCTCTTCAACCGCACTATCAATTGATTCTATCTTCATGTTCCTTATAACTTTATCCTTACCTACATACCGAAGTTCACTTATGAGCCTAATGCTTAGTAAGAGATGTATAACATAAAACATGACTATGCAACGTAATTTCGTAAAAACATGTCTCTTTGTTCCTTCTTTCTTTGTTTTCCTTTCTTTCTTTTAATTACTTCGCAACCTTTGTCGATATTCTTATGGGAAGAGTATGCATGACTATGGGAAACAAACCACTAATTCGTGAACTTCGGTGAGACAGTCCCACTTACCAGGATCTCTGTTAGTGTTGTACACTTAATGAACAACCACTTGGTGAACTTCAGCTAAGCCCCAACATAACTGAGCTAATGGGCTTATCCCCCATAGAACCAACCTTTGGGATAGCTTTTCCTCAACCTCTCGTATTCTTTCTTACGTTTCTTAAATTCTATTTGTATCTTTCTTATATGAAAACATATGCATGAAAACTGTTTTCGTTCTTTTCTTGAAAAACATGATGCATGGAACATAAATAATACATGATAACAATCTAACTTGCATGAACATAACAATAAACATAGCTTCAATCAACGTCTCAATATGAATAGTTAGCAAGCAATAAACATATCCTAGAACAATGTCTCAACGAAATGGTAAACAAGTAATAATCATATCCTCAATCAATAGCTCGTAGGCATCACATCTTATCATCATTAAAACATGTCCTTAATCATCGACCAATAGAAATCATATCCTCAACTATCTCAACATGAACAGTAACTCGTAAACAAACAAAAGGCCAAACATCACATCTTTGAACAACAGCCCGTAGGCACCATAGAAAAACATCAAAACACTACCTTACCCTAGCACTTTGAGATGCAGTCAAAGTCAAACAAAACATCACTTATGTGGAGATCTTCTAATGGAAGTCTAATTGTTCTAAACCCTTCTCTACTCGCTGACCATCCCCTTTACATAAACAAAGAATTGGTTATTAAAAGAATAACCCTAACATTACTTATTGTGAAAACTATTTCGAGAACTACTCAGCGGAACCCAACTCAAAAGCTTGGGAGAAAGCTCTTTCAACAAAGGAGGTTTCTCGAGTGATTAGAGTAGAACTCAAACCTTAATATTTATAAAACGCTAACCATAGAACTTCGAGAGATAAAATCCCACATAATTGTGTCGAAACTCTATCCTTTTGTAACCTGTCTAAAGATCGAAACGTAACTCGCAAGAAATTTGGAAAACTACTTTAACTTAAACCTGCCCAAGCTACATCAGACATTCAAACAACTGCAGCGGATGTTTGCAACAACTTGCTTAGCCATTGGCCAATAGACACATCAGCCCTCTTGTTCGGGATCAACAAAGTAACTACGGATGCGAACACTTCCGCGGCAGCCATTGCTCCTGCAAAACACAGATTTAATAAGTCTAACAACTACATTTCCAACACATAAAACACTACTGCGGACACAAATGCAGCCATGGAAATGCACAATAACCTAAAAGAACAACATTCCTAACTTACTAAAAGCTCCCGAATGACATCTTTCTCTTCTGCAAAAGAATCTTTTCCTAATTCAACGGCTCATACTTCTTCCGCTATAGTAAATCTAAAGGCTTAACATTCTTCCACACCCAAACAACATCAAACACTTTCATGGAAGAATCTTTCCTAAACCTAACAATCTACTTTCCTCATGCTAATCTAATCCTATAGTCCAACACACTCACGCATCTAAAAGGCATCAAATGCTCCTGCGAAAGCATCTTTCCTCAAATCCAATAATTCATGTTCCTTCTGCTAAACCAATCTAACAGTCCAACGTCCTCCCGGATCAAACACTTCCTTGGAGCATCTTTTCTCTAACTTAAATGATTACAGTTATTCCTAAACCTCATCCAATGGCTTTTATTGCATCTAATCATCCTACACAATATTTCCTTAATTCCAAACTATAAAATATTAAACTATCAATTAAATATTTTCCTTAACCGTGGATTTCACATTATTTCTTTACTAATTCTAATATATTTGGCTTTTCTAATTCTTTAATAATTCTTATTTTATTTTATTATCTATAAAATAAAATTATTTATTTTAACTTTCTTAATTCCAATAATTCCAATAATTCTACTATTTTAATTTCTTCATTAAAATTCTCCAATTAATAATAATCAATCTATTAAATTCTACATTATCGTATTTACCTAATTAAAACTATTCCTATGAAAAATCTGGTATTACAGATGTGGGACCTATCTTGTGGCAGTTATGCACATAATCACATAATGGCTCGTATGACATATTTCTGAGAGTTCGCTAGACTGAATCTGCTCGTGTTTAGAGGGTAGTGTGAATCCAATGGAGGAAGAAAAGTGGATTTAGAACATGGAATGGAACATTGAGTCCCTTCAAGTTCTAGAGGAATTCCAGTTGATGATTGCTACTCACTACGTAGAGAGGTTGGCTTTGAACTGGTGGAATGTTGTTTTGTCACGACTCGAAGGCGGGCTGGACAGAAATGCCAGGCCAAATGACCCGGCCTTCGGAGAGGACCCAATTGCCCAGCCCAAAGCTTCTTAAAATATGTGGAAGACTTATATAAAATTTTCAGGCGTAGCCCACTTGTGATGGGTCATGGTCTATATAGTGCTTGTGTAATATCCTGGATTTTCATAATACTAAGCATAAGGCTTAAGTGATGATTTTGAGGGTATTAGGAATGGAATTAGATGATTAAGGTGTTAGTGAAGGGAAATATACTTGAATATAGTGAGTTATGATACCCCGGATTATGTTCATATTAGGCTTAGAGGAAAGATTAAGATTATTGGAGTTAATTAGAGATTTATTTGATAATATTCAGAGTTAAATAGGATGATATTGTGATATCCGAAATTTCTGGGTCACGATAAGCTTAGAATTGCAGATATATTATTTTATAATTATGGGAAAATTAAATTACAAAATGAGATCGAAGAATTTAAATTGGACCCGTAATCATCGTTAAGTGATATTCAGAATAAGTAGAGGGCTAGAAGTGAGTCAAATTAATATACGATGCGTATATTTGACACACACATATATATATATATATATATAAATTAAATAATAAAACAAGAATTTAATTAAGAAAGAGGGTTGGACCAGTTTTCCCACCAGTTTGGTTTTGGAAGAAAAGAGGGGGGAAGGAAATTAAAATGGCTCGTGGCCAATTTTCAAAGAGAGAGAGAAGGTAGTGGAGATCACGAGCGAAGGGGACTAAGCTCCCTCACAGAGTTGGACTTCAACCAAGGCTTCTCCGCAAATTGGGTGCGACAAGCGAGGCTTAGTTCGGCATGATGCGTGACAACTTTGGTGGGGTGCGGCCGTGGGTGCGAGTGGAACCCGCGGTGTTACAGTTCTCGTATCTCCGAACAAGTCATGGCTTCAGGCAATCAGGTCTTCCTTCAGGTGAGAGCCTTTGCAAAAGGCTGAGCTTCAAAGAGTGATTCTGATTATGGCAAACAGCTGGCGACCATGAGAGGTAAGGCCCCTATGTTCTGTCTTCTCGGTCTCCATTGCCGAGTTTTGTTGATTTCCTTTGTCTTGTTCTGGGTGTTGGGTTTGGTTCTGATGTGTCCCTCCGTTCTGTTTTCTGGTGTGAATTGGTGTTTTGTTGTTTGGTTGAGTTGGTCGGCAGTTAGTGTTATCGTGGGATCATTGTGGTGAAGTAGATGGGTGAATGCAGTGACCTGTGAATTCCAAGTCAACCGGTACCACGTGGTTCAGCGGCCCAAGAAGATAATTGAAAATCCCAACGCGTGTAATATGCTGTGATGCCTCCACGTCTTCACCCTTTTACAGGTGGCGATTCCTAATGGGCGTTAGGTGAGATTGTGTAGGGAATGGAGAGTTTATATGGGAAGCCTTTAGGAGAAAATGGACAGAGAGAATGAGAGAGTGAGAGGGAGGCAGAGTGCTCTATAGAAGGAAAGTTAGGGTCGTGAGCTTCTATGGAAAAATACAGAGAGAGATTGAGAGAGAGAAAAGGAACAAGGCCGAAGGAAAAGAAGAAAAAGAAGGAGAGGGATCGGGTTCTCTTCTAGCTTCTTGAGGTAATACAGAACTACATTCTTCCTTGATTTTATGGATTTTGAGTGAAAATGTTTTAAATGTAGATGAAGTGGTTAAGGTTCTGTTTATTGTTGCTCTGTTCATGGAAGTTAGATTCTGTATGTTGGTTAGTGGTTCTGAACAATAGAGATATACTCCCTGTTATGATGAGCATGTGTTATTCTCTGTTGGTGTTGTTTGGTTGTTAGTTGTGAGGATTGTGATGCCTTTGAATGTTAAGCTTATTCTGTTATTTGGGGGATTGAAGCAGTAAAATCATTCTTTGTTAAGTTGTATTTTTTGATAAATTTGTGTAGTTGGTGAGCATGTAGAAATGTTGGATGCCTTCTGTGGTTTACGGCCCTGTTGGATATTGTTGAGGAAAATGTGTATGCTCTGTTAACTACAAATATGTACTGCTGAGTTGAGGACAGTGTTGTTCAAATGGAATGTGTTTTTGGTTGTTAAAAACTATTAAGTGATGAAGTTGGGTTTGAATTATGAAATGTTATTAGGTAAATGAATAAGGAATAATAGTATCGATGATATTGAGATTAATGGGCTGTGATTATTGATGATAATTGTTATTTATTGTGAAGACATTGTGAAGGATAAATTGGAGTGCAAAACGCTATACGGACCGCAGGTAAGTGATACACATGTGTTTTGGTCTTTGGGGCCCTATATCGCAAGAGTTAAAAATTGTATGCTGACTGTTTATTGCTTTAGCAGAATATTAAAGTTGTTTACTTCTATATTAAAATAGCCAGATATTGAGCATGTTTCTTGAATTGTACTAATGCTTGCTATTGTAATTAGGTTCTTTTAACGATATGTTTAATAGATGCAGGTTCTTTACGTTAAAATTTATGATATTGAGCATGATTTTCAAAAGGTTACAAAACTAGTTTTCATGCATGGTTTTCAAAAAAGAAACAAAAACAAAATGTAAATGAATTAAACATGTAAAATCCAAGATTTTTAAATGATTTAAAAAATGCCACGTGTAAATTTTTTGTGAATTTTCAAGCAAAGGTAAAAGGTTGACTAGTTTTATCGCATAGTAGCGACGTGTGTGTTTTCCAATCAAACGATAAAATTGGGTTTTTCTGAGGGGGAGTTTATTTTCGAAAACGTTTTTAGTAAATTATTTTGACTAAGCAATTATTTTCGGTTGCCGTTCTGAACGAATCGGGTTTAAAAACAAAATTTGTGTTTTGACTTATAATGTATAGGGAAAATGACAAATCAACCATCAACCTTTACTATTGGTGACAAACCAACCAACATCCTTTTTTTGTTAACAAATTAACCACTGAACTATAAAAAATTGATGTCTCTATCATCGTTGTCATGTTTGCCGTTAACGCTTTGACGACGAACTGCGACAGTTTGAGGACGAACAGCCGCGGTGTCATGAAACCGTCGCGGTGTGTCATGAAACTGCGACAGTTTGACACGTCTAAAATCTTTAATTGTAAATTTTAAGGGCTTAAACGAGTGATTTTGGGTTTGAGAAATGTGTGTCACAGGGTAAAACTATAATAAGTCGTAGATCTCTGAGAGAGCTTCAATTTGATATATTATGGAGCCGATTCAGACACTCGCAACTAAAGTTATGGTTATTTGAAGTTGAATAGGTCAAAATTATTGTTATGCTTCCATAAACCAGGAACAACAATGGTTTGACAACAAACCGTCGCGTTTTGTCCTCAATCTGTTGCGGCTTGACGACAAAACCACTGCGATTCGTCGTCAAGTCGCAGTGGTGTGTCAATACACTGCAGCAGTTTCATACCAAACCGTCGCGTTGTATTGAGACACTGTTGTGGTTCCTACATGAACCACAGCGGTTCATCACAATTCTTCGTTTAGTTTTTAAAAACTATAGCGCCACAGTGGTTTGTATACGAATCGCCACGATGCCACATCACCACGTTTAATAGCAAACGTAATAGCGATATTGAATTTGACATTTTTTCATAGGTCAGTGGTTAATTTGTTAGAAAAAAAAATTGATAGAGGTTGGTTTGTTACAAGGATGATAGTTTATTTATCATTTTCCCTAATATATATATATAGTTTTTTAAATAAAATTTTATAAAACAAAAAAAGGGAGTCGTGGGGAGAAGCTTCAGCTTCTTCTCCCCTCTTCGACAGCGAGCGACCTTTGAGCAGGGAGAGTGAGGTTTCGCGAGAGAGGAAACAGCGTGTGAGAGATCGGTACCGGCCGACAATAGCTATGGGTTGTCGAGGGTTTCCGACTGTGTGTGAGTGAGCGACTCCCAGCCGAGGCATTTCGCGAGGGAAGGATCTGTTCGGTCAATGTGTTCCTTCGGTCGAGCGTTCGGGCGATTGTGAGCTTCGCCTGAGAGCGGCAGTGGCGACGACGAGCTGGCGGTGAGAGTTCTTCCACGGCTAGATCAGGTGAGGAATGCCGTGTGCTTCGATTTACTACATTTTCTTTTGTTTCTGCCTCTGTCTTCGGTAAGCCAAACCAAACACCCGGTTCTGTTTTGACCTCGGTAGTGCATTCTGGTTGCTGAAATTGTTGGTGTTTGGCTCTTGGTTCTATTGGCTTCTGTCTTGATATTTCTACATTATTCACGTCTTGCTAATATTAGTTTATGCTCTGTACACTGATTTCTGAATTTGAACGATGAAGATTTTGGTTTTTGTTTTAGATGGACAGTGTCGTGACCTAGGGTTGGTATGGGTTTCTGTTTTAAGTCCGATGTGGTTCTTTCCTCGGTGATGAATTGTTGTGTGATTTGAGGGTTGATTTTCTGATCATGGATAGTCATCAAAAAACTTGTTCTGCTTCGATTATGAGAAGTGTATGTTGGTTGTTGCTGTGTTGGATTTTCGCTTCAGGATTGAAAAGTCTGGTTCTGTTTGCAGAGTCATGTCCGAGGGTTTTGTTCCCTGTTTTAAAGCAATGAAATCCAGGAGTGGGAAAATTGGTTCTTTTTTAGTGGATGTTTTGATGTGTCAGCAGTGGATTATGATTCGCTGTGGGGTTGAATACTTGCGGGGGACAATTTCTCCATTGATTGGGTTGTTTGTTTGTCTCTGTCACTGCTTATAGGATATGTAGATATCTATGCTCCGCCTATTGGATTTTAGTCTCCATGTTGTTTGCGGTATTGATAGATGTCATGTCAGAATTAAACTTTGGCAAATGAGTTTTAGTCTCTGTTGGTTAGAAGCGGTGGAGAAGGATTTCCTTGTTTTTGTCTATGTTGTGCTGTGGCTTCCATGTGGTTACTCTTTGGATAGATGTTGTTGAGGACCTGTTATGCTACACATTTTCTATTAGGTCCTGCATCTAGGTCAACTGCTTAATAGACCGTTAAGGAAATTTTTCCATTTTTAAATGAGCTAATCTTGTTCCTTATTGGAGTTGTTGTTAGAAGGTCTGTAATGAGGATAGTACCCTATGGGTAGGCTTCTTATTCTCCATGTTGTGTACTGCCTTGATAATTAAATTATGGGGGACTTAAGCTCTCTTAAATTAAGTTTTATTTTCCATTCTATTTATTGTCATAATTGTCAATGTTGGGTTATAGTTTAATGTTGCCTGAAGATGAACAATAGGTTTAACCCAATGTATAGGTATATTGTCTTCTTGGAACTGATAGTTCGGTTCAAGCCTTATTTATGCTATTGAATGTTAAGGTTTGAGATTTTGTTAGGATTCTTAGATATGGTTTCCTGGTTGGGACCCATGGTTATTCTTAAGAACCGTCTTGGATTCTAGTCTTATTTAAGACTTGTCTGTTATCCTTGATATGTGTGAGATGTTGACACTAGCCTTGTTGTAGGTTTTGTAGGTGTCAGGTAATTCGACCTTTTGCTTATAATAGCGCGTGAGCGGGTTCTTGATAAGCGTGTTGTTGTCGCTATCAAGGTAGGGATATTTATACTTTCTACATTGCATTTTGCATCATGGTTTTCAAAACTATTATTTTATGGGCTACCACACCTGAAAACCTGATGAGGATTGTTCGACAACACGTCAAATTTTATTTTTAGTATGTTTTCTCATGTTTACGTTCTGTACATGATTTACTACTGGTAATTGCATAGATATTGATGATGTGATTTCTGTGCCTGTGTTTGGCAGATGAATCCTTTTGATGCTTTAGGCACTCTCACGACAAAGCATCACAAGGCTATCCCGTCAATCTTCAACTGTGAGAAAGTTTGACATTGGTTATGTACATTGGGAGGATGAATCCTCTTGATGGTTTGGGCACTCTAGCACTAAAGCATCACGAGGCTATTCCCATGCAATCTTCTCCTACGTGAAGATTGGTCATTACATGTGAAATATGATGGGGCATTCATGACATGTCCTCAAGTTACAAGTCCTGAAAGTCAAAGAAAAAAGGATGAGGCATTGGTGACCTGTCCTAAGGTCGAGAGCCCTGAAAGTCGGAAATAAGATGGGAGGGTGATGATGCCTCCTTAGATTGTAACCCCCTAAACCTGGCCAGCATATTGTCACACGGAGTTGGTAGTGTTGTCAGCTGCGAAGATTAGCCTATCACAGTATCGTTCCATTTGGTGATTTGGCTGAACGACTTTAGCTTGCTCGTTGGCAACCCTTGTCAATTTGGAACACCAAAGTCTTAGTGAGAAGGGGTCTATCGTGGGGCAACCTCATCGGTTACTACGATTATGCGAGTTGTGTCGGCTCGGAGCTTGCTAGCCGACAACTCGGACGACGTGTTGGATCTGCATATTGTCGTCATTAGTATTCTTTTTGCCTCATATGGTGTTGCTATTGGTAGATAGCCACCTTTTTTGTGATTGTGCTAGGTGGTTGCGCGAGTTGTGTCGTGACTGACTGGTTTGCCGGCAACTCGGGTAATGTAGTGGATCTTCGGATTATATCGACGGTGGCTACGTCCCGTCGGCACATCCGAGAGATCATACCACCTTTTGATGATGTGTGGAGAATGAGTCCTTAAGTGACCATCATTTTTCATGGATGACGTTTTTATACGGAAAACGATGTTGACATATTTTGGATTATAACTATTTATGTATAAAGCGTGTTTTAATAAAGCCACATCGAGGGCAATAGGTTGGTTATTTAAAATGATAAAGAGATTTTAAATGTTTAAAATTCATGTACGATAAAATGAGAAGCATGACATAGTTTTCAAATGACAGAAAACGGTTTTAGCATGCATTGCATTTAGTATAGATTTTCCTACTTAGTCACTCACCCCTTAGACTATAAATGTTTTTCAAGTTAGGGTGTAGGTTCGATACAGGGGTTGTGCATGTGGTAGCTAGGCGAAGCTGGTGTTTCCTGAAGGGCGTCTCGATCTCCCCATGGATGGGTAGAAGTTCGTCGGTTCAATCCTTCCATTCCTAGTATGTTGGAATTTTTAGTTTGGTGTTGTTTGTTTTAATTCCTACACAGTATTTTACTTTATTATGCTATCATGTCTCTAGTTGATCACTCTGTGGACCCCAACCCATGTGATTTGGTCTTGGGCTTGGTATTATTTTCGTTAAGTCTTCTGCATAAAAATTCATGCCTTGGGCTGGGTAACCGAGTTCTCTCTAAGGATCGGGTCGCCTGACTCGGCAATTCTATTCGGTCCGCCTCTGGGTCATGACAAAACAGAATAAAGGTAAAGAGATAATATGATATATGAGCTTGTTAGTTGGTCCTCGGTCGGTGTCGGGACTGGCTGGCCAACGGGTGAGTGAGGCTGTTTAAGCGGTGTGGCGCACAGCTGCTAGTAAGCGGAGGCCGTAGCATGAGCCGAATGTTGTGCATCGTAGCATACAACAGCTAGCAGAGCTTTCGGTCGTAGTCGAAGCTGCTTATCGTTGAGGTTGGGTTGCAGTGTATCGGTGTACACAGTAGCTAACATGCGATTCTATTGGAGTCGAACCTTTATCGCATAGTGAGTCCTTGGTTGGAGCCGGGATGGTCTGACCAATGGTTAGTGTGGCCGTTTCAGTGCTTGGTGTGCACGACCGCTAGTAGGTGTAGGTCGTAACTCGAGTCGAATGTTGTGTGTTGTAGCGTACAACAGCTAGCAGAGTTTTCGGTCATAGCCGGAGCTACTATACCAGAAGTGTCGTGTCAGAAAATGATAAGAGAAACAAAAAACAGAAAGATAAAGAGTAAAACGTAAAAGATAAATGATAAAGGAAAGACGAAAACAGAAAACCACATACAGATTTTAAAGTGGCATAGCATGTTCATTCAGATATTTATTTATATCACTTATTGAGCGTTAAACTCATTAGTCTATGTCTTGCGATGTAGGTACACGCACGAGAATAGAAGAACAGATTAAGGAACAGTTGATTAAGGATTTGTACGTGCGGATATCCCTGACTAAGCTAAAGGATTTAAAAGAGAAATGATTCGAAACAGATTTTGTAAAGTATTTAATTGTAAAAGAAAATGATTTTAATTATTTCCGCTGCGATTCGAAAAAGGAGTTTTATTAATTGCATTTTCAACTGACTTGTTTTGTTAAGTCTTCCACTGTTTTTATAAAAGAAATTTTTTTACATTTCACGCAATTTTAGACGTAAAAAAAATTCAGGTCGTTACTGATATTAGAATTGGTTTATAGTTTGTGTAATTCTGGAAGTGAAGGAGGAAGACTTTTGAAGCTGGCGGTCAATCATTAAGGAATCTGTGGTCGATCATAGATTGTGCAAAATATTCTAGAGAGTTGCCAAATTGGAATCGGTAGATCGTCCAAAGGAGAATGATCGACCAGGTTGAAGCAGTTTTGAAGAAATATGGAATTGCGGTCGATCACAAGAAGGAAGGTGATCGATTGGCTCCAAAGAAAAGTCAGTCCAGAGAGCAATGATTTTTTGGGTGGTTGATTGTCCACTAAGGCGATGATTGACCAAAAATTCTGGAGAAAATGAAATTGCGGTTGATCATAAGTGAACAACGGTCGATCATGGCCGTGACTGCAAGAGTTTTCGGTTGATCATGTGAAGACGGTGATCGACCAGGAAGAAGGAAAGGTCGCATGGAAATTGAAGGAACGCTTGGAAAACCGACGGTTGACACTTCATGGATGCTCAAGCGTCCCTCATGTGGCCTTTCACCTTCAAATGGACACTGAAGGGGTGCAAATCGTAGTCTATAAATAGAGACGAAGGGAAGCAGGGAGTATTACAGAGAGTTTTAGAAAAAAAGAAACTGAGAGAAAAAAAAGGGGGCTGTGAGGAAGGCAGGGTGCTGCTGTGAGTTTTGAGAGAATGGGAGAAACCGTTTGAGGAGGTGTGAGTGAGAGAAAGAATTGTGAGGGAGAGTAGTGAGAAAGTGTGGGTAGAGCTTTGGAAAAGAGTTTCTAGAGTTCGAGTTTCTATTTTTCTCAAATTTTGCAGGTAAGCCGAGTTTCTTGCATGGTTTCTTAAGGTTTGATTACTGTTATAATCTAGAGAAGGAATGCTATACATATATGTTTAGTAGTTAAGTGATCTGTAATGAAGGTTTCCATTGCATATTATCACTTAATCCATGTCTTTATGCTAAGGGTGACTAGTTGTCTGCTGTGATTTGGGATCTGGAAGATGTCTTATTTATGAATTGAATGTTGAAACTATCTGGTTATGTGATCTCTTCGAGTAGTAAATGAAATTCTATTTGGAATATGAAGTTGGATATCATTGATTGTATAAAGCCACTGTATATGTAACGACCTGGTTTTTATTTACTTTAAAATCGCGTAAAATTTAAAACTTTCGTTTTGTAAAAATATTAGATTATTCTTCCTTTATAAAACCTGATTATTAAAACTCTTCATTTAAAACATTTATTAATTGCAGCAAAAGTAATAAAATCCTTTTATAAAACGCAGCGAAATTAAAACAAAACGTTAAATAATATTAAGTATTTTACAAACCGTTTTTCAAATAATTTCCTTTTAATTTCTTTAGCCTAGCCAGCCACAAGATCCGCCCGTGCAAATTTTTCATCAACTGTCTTTGACCTGTTTCTCGTATGTATCTACATCACAAGACCTAACAAATGAGTCTAATGCTCAGTAAGTGATAGAATAAAATACAATGCAGATGATATGCGTGATCATACAATGCATTACAGAAGAGAACCGTATCTCTTCTAGAAGTTAAGGTGGAATACTCCCTAGGGCCATGTGGCTGAACCATTTAACTCTGGCGAGGAGATATATCCATCAGGGATGTTCCACATGCCGGTATCCTCACTTTTGTTAAAGACGTTGGGGGTTTCAGAATGGAGGAAGTGTGAACCCTAGATTCCACGTAGCTAACTTTCTTTTCACACTGCTCCTTACGTGGGAGTATCCTACTGTATGGAAAGTCACCAAATCACCCGAACCCTCACACGCCTATTCACATATATTAATTATGTCATGCAATATGCTCGTGAATACATACAACCCTATATGATGATATAAATGTCTAGTAAACATACCATTAAAAGAATCTAAATCTAGTAAACACACAACATACAATTCTAATTATTGCGATGTAGGGTCCTAAGACCAAAACACAGTAAGTATCAACTTACCTGGCGTCCTTAGCGCAGTTCGGCAATTTACATTGTCCTGCTCCCTTTTTATACCTTCACAATTTCATAACATTTATAATTAATATCCATTTCCCATTAACTGCTTACAGAATTTAATAACATTTACGAGCTCCACTTTATTCCATATTCATGTACTTAATAGAAGTTCATAATCCCATTACAATTTACTTAACCAAATAAAGGAATAGGAAATAACTTCCATCAATGTCCCACAACACAACATGTTAATAGTTCATTTCCAACAACCAAAACTAATCCTCATATATCATTACTCATTTTACAAGCTCCATTAACTAACCTCATCGTATTAACGAATTCACTTCAACTACACTAACAAATTGAATTTCTTCAACACTATCATGCAAAACTCACAACAAAATAGTGGCCAAACTTATTAACATTCTAACATAAAAACTAACAAAAATCATAGGGCATTATTCATCTGAACTGAACAGAAACTCTAAGTAAAATACTTTGTTCTTCACATTCTATAAAATAAATCCCAGCATAAATAACGCAACGACATTTGTAAATCCATCCCTCAAAGCAGAAACCTAAAACAAGGCAATAACCAAACTAAAATCCTTCTATTCATCAACCAAGGTAATCTAGCCGAAAAACCAAAAGTGAAGGACAACGGACCCAACTCCATCATCATTCAAAAATCCATTATCAAATCTGAAATTCATTATTGAACTAGACAGAACCTCAAAACCAAACCCATTTCAAAATTAGTCACTTAAATTGCAGCAGAATAGGTGATTGCAACAAAGATTAGAACCCAACATTTTCATAAGTGGACTATAGCAAAAACAGGCAGATTATCGACATTTCTATTTAACAGCAAAAACTTCAACAAAACTCCTTCACCGAATGCAAAACAGAATCGAATGTTCTGCATTACTCACCTTCACGTTTCCATCTCTTGGCCTTCAACATTGCACAGTTTTCACACGCATCTAGCAACTCACAGAATCCTCTAGAGAACACCATCACAACGCACTCGAGAGCAACTGCAGAACCCCCCGAATTTCCTCTGCACCAAATGATATATAGCCAAGAGAAGACTACCATCGACACAACGCTTGAGGATAATTACACACATCAAGGAAAGTGGTCCACTTACCAAACTCCACATGGAAAGTCTGCCAGAGGAGGAGCTGGAGGAACCAGCTCCTGTCCGGTCCAGCGTGAATAACGGTTCACGGTCCATCTAGCCATCGCCCATTCGCCGCTGCCATTTCCATCCAAGGCAATTTCACGGCCACACTTCGACCGAAATCCATCCAATGCAAGGGAGAAGAATATGGAACAGAGTTAAATCCATCAACGAGCTTACCTCCACCGACGATTCGCAGCTCAGAATCGTCCCTGCAAGCCGCAGCACACCGAACCCTTGCCCGTAGTCACTCACCGCACAACATCACAGTCCGACGCTCCCCCGTTTGCCGAACAACCCTTCGAGCCCGAGCCTCGCCGTCGTCTCCCTCACGGTCTCCATTCTCCATCGCTCTTCGCCTCTCGCCTTCGCTCTCTCTCTCGCCCTTTATGTCTCTCTTCTCTCTCTCTCTCTCTCTCTCAAATGGCTAATGGCCATTTTTAATTTAAACATTCAAATCGAACCGAATTGGTGGTTCGGTTCTCCATCCCTCAGCCAACCGATTCACTTAACCATTTTCCCTTAATTACTTAATTATTTTCCTATTTATTTCATTTCCCTTAATTAATTATTCAAATTAATCTCCTTATTCATTTTCCATAATTTATAATCTAACAATTATGTCTTTTGTAATACACCGATAATTATTTGACTAATTCAAATATCCTCAATTATTTTCCAATTTACCCTTCTTAAATTTTGATATAAAAGTTGGGGTATTACAGTATATTACTGCTGGGATGGAAACTGAGTATGTTGAAGGTTGATGAAGTGTTGAATTGGTTACTACCCTATGCATGAGTTTTATATTTTGTGAATATACTTATGCTTATTCGCTGGCAAACTGGATACACTGTTAGGTTGGTATAGTATTCATGTTTAAACAAATTCTAGCATATGTTAGGTTGCTATGCATATATACTGTTCCTTTAAATGAATGTTGGATATGTTTAAATGGTTAAATTGAATTGTTGTATAAGGTTGGAATCTATACTCTATTGGCTGAGATTTTGTTCTCTAAGGTGATTACCATCTATTGGACATATTAGAAAAGATATGCACTCTTGGGGAAATTAATTTGTCAAGTTGGGTTTGATGTTTATTTCATTTGATGCTGAGATTGATAAATTGTTATCATTGATGAATAGCTATTGAGAAGGATAATGTGAAGTGCTAACCCACTAATGACTCCAGGTAAATGATATTGCATGTGTTTTGCCTGAAAAGGCCTACATCACAAGAAATTAGGGTTTGTTTTGATGATTGCATTTATTAGATAAATAGGTTAATGATCTTGCTGTTACTAAGGATGTATTACTGATTGCTTCATATTGATGCTGTGATTATTAGATTTAAGTTTGTTTCTTTTAGTTTATGATTTTGATCATGCTTTGAGGTTTAATTGAGGATATGCTAGATAGACATGTATGATAGACTTGTATGCGTGCACTTATTCATCATGTTTTCATAAAATGTACAAAAATGATTTTTATGCATTGTTTTGAAAAGGTAAATGAAATAATTTAATAAACATAAATAGGTGTAAAGAGATAAGGGTTTTCAAGTGGCTACCCCATGTAGGTCATTAGGTGCTACTCTAACTTGTCAAGTTGACATCTCTAACACTTATATGGATAACTGGAACTAAATTAAAAATGGAATACACGTGAATAAATGTAAATAGAAGTTGTGAAATGTGAGTTATTGAGTTGGTTGCCCAGTGTGAATCATGAGATGCCACTCTACCTTATCAAGTTGACATCTCCAACGTTTATAAAGGTAAAGGTAAAGGAAATTGAAAATGAAAATTGCATGTGTTTTTATAAAGAGCATAACATGAACATTTTAATTTATATTGCTTATTGAGCTTTAGGCTTATAGTTTAAGTCTTGTGACATAGGTAATAAGCCTATGATGGGATAAAGCTTGTAGTGGACGTAGCTGATGGAGTATTGCGGCATTGAGCCTCTTGTGTTGTTGGCGTATTGACCTTGGGGGTTATGGCTCACAGAATGGGTTTTAAGTGTGTTAAGTATTTCAAATATTTTAAGTATTGTTTTATTTTAGTTAAGACAAATGTTTTAAACAGTTACTGTGGTTTACTTTGAATGTTTTAAACAGTTTTAAATTAAGTTAACGTTGTTCACTTAAATAGTTTTAAGTGGTAAATCGTATGCTTTACTTTATAAAGACTTCTGTTGTTTGTATACTTTACTTTTCCCTCTTACGTTTTTAAAGAAAATTTTTTATATGGTTAAATTGAACACGGGATGTTACAGATTGCAAGAGTAAATAATGCAGAAATATATAATTACAAGGTCCAAATGAAACTGTGCATACGAACCGAAGTCCAGAATCTCGAAATCCAAAATACCATACACTTTATTCGATAGTTAAGTTACCCGAAAATGAAGGTTACAATTAAGAAATGAATAAGAAATGGGAGCAAGGTCTTCAATCAGATCTCGCGCAAGTCTAGCTACTCTTCTCCTTACCTGGAGGGGAAGGATCGTTGGGGTGAGTGACTAACTTAGTAGGAAACTTATACTAAACTCTATGCGCATGTAAAACTTGGTTTTACTCTTTTCGTAAAAACTATGAGTTTTGAGTAATCATGCAAGTTTTTCAAAATATTTTAAATCCATTTTATTTTTCAAGAAATCCGACCTCAAAGGCCACTGACGAGACATCAAGAAAATATGACTATATACATAAACAGCTATGAGTAAAAATACTCTCATAGTAATTTTATCGTAAAAACCGTCATCCGTGAAAAAATGAAAGAACACTCAGTGAATCCTTCGAACAATCACACAGAAAAGTGACGACCATTTTCGGGCAACACCTCATGAACCTGAAGGAAGACAAATGGCGACGGTCTGAACACTCAACGCGTCACTCGGGTTGTCAGCGAGCAAGCTCTCCGACGACACAAGTCATACCATACACACCCTAATCAGGTTTAGGGATTCGAAACCCAAGGAAATGTCATCACCTTCTTAATCCCATCTCCATGCAGCAAGAGATATACCGGGGATAGACTCTTGATACTTTGACATTGAAACCGTCCAAAGCATCAGGAGAATTCATCACCCCAAATCAAAATCCAATATATCATATCACAAAAAAAAAAAAGATGTACACGAAGCAAACATGTAAAACTCTTGTACATACGTAGTATAAAAAAACTGACATGCTGTCAAACAGCCCCCGTCAAGTTTTTCATAAGTGATCATCCATAAAATACAGTTTTTGAATAATAATGAAATGCAATGCAAGCAACTAGGTATAAAACTCTTACGTCGACAACAGTCTCTCCTCGTATCCGAAAGAGCAACAACCTCAGGTATCGGCTTGAAATCTACAAACTCGCCCAAACCTAAAATATGTTAGACATAAGGAATTCATGAATAAATCTCGAGGATTAAGTGGAAGAATCCTACACCGAGACTAAGCTTAACGTCTATCGTTATGCAATACAGAATAGTGACATCCCTGTCGATTGACCCTCAACATACTGTGCAACATTTAAACAGTTAGCAAAACAAATCCTACATTTAAACAGTTAGCAAAAAAACCCTTGGGTGATATTTTTCTTTTAAAAAATCAACTATAAGGATGAATCTTCATCACCAACTGAGCATTCCTCTCACGGTTTAGCGGACACAAAATGAGCACAACAACTCAATCATTTGTCCTTTGAAGTTATTAACAAAACCACGAGTCTTAACCATAATCACGGTCAAGAGTGCACAATTTCTCAAGATTTCAACAACTGATGAATAACTACAAACCGTGAGCTAATCTTCACAATTGAGCACAACTCTACTGGATATGCACATTAAACTGAAACCACTAGAAGCAAGTAACTAAACAACAGTAAAATCGTAACCACATTTACCAAGTTCTCAAAACTTATTATCAAATACAATCACCCTGCAGGACCAATAGAACAGTTTATCCAAATTTCATCAATAAACCAAGAGTATTCTATCCTTGGAAAAATGGACATTAAGCCATGAAAAAAATCACCAACACAGCAAAACAGGAACCAAATCATCACTAAAAACTCATCCTCGGGTTTTGCCTTCAACAATTAAACACATCAACACTTCAAAAATCCACTATCCAAGACAGCAACCCACAACAGTTTTCTTCAGCAAAAACCGAAATGAAATGGAGGCAAGTTATTGGCATTAATAAACACAATCAACAAACAAACTTCCAAAAAAAGCAACATTTCACCAACCCATTATCCAAAGCAAAAACCCAAAACAGAAACTCATCACCAAAATCAAAACAGAACCGATTCGGCATTACGCAAATGGCAGAATGCATCTCTTGCTCGGAATGCCCTCCGAAACGCTCCCAGGCGAAGCTTCACAGTCACCCAAGATTAACGGTCCACGTCGATTTGTATCTCAGCCGAAGGAATCACCCCTCGTCCACTCGGAATGTCCTCGCACGGACTGCACAGCCACCCACGATCAATAGCCCTCGACCGCTCCTTCCCGCGAAGCTCTCTCGGCCGAAGGGGGACACAGGGAAAGAAGCCCTCTCTTCTTCTCCAATTTCAACCGTTGCCTTCTGTTTCTCTTTCTTCTTTCATTTTGTTGTAAATTCCCCCTTTTTTTTCTTATATTCCCAATCTACCTTTCCCATCTCTTTTCCTTCATTTTAATCTCTTCCCTCATTTTAAATCTTTTTCTTCCATCTTATTTTTAAGGATAAATGACAAATCAACCATCGTAATTTATGATCAATGACAAGTCAACTATTAGGATATTTTTTTTAACAAATTAACCACTGACGTATGAAAAAAATAACAAAGTAAACATTGCAGTTACGTTTTTTGTTATCCGTTAACAAATTAAAAACACGGTGTGTGGTCAAGACACCGCGTAAAACACGGTGTGCCTTTAAATTGCATCTACAGAGATCGAGCAGATCCAAATCTGGATCTGGCGATCTGCGAGACCCGCGACGACGAGAGTACGAAGCTGCGACGCGACGACGAGAGTTCGAAGCTGCGACGCAACAGGTTGGTGACTGCGACGCGACGGGTTAGCGACGACGAGTTGGCGAGTGCGACTACGATTTGCGACGACGAGTTGGCGAGTGCGATTTCTCAACTGATTCCGGTATACTTTCATTGCTTTGCTCCCCTGTTCCGATTTCCGAGTGTGGTACAAATAGTTTCATTAGTTTCAATTTCTGATTGTGGTACAGATAGTTTCATTAGTTTCGTTGCTTTGCATTACAGATTTGCATTACAGAGATTGTGGTACACATAGTTTCATTACAGATAGTTTCATTGATTTGCATTACAGATTTGCTCCCCTGTTCCGATTTGCATTACAGATAGTTTCATTGCTTTGATTAACTTAAGTTGGGATACCCAGCAATGTCGATAAAATATTTTTGGTTGCAGAGCAATCTGTAATGCAATTTACAGATTGCAATCTGTAATGCAATTGCAATTTACAGATTGCAATCTGTAAATTGCAATTTACAGATTGCAATATGGAATGTAATTGCAATCTGTAATGCAATTGCAATTTACAGATTGCAATCTAGAATGCAATCTGTATTCCAGATTGCAATCTGGAAATTGCAATTTACAGATTGATTTACAGATTGCAATATGGAATGCAATTGCAATCTGTAATGCAATTTACAGATTGCATTCCAGATTGCAATCTGGAATGCAATGTATAGATTTGTGTTGCTTTTGTTGATTGTGTTATCTTTGAAGACTTATTAAAGAGTATATGTACTGAATTGAAGAAAGAATCTCTTCTCTAGTTTTGTTTTTTTTCTTGGCAATCAAGTTGTTGACTTTGATTGATTTATAAACGATAGACTATTTACGTAAATACTATTATACTGACTTATGACATTTCGTTGAGTTATTATACTGCAGGTTGGTGAATTACTCAGGGAGCACAATGGACCGAGGTAGGAAATTCATGCAGAAGCGTGGGAGGAGAAGGGGGGAGGCTAGTGAAAGACGAGCAACCGAGGCGGTGGAAGCCGCGTGGGGTGAATATGTTCAACCAGAGGCGGTTGAAGAAGTTGAACAAGCAACGACGGTGGAAGACGAAGACACTGCCGAGCCTGAACAAGGAGAAGATGTTGAACACCGTGGCATTATTGTTTCCAAAGTAGTCGATTTTGACTCTTTCACGGAAATGGGCATTCAACATATGCTGGAAAATGCTGGATTACTCGGGTTGTGTCGGATGGGGGGCACTTATTGTGAGAGAGTCATTAAGATGTTTTACGCAAATTTCCAACTTTCTGAGGAGCCAGTTGAGGTGCAAATGTATATTTTTGGACAGGAGTTGAGATTCACTCCCGACGATATCAATGCAATACTTGAATGTTATGGGTCAAGCGAGGAATATTATGGCATAGCTAAGACGAAGCCACCATTTATCAAGGAAGGAGATGGGCTAGCCGTTCTTAGATTGTTGCACCAGGATCCTGAGATTGCCCATTACAAGAGGCCAAAGGCTAATGAGTTGAATGTAATGGCTCGAGTGATCCACATGATATTGACGTACACAATTTTGCCTAGGATTGGGCATCGAGACCATGTTACAAGCATGGATCTGTATATTTTAGAGAAGGTGTTCAGGGAAAAAAAAGTGAACATTGGATATATCATAGCAAAGCACATGGAAGAGGTCGTCAACAACCCATCAATGAGCCTACCGTACAATTGGCTTATCCAAACTATAGTTGAGCAGTTTGGGGTTCCCATCTCTGCGAATGAGCCAAGAATTGAAGCGACGACCATTGACACCTACAAAAGAGCCAACTTGGATCGATTGGGCATCACCCAAGTTGAAGGCGGATGGTTCCGCAAGTCCAAACAGAAGGCAGCACCTCCACCCGTTACAGAGCCTCAGTATGCAGGCACCTCTTATGATATGCTGCCTCCTCCCCACTCAGAGCCTGAGTATGCGTATGCAACCCCCTCATATGAAATGCCACCTCCTCCACAATCATCACACTTTATTGCGATACCTGAGGAGTCGTCTGCCTGGATGAGCAGAATGGAGGAGCTCCATCATGCGTCTATGAGCAGAATGCAAATGATGGAGGAGCATGTGAAAAGTAACAAATCGAGCTACAAAGAGCTAACGAGCTCGCAACAGAGAGGTGGGCCATTGCCCAATAGTGGCAGGTGGAAGCATTAGAGAGCAGACACGCCGCAGAGCAATGGCGTATGCAAGAGGCGGAGCTCGCTGAAGCGAGGCATAGAGAAGCTGAACAGTGGCATCTTCAAGAGGCGGACCTCGCAGCAGAGAGGTATCGCCAATCCTAACAGTGGCATGTTCGAGAAGAGGAGCAACACCGTGAGGTGTTGGCCGCACTCAAGAGATGTGGGAGGCGATTAGCCCGATCATCATCCTCGTCGTCGCCCAATGACGCACCTGATGCCACATTCCGCCTGTAAGTTATTTATGTTTTACGCAAAGTCCAAGTTTTTATTTTATTTTTGTTTCACGTGATGATGTGTTGTTGATTTGCAGTGATCCTGTCAGGCTCCGCCAAGGAGCACCTGGAGCTGGGGCACTCCAACCTCTACCCAGAAGAGCTGTGCGCGTGGTACGTCTTTCATTTCGTTATATGTGTGTTCAATCATGTTCATGCAAATGTTAGGATCTCGGCGTTGTTTGCAGCCTGTGTCGGTCATGTCCTCGTTCAAGATATATGTCCAGACAAATACCCGTAACAACAAGGAGACGTGCGCAATTCTTGGGGGAAAGTTGGAGGGCGAGCATTACGTTGTCTCACATCTCATCTTTCCGGAACAAGAAGGGACGCCAAATACGGTGCGAACCCATCTTTGTATGTTAGTGTATAATCTATTATCTTACTACTCATCCGAACTTATATGCAGTGTATTGCGAGCAATGAAGAAGCCATATTGGAGTTTCATCAGTCAAAGAATCTATTGCAATTAGGGTGGATTCACGTAAGTCACCATCTCGTTTCTCCGAGTTATCGTGCATGTTCTCTTGAGATGATCTTATGACTTGTTTAAATTGCAGACACACCCAAAGCAAGGGTTATTTATGTCCTCCGTTGACTTGCACACCCAATATGGGTACCAGGGATTGTTGTGGGAGTCCATCTCTATCATTGTAACTCCATCAGACAAAAAGACGTATGTACTGTCTCTTGTGTAAATTCTTAATCTTGCTTTCCACATCACTGACAAACAATTATTACCTTTACATTGCAGGCCGTACGGCATCTTCCGGCTTACGGAAGAAGGGATGTTGGTGCTGTTCAGCTGCAAAATTAAAGAACACTTCCACGAGCACGACCGTGCAATCTTTAAGTATAAGGGTGAGTTGTTCGGTGCTGCAGACGGGGTTCTATTGGACCCGAATGGAAGTTGTCTTTTAGAGGATTTGTGCCTGCCCCAGCCACGGCCACCGCCATGGTCCAGAAAGAAGGCGCCATAATTTAGTTCATTTAGTACTGTTGGAGTTTATGTTTAGTTTAATTTGTGTACATTTTCGTTTTCGTTGTAAATTATGAGTAGTTTAAGGATTTCTGTGGTTGATTATGTTTACTTTAATGTTTGTAAATTTGCGTGCGTTCTACCTGATGTGTAGTTCAATGATTTTTGTTGTAGTTTATATACTGGGTAAATAATGTCTGAGACGATACTAGAATTGCTGTGGAGTTTTGTGCAGGATGTATGAAAATGGCGTTGTGGGAGTAAAGTAATAGAGGAGGTTCTGGCAAAAATTTTATCGGACACCTTGCATATAAACACTCATGACACAGAAATAACTTCACGCAATAAACTCTCTCGCAACAGAAATAACGTCACGAAATTCACCCTCGCTCGCAAGAGGCCGCGCATAAATGCGATCTGTTTGCAAGACACCGCTAAGAATGCGGTGTCTCGCGAGACACCGCGTAGAAGTCTCGCAAGACACCTCGTTCTACAACGCGGTGTCTCAAAGCGAGACACCACATAGAATGCGGTGTGTCGAACGTGAGACACAGCTAAGAATGCGGTGTCTCGCGTTCGAGACACCGCGTTTTTGGCAGTGTCTCGCAAGACAACGCATTGTAGAACGCGGTGTCTTGCGAGACACCGTGTTCTTACGCGGTGTCTTCTCTGAAGACACCTACTCTACTCTGTTTAACTCTGTCTTATCCAAACAAATTGGCATATTCGAACGCATTTCGCAGTCTATTAAGTAACCCTAAAAATTCTTAAGAGCTTCAGAGAGCGATTAGCGAAGGTGAAGAATTTGTTCAGAAACAAATGGCGAGTGAAGAATCTGTAATCAACCGTCAACTTGAAGTGGGACCCACAAGCACTTGTGTGCTCAATGAAAATGAGGTACGTCAAATTGGAAATGAAGTTGCGATTGTTTTGCATTCCGTATCAGTAACTCTACATGAGGAGGACAATGACGACCTCCGTTCTTTATGTGAATCAACTAGTGATGAAGACATGGACATTGCCGAGAGTAGGCCTAGACGTCCAACACAAGCAGAAGACAGATTCCCTGGATTGGGCCTAGGTAAAAAGTACAGTTCATTGAAGAAGATTAGAGAAGAAATTATTGAGCATGCATTGACGAACGGGTATGGAATAAAATTCCCCCATAGTGATGCGCATCGACTAAGGGCTGTTTGCTAGGAAGGCTGCCCGTGGCGGTTGCACGCCTCACAAATAAAAGATAAAAGGACCTTTTAAATAAAATTTTACAATGACATTCACACATGCTCTAGAAAGATGGAAAGTTGTCTTGCTACTGCCAAATGAGTTGCAACTCATTACTTAGACAGATTTAAAAGTCAGGCAGATTGGGACCTTCCGAAAATAATTGAGACAGTGAGGAATGACTTTAATGTCAATATCTCACCCAGTCTTGCTAGAAGGGCAAGAAATGCAGCCAAAAAAAATTAACGAAGGTGATGCAAATGAGCAATATAAACTCATATGGTCGTATGCAGAGGAGATTCGGAGGTCTAATTCTAGAAGCGTGCGTGTGGACCTCGATATGAGTGTATTTAAAAGAATGTACATGTGTTTGGCTGCATGCAAGACGGCTGTGCTAACTTGTGGTAGATGACTTATTTGTTTGGACGGTTGCCATTTGAAGGGAGCCACTTCAGGCCAGTTGCTCACTGTTGTCACCATCGACGGGAATGATGGCATGTATCCAATTGCTGTAGTAGTGGTCGAAGCAAAAAATAGGAATTCATGTAGCTGGTTTCTAGAATTGTTGCTCGATGATCTAAACACTCCATCTGGCAATGGATGGACAATCATTTTCGACTGTCAAAAGGTGCGGTTCATTGTTTTTGCCTTATGTGTAAAAGTTATGCATTTTGTAGGAATATGACTAATATTATGAATGTTTACAGGGTCTAGTGCTAGCTGTGAGCACGGTGGCAGGGCAAGCTGACCATCGATTTTGCATCCGACACCTGTATGCCAATTTCCAAAAACAATTTAAAGGCAGGTTGTTAAAGGATGCAATGTGGGCCGTATCTCGAGCCACTACTGTGAGACAATTTGAGAGAGAGATGGGTAAGTTATTTATGCTTGACAAGACGGCCCACGACTACTTACTTGGAATAGTTGTGACATCCTGGGCCAAACATGCCTTCTGCTCCATCCCAAAGTGCGACATAAGCCTTAACAATCTGAGTGAGTCATTCAACGCCTGCCTCCTACCAGCCCGGGACAAACCAATTCTTAGTATGTTCGAGATCATTCGGAAGGGCATCATGGGTAGGATTGTGAAAAAAAATGAAAAGATGGCTCGATCGACGGACCTTTTGTGTCCAAAGATCAGCACTCGGCTCACCAAACTACAACTTGCCGGGCGAAATTGGAGCCCCCAGTTTGCAGGAGCTGCCCAGTTTGAGGTCAGCAATGGTAATGAACAGTACTCTCTCGATTTGGACAGGTGTACTTGTACATGTTGTCGGTGGGAGTTGACCGGCATCCCATGTGTCCATGCAGTCCCGTGCATTCACTTCATGAGGAGATCCCCTGAGGAGTTTGTGCATGTGTGCTATCATCGGGAAACATACATGGCGATGTACTCCCACTTTATCCGGCCCATCAATGGACCGATCGAGTGGCATTTGGTGACGAATCTTGATCCTATTATCCCACTGCCATTTAAAAGGCTTCCAAGAAGACTGTGCAAACGTAGAATACGGGATGTGGACGAGGCTCCAAGCCGGACAGTGCTGAGCAGAAGAAATGTGAACCTCACTTGTGGTCGGTGTGGGCGTGTTGGGCACAATTCTCGCACATGCGATGGTGGAGGTGAGTCAAGTGCTGGGGCTTGCAGAGGGCGAGGCAGAGGCAGGGGTGGCAGAGGCAGGTCAGAAGGAACATTTATGTGGTTCAGAGTTCCTGAGACAGCCCCCGAGACAATTCCTGACCTAGTTCCTGAGACAGCTCTCGATAGAGTTCCTGACACGCAGGTGAGCCCATTATCACATTTTCGTTTTCAATTGATGTTTGAAATATGCTAATTTCATTTGCATTGTGTTGTGCAGGAGTCTGATGCGCAAGGTCCACACACACAATCGTACACAAATGTGGATCTTAACCTTCCGTGACACAGAGGGAACACAATTGTTTTACAATTTCAATTGATGGATAGTTGCATGTTATTTAATACTTGTTTACTTGTAATGATATTACGGTGAATAATAATGCACTGATGTTGATTGAGTTGAGTTTAAGGTGATTGGTAAGTTTTTATGTTATGTAATTTCTAGGTATGGGTGTGGTTCTGGTAGGCTATTGTAAGGTTAGATTAGTTAAGTGTAAGATGTGTTAGTATGAAAATGTTTCTATGTGTGCTGCTTGTAAACATTAAGCATTAAGAATGGAAAAGTACACAATTTCTACAAAATTTTGGGCAGAATCTCCTCTGTTACTTTACTCCCCCAACGCAATTCTCATACATCCAGTATCTTCACAAACATTTTTTATCAAATATAAACTACAACGGACATCATTGAACTATAGGTCAACTACAACGTAAATGTACAGATATTAAATTACAACGGAAACTACACCGAATAACAAAGCAAATGTAGACAACTTAAACTAAACGACAACAGAACTATTTCAACTAAATCACAGTGCCTTCTTCTTAGACCATGGCCGTGGAGGAGACGGGGCTGGTGAAAAACCTTGAGCTCAAAACGTCCCTTCGGTTTGTCACGGGTGTGTTTTTTTACGCGGGGTCTGTTCGTCGAGTCGCAGGATCTGTTCGTCGTGGGTTCCTGGAATTTCAAGAGTTCTGGTCTTTTGCAAAAAATACAGTCTGGCCAAGACATAGCGTAAAAACGAGGTGCCTCGCGTAAAAATGAGATGACACCGCGTAAAACGCGGTGTCTTGACCACACACCGCGTTTTTAACTTGTTAACGGAGAACAAAAAACGTAACTACCATGTTTGCTTTGTTATTTTCCCATATGTCAGTGGTTAATTTGTTAAAAAAAATACCCTAGTGGTTGACTGGTCATTGACCAAAAACCACGATGGTTGATTTGTCATTTACCCTATTTTTAATTTCATATATTCAATTTAATTTCATTTATTCAATTAATATATAACACACACACACACATATATATATATATCAAATATGCATATTACATATTAATTAACTCATTTTCCACTTCTGACTTATTCTGAGCATCGCCTAACAACGATTACTAGTTCAATTTAATCCTCTAATTCTATTTTTTCAATTAATTTACTAGTCAAAATTTCAAAATGTTTTACTGATTTTAACTATTTGACCAAATTTTCACATGTGATCGCTATGCGACATTTCGAGTCAACTTTTCAACGTCATGATCGATTAGAACGTGAAAAATTTACACGTGAAATTTATTATTAAAATTTTTCACAAGTTTCACATGTTTGGTCTAATTTTGATGTGACATTGATAGAATGAAAGGATTTCATCAAGGTATTCCAGGGTCAATACAATAGCTGAAGTCATAATGAGTTGATGACCATGGCCTTTAATGATCTGACTTAGAGGTCCTTGACCGTGATGGAGTACTATACTCAGTTTTATGAGCTTGTACCCTATTTCGAGAGGATTAACCATCAGGGTTAGATTGTGAAATTTCATCAAGGTTTGAAGCCAAGGCTACACAAAGGTGTGGCTGTTATGCAGTATAACTCCCTCATAGAGGTCTTTGAGGCTGCACAAAGGATGCAAAGAGTTTTCAATGCAAAGTATGGAAGCATCCAGGAAAAACAGGCCAAGAAGGAGAAAAGGAAGGCAATGAAAAAGAACTAGAGAAAGTTTCAAGGACAGGGGTTCAGTCGAGGCCAGACCCCGAGTGTGAGTAGTGGCTTGTTTGGTAGTGGCCGATTTAGTCCTTACACTTGCCATACGTGTGGACAACCTGGTCATACTAAGAGAAACTGCCCCCAAATTCAGCAACAACAACCGCGACAGTAGTCTTTCTCATCCTCTCGTGGTAGTGTGGCTCAGCCTATGCCTAGGAGAGGAAGTGGATATAGTGGTTCTACTTTCCAACAGTTTCAGGCACAATAGGCTTTTTGCTTCCTCATAGTTTGTGGGGTTCTGATCTCCTTATCCCTCGTAGTATCAACCAACTAGTCCTAATTTTCAAGGGTCAACTGGGTATCAGTAGAGCTACAGGTCTAATCCTTACCCACAATAGGGTTATAAAGAGCAGTCCTTCTAGAGTAGTGGAACTAGCCTTAGTTCGTCTAGAGGTGGTCATGGTAGAGACCATAAAGGCAAGGACAAGGTGATGAGGCAAGATTATGCAGTCAATGGAGTTGAGCACCATTATGGATAGGAAGATCAGGGTATCGTCAATGGTACTATTCTTATTTCTCATTCTTTTGCTCTAGTGTTGTTCGATACTGGGTTGACACACTCTTTTATGTCTTTAGTTTTTGCACCGTATTGGGTTTGTCTGTGGAGGAAATGAAATCCGTTGATGCTTAGTACTCCTTTGGGTGTCCAGAATGGAGTGTCTTCCATGTACAGGTCTGTCTGTTGGTTATAGAAGATTGCAAATTTTCTACTAACTTAGTCATCTTGCTGATGAGTCAATTTGATATGATTTTGGGTATGGATTTGCTAAGGAGATACTGAGCAACAGTGGATTGTCACTTGAAAAGGGTTATAGTCATTTCTATGGAAGGAAGGGTTGTTGTCTACCGAAATGGTCCTAGTGCGATGACAACTAACCCTATCTTGGGAGCTTGTTTAGGTGGCAGCGGCGAATTAGAGCAATACGGGTGTAACGACCCATTTTCCATAAGCTTGTTTTTTTAAAAAAACTATGTTATAAATGGCGTTCATAACATGGCAGAAGCCTTTAATTTTGATTTAAAAGATTTTTTGTACCATTCAAACCATTTAAAGATCCATTGTATCATTCAAAACATTTAAAAGATATATTACACAACATCATATCAATCCTTACTCAAAATAGTACACAACTATAATTTAAAACATTATTATAAGCAAAGTGAGATATAACCTATAATACCTTGATAATATTTTCCCTGTGTATGCAATGTAATTAATCTTGGAGTAATGAATATATTATGTCGCAGGGTGATGTGTTGTTGATTAATGAGGTATAAATATAGAAAAATATTAAGAAGTGATTAAAGTATAAAGTTTTGTTGGAGAAATGTGTATTTGAAGTTTTCGGACTCATGCAGACGACATGCGGACTTGCGTTTGTGTCCGAAATGTGTCTCGGGTCGTTCCTTGCATTTTGGGACGAGGCAGGATGACATTTCGCGTCTAAATTCATCCTCCATTTACAAAGTGAGTCTTCAGACGAATGCGGATGAATGTAAATGAGGAGAGTTCAAATCTGTCCAAATTATCAAACTTTTTAGACGAATATGGTCGAGGCACAGATGCCTTCCCTCGTCCGAAATCACAATTTTGAAGGGGAGAATAATGGATTGAACTGGTTTGGTCTTGCTTGGTCCGGAAGCAATTAAATGGCTTGGTTTTCTTTTTAGTCGAAAGAGGAAGAAGAATTGAGATTAATTGGATTTGTTTTGAATGAAGAATTAAGTAAATAATTAAGGTGGGGATTTAAGTGAAAGGTAGAAATAAAATGGGAAGGAGAGATTAAATGGTGATGGGAGAGCTGAACCGGTTCAGCCGAACCGGTTCATGCTCATTGGGTCGGTTGGAAAATCAAAGAAGAGAAAAGGTGGAAGATTGGCTTGTGGCCAATCTGCAGAAAATGAGAGGGAGAGAAGATGAGGGATACGAAGAAGATCGAGAACGAGAGTGACGTGCAAGAGGGGCAAGCGCGACGGTGAGCTAGGGACGGCCGGGTTGTGCGTCGTTTGGCGAATGGTGAGCGATTGCGGGTTCGGGGGGTGCGGCTTCGCGAGATGGTTTGGCATGAAGCTTCAGGTTGTCGAGGCTGCATCAGGTCAGGATGAGCTCCGATGCTCTGTCGATTTTCGGTGGCCAGCATCGATGGAATGGCGATGGTGAGGTAGCAAATTCCAGCCTGGGGAGGAAAGGCTGGAGCTGGCAGTTCGGGGGGAACGGTTTGGGTGGCATGCGGTTTGGTCTGAATCGGTATTTTCCTCTGGTTCTGCTCTAAATAAATCGATAGTGGAATGTGCATGGAGTGCGTGGAGGAATGGTGGTGATGCCAAGGCATGGCTTGGGGACACCCACGGGTGTCTGTGGTAGAAGCATGCCACATTGTGCCTCTGTTGGATTTGAATGGCAGAAGAAAACTAAGATAGAGAGGGGAATGGCAGGGAGAAGAGCTCGCGGGTGAGTTGAACTGGGAGAGAAATGGAGATAGAGTTGAGAGTTCTCTGGTAAAGTTGAGCCCAGAGCTGAAGGAGGGAGTGAAAGCCCGAGGATAAATAAGAGAAAAGAAGAGGAAGAGAGTAAGGAAAGAAGGCAGAGGAAGAAGGGGGTGGAGTTGTTGCTGTCAGGTCTGCCCTATCTGCTGGTAAGGTTTTTCTCTATTGTTTCAGTCATTTGGACTCTGTTTTCAGGTGTTGAGTCTAACAGTGATATTGGGTATTGTTTTGAATTGCTTTAGTTAGTTGAGATATTCAATTATGGATTTCTGAATGAGTTTATTGGATGGAATAATCTGTTGGTTTTGGAATTCTTTTGGTTGCCTGCTAAACCGTGGTTCTTTTAACTATAATATGTAATGCTAAGGTGAGGAAATGTTGATCTAATGGATTTGTTCTCTATTGTAGTTGTTAGAAACTGTTAAATGCTTGAGGCCTTTAATCATTGTTGGACGTTGATAAGTATGGAAGTGTTATGTTGCTGGAAAATGGGTTGTTAATTAGTTAAAAATGGATATTAAGTTCAGATTATGAAACATTATCAAGTGATGAATAAAGATTAAGGGTATAGATAATGGTGAAGTTGAGAATGTTAGAATTGTTAAGTGTTATGTTTCATTTTAGGCATTAAGGGGTTCCTAGGATTACTATGTAATTAAGGATAGGAAAAGAATGAAATTAATAAGATATGATTATTAATGATTAAATGTTTTAATTATGAAGGTACTAAAAAGGAGAAGAAGGATAAAGATTAAGTGCTAATACGCGTTAACGCTTCGAGGTAAGAAATTGAGTAGAGTTATTGGCCAGTGGAGACCCTACACCATTATCAGTGTCTTTCCTTTAATTGGTTGTTTGCATTTCTACTATGAAGCCATATTATGCCTATGTTATTCGCACGTTATTAATTTAATCTCTAAGCATGTTTAGAACGTTAACATATTGTTATTATTTTTTTAAAATTGGAAAGCATATCTGTATTGTTATTGCTTTCTTTAAATTACCAAGCACGTCTATATTATTATTGCTTTCTTTAAAATTGTAAACCATGTCTATATTGTTATTGCTTCCTTTAAATTACCAAGCATGCCTATATAGTATGTTAGTAGACTTCCATATCTCATACTTTTATATTGTTGTGACTACTGTTTAATGTTTCATGCTTTCATATCGTTGTGGTTACTGTTTCTCATTGACATGCAACACGATAATGTTTCTCATTGACACGAATCATGATAATAGAAACAAGTAGGAAGTGCCACCTCTGAGGTGGTACTCATATGCATTTACGTGAGGAAAACAGATAAATGAAATGAATGAAAAGAAAGGAAAAGGGGAGTTGGGGGATGAACGTGTAGTTCTGATCTAATCAGGTAGTCTAGACAATTTATTCCCTTCCCTTGTAGGGTTTGGGGGTCTGACTACCCTAGGTGGTTGGAAATCAACTAAGACTATTCCCTCCAACACAAATTCCTCCAATCTCCTACTCGACGTACGAGTAATGAATGAAAGAATGAAACATAAAGAAAAGAATGGTTTGGGGTAGACCCATTCCGACATAATGAGTTAGAGGCATATATCATATTGCATATCTCATTTCTTACTGGGCCTCGAGCTCACAGTTTGCTAATGGTGTAGGTACACGCAAGAGAACAGATGAATGAGCAGTTGATAAAAGGATTTGCACGGGCAGGACTTATGGATGGTTAGGCTAAGGAAGGTAAAAAGGAAAAAGGGGTTTTTGTAAATGCAAAATACAAGTTTATTTATTATCTTTCTAAAATGAACGATTTATGCTTCCGCTATAGAATGTTTTATGCTTCTGCTATTAATTAAGAAAAATGGATTTTCTAAATGAAGTCTTTCGCTGTTAATAAAGATTAAATAACGAGTTTTAAGTAAGATGTTTTAACGATCGAGTTTTTAAGAAAATAACTTTGATTTCAATTGAAGGGTTTTAATAGAAACTCAGTTGTTTTATAAAAAAATTAAATTTGATGTATTTTTAAAGTAAGAAAAATTTGGGTCATTACATAACCCATCTGTCAAAATCACCACACAACACAAGTACTCGATGTAGTTATGCTCCTTCAGCTACAGATTGTCATCAATCAACATCCTCCTCATTCAGATCACACTCCTCACATACATCATAAGATTTATCTATGAGACTAATGCTTAATAAGAGAGTAACAATGAGATGCTCATGATATGTAGTTTCACAAAAGCAAGTGTTTTCAATCAGTTTTTCCTTTTAGTCACATAATAGTTTAGATGTTGGAGGTCAATAGTTCAAGGGAAAATATACATCATCTGGTCCTCCTTATATGAGACCGTCACTCAATCTTACCTCACAAATGCTTATTTAAATTTATCCTGTCCATTTTCAGTTTCTCTGTCAAAACATTTACATGAAAACATTTTCATATTCTTTCTTGAAAACCATGATGTATGAAATGTGCATGTGAACATAATAATGTATAACATTTTCAACATATTCATGCATCACATTTCATTATCAATTATAGCATGTCAATAATAGTCAATCACATTTTAATCCTTCAAAAGATCAATATTAACCTCATATATCTCCTAATATATATCTATCATGTGATAGCATACAAATGATCAAATCACATCATAATAATATCCTTATATATCACAATACATCAAATGATATCACAATCAACAATACATTCCTAGTATCTTATGATGTAGGCCAAAAAGGGTCAAAGACATGCATATCTTTTACCTTAAGTCTGTAGTACAATGCCTTGTAACAACTTAATTATCTTCTTGACTTAAAGCACCTAAAATATAACAAACACAGTCCATCAAATGTGCATAACCCTTAACACAAGACATTTAACTAACTCTTAGTTCCACATCCAAACTTAGCCAACATGGTAAACAATAACATAACCCTTTTAGCTTAAATCACTTTTCATGCATGTTTAAGAAAACATCTCAAAAACTAAATCCTTCATTCACCGATTTCCATTTTTATCATCACAGTTTTCATCCAACTTTAAATAATCATATCTTATGCTAGACTTAACCAAATTCATTAACTCAAGAACTCATACCAACCTCATCAAGATAGCTAATAAGTTCCAAATAGCACAACCACTCAGTTTTGACATAATTTCCTCTTTTTCATTCTTTTCACATTACCAACCTTCTTAAATTCATAAAATTCTTTCAAATTATAAAAAAAAACTCTTATTACCTTAAAAGAGTAGAGAGATGGGCAATTTTCTTGAGAGCTTTTTTCCTTAATGATTTCCTTCATACTTTGAAAGTGTTAAGTTCTTTTTAAGTAAAACTTTCCCCTTGCCTTGTTAATCCCTCTAAGCTGGAGGTGTTGCACGTATCAGACATTAAAATGTTGCATCATCACTTCCTCTCCAATTAAAACATGATACGGATCATATTCCAGGAAACTTTTCATTTTCTCAATAGACCGCAATTCCATTTTCGGTCGATCGCTACCATATATTTCCACAAAACTGTACACCAAATATTCTTTCGTAGACATTTATGCTTCTGTTGTGAAAGCCTAGCCTTCCATGGAAATTTATTTTACACTATGTTGGTCGACAACAACCTTTCTCCTAGTTGCCTCGTATATCTATTTGTGGCTTGATTATTTCAATCTGTCTAAAATATGGTCAACCGTAAATCTAGTTCTAGCTGACCACAAATCAACCCAAGACAACCCATTCCTCACTACCTAAAGTATGGTTGATCACACCACTAATACTAGTCAACTGCACCCTTGCCAGATTGTCCATAACATTGAAAATTCTCTTCGAAAAGCTATAAAACACAATTTGCAACTTCAAATAATCTAATATAATTCCAACAATCAATATTTTCAACAACCAATAAAATCATATCATTATCAAACATATTTCATACATAATTTTCACTTAGCAAAATAATGTTTCTGGATATTACATTCCTCCCTTGTTGATAAATTTTGTCCTCAAAATTTGATCAACGAAATAATTCTAGGTATTTAGCTTCCATATCTTGTTTTCATTTCCATGTAGCTTCTTCCGTTGAATGATTTTTCCATAGAACTTTCACTAATGAAATTTTTTTATGCCGAGTTCTTTAATTTTTGAATCTAATATCTACACTGGTTTTTCCTTATAACTTAGGGTTTGCAGAATTTCAATATTTTGTTGCATCACAACTTGGGTTGAATCTCCAATGCACTTCTTCCTTATTGATACATGTAAAACATTATGAATTCCATCCATTGATAACGGTAACTCAAGTCGATATGTTTTCTTTCCTATCATCTCTATAATTGGAAAAGGACCAACGTATCTTGGGCTTACTTTTCCTCAATTTCCAAATCGCATTACTCCTTTAAATGGTGGCACTTTCAAAAATACCATATCAACTTCTTCAAATTCCATTTCCCACTGTCGACGATCTACATAACTCTTTTGTCAACTTTGTGCAATTAACATTCTTTGGCAAATAATTGCTACCATATTAGCTATCCGTTATACAATTTCATGACCATAAAAGCTGACCTTCACCAACTTCATCCCAACGTAATGGTGATCTAAATTTTTTTCCATATTGACTTCATATGGTATCATTCCAATAGTAATTTGAAAACTATTATTATAAGTAAATTCTACCAATTACAACATTTTTTCCCAGCTTACATGGAATTCCAACACATAAGCCCTTAACATATCTTCTAATATTTGAATTTTCCTTTTGCTTTGCTCGTCAGTTTGTGGATGAAATGATGTGCTAAACCTCAATTCAGTACCCATAGCCTTATTTATAGCATTCCAAAAGTTTAATGTAAATCTTGAATCTAGATCTGATACAATTGACACAGATACTCCATGCAATTGAATTATCTCCTAAATATATAATTTTTCATATTGATTCATCGTATATGTCATCTTTACAGGCAAAAAGTGTGCATTCTTTGTTAATCAATCAATGATCACCCATATAGCATCATGTCCCTTAAGTGTTTTTAGTAATCCAACTACAAAATTCATATCTATATGTTCCCACTTCCATTAAGGTATTGGTAAAGATTGAAATGTTCATGCTAACCTTTGTTGCTCTACTTTAATTTGTTGGTAGATCAAGCATAATTCTACATGTTTAGCAATATCTATTTTAATATTAGGCCACCAATAATATTGCTTGAGATCCCTATACATTTTGGTACTGCTAAGATGTATGGCAAAATTGGAAGAATGAGCTTAAGTTGATATTTTTGTTCACAGTTCCATGTTCACAAGAGTGTGTCATCTACCTTTAAATTTCACAATCCCTTCATTAGAAATAGATTAATCTAACTGGTTCATCAAAGTTGGATCCAATTTAAGGCTTATACATTTAGGATTATCCTCTTGAGCTTCTTTAATTTTTTCCAATATTGCAGGTGTTAATGTCGCAGCTAATAGCATAAATGCCAACTGTGATGTAATCATTTGCAATTCAAGCTTCTGAATATCATTTCGAAGTACAAAGGCATTTCTTGGTATAACGAATGCATACCACCACATTTGCTTTTTCTGGATGGTATTTGATCTCACAATCATAATCTTTTACAAATTTTAACTGTCGTCATTGCCTTATGTTCAATTCCTTCTTAGTAAAAATATATTTTAAGCTTTTATGGTCAGTAAATATGTCACATCGTTGTCCATACAGATAATGTCTCTATATTTTGAGTTCAAATATAACAGCTATAAGCTCTAAATCATGTGTCGGATACTTACATTCATATAGTGTTTTAATTGCCTAGAAGCATAGACAATCATCTTTCCATTCTGCATAAGAACACATTCTAAACCATTTTTTGATGGATCACAATAAATACTATAATTACCATTCTCCAATAGTACGACCAAGATTGGAGCTGTTGTTAATTTATGTTTCAACTCTTGAAAACTCTCTTCACAATCATTTAACCACCAAAATCTCACATTCTTCCAAGTCAAACTAGTAAATGGTAAAGCAATTATTGAAAATCCATATATAAATCTTCAATAATATCCTGTTAGTTTGAAAAAACTATGTACTTCACCAACACTTCTTGGTCGTGACAATTTAAAACTGCTTGAATTTTAGCTGGATCAACTTCAATACCTTCTTTAAAAATCACAGGACCTAGTAAACGAACTTTTCAACCAGAACTTGCACTTTGAAAATTTTGCATGTAATTGATTTGCTTCCAAAACAGATAATGTGATCTTCAAATGTTCCATATGTTCCTCCGTCGTACGAGAGTTCACCAAAATATCATAAAAAAACTATAATAAATTTTTCCAAGTAATCTTTAAAATTTCGATTCATCAAATCTATAAACACAGCTGGTGCATTGGTTAAGCCAAAAGACATGACTAAGAACTCATAATGACCATATTTAGTTCGAAATGCAGTCTTTGTAATGTCATCAGATTTCACCTTCAACTAATAGTATCCTAACCATAGATCAATTTTTGAAAATACACAAGCTGTAATACCCCGAATTTTATATCGGAATTTAATAAAGATTAATTTGGGATATTTGGATCTATTGGGTAATTTCTAGGGTATTACCAAGGACGTGTTCATTAGATGAGATTATAATTTATGGAAATTAACGTAATTAAAATTAAATATATAGTAATTAAATTCAATTACAATCTATATGTGATTAATTGGAGTAATATTTATAAGTGGGGTTTGTTGCTATATAACTGAACGATTCAGTTGGAGAACCGGTTTAGCATTCCTCATTTCGTCTGGCCTTTGGCCATTTGACGAAATGAGAAAATGGGTGATATTAAGATGTAAATTTGGATTATAGGGGGGATTTAATTAAATTAGATTAATTTGGATTAAATACGATTAATGGGGGGGATTATGAAATGCATGAACCGATTCATGCCATTTGGATTGAGAACATTTAGTGGCCCGTAGGCCATTAAGTGCTGAAGACCAAAGAATGGTCTTCAGCCATTATTCGCGATGGAGACCCGAGAGGAGAGGGAAAGGGCGACGATGAGGGAGCGAGGGAGAGGCGAGCGAGACAGTGGCGATGTGCCCGAATGGAGGGCGTTGAACGGTGGACAACGGCTCCGGCGCGCTTGACTATGTTGTGGGTCGCGGTTAGAGCTTGGGTGGCGAGGCTGCGCGAGACGAATCGGACCTCTACCGTGGTGATTTTCGGCACCAGTTTGAGGTATGTTCCACCAAGTTTCTCCTCCCTTGCTTCTCTGCTGATGGGTCATGGCTGGAGACACGATTGCAAGGATGGAAATCCGATGAGCTCTTGACGGTTGTAGGAGGGACGACGACTCTAGCTTTGGGTTCGGTAGATGGATTGGTTCGGCTTATGGTTTCACTCGAACCGGTTCTTGACGTTCTTTCTATAGGTGAAAGGGACATCTTGTTGGCATGGGGAGCATTATGAGAAAATGGCAGTAGCTGGTCAGTGGGTTGGGAAGGGTCACTCTCTGCCTCTTGGGTGATGGCAGAATGTGTCCTCTGGTTCGTTATACATAGGAGAAGGATAGAGAGGGAGGAGCAGAATACCTCAAGTGCTGCAATCTGGAGATGAGCTGAGCCGAGAGCTTGTGGAGGCTGAACATGAATGTTGAGGCTTCTCGGGTCCCTTGAAATCTTTAGGTAAGGGGATTTCCCTTGTTGTTGGTACTTGAATGTTGGAAATAACATACTCTATCTTTTACTCTATTGGTTTTGCTGGACAGAAGCCTGGCCGATGGTGAAATGGGATGGGTTGAGCCGAGAGTTTCCTGCATGCTGGTAACGATTTCTTCTCAGATGTTTTGGTTGTTGAGTTCTGTTTGTTAGTTGTTCAGTTAAGGGTTCCTTAATAAGTTAATTGATGGATTAATCTGTTGGGTTTCTATTTTTGACTTTGTGCATGGGTTTGTTTGTCTGTCGTTGATTCTGTGAGAATGGTTTATGTGCTCTGTTGTGATGGACAATATAGGTTATCTGTTGATAGAGCTACTGTCTTTATTATTTTCCATGTGAAGCATGTGTATGTATTGGATTTAGTAGTTGCTTAATGGGTGCTAAGGACTGTCTCTGATGATGACTAAGGATGAGTAAATAGATTTCATGTTCTGCTAATAATTTCTTTTACTGATTTATGACGTGTGTATGTATAATGGTAATTAATAAGATCGAAGGGTGTAGAATTATGACAAAGTCATTAAATTGAGTATGTTGGAATCACTAAGCGTTATGTTTCGTTTAGGTGTAAAAGGAATACTTAGAATTTGTACAAGTTAGAATACAATTCATTGATGGTTGTAATGTTTTAATTGTGAAGGTATCGGGAAGTGAAGAAGAATGAATATTAAGTGCGAGCACGCAATAAAGAATTGTGGTAAGGAACTTGGGTGTGTCTTGGCTAGTTGGAGGCCCTAAACCACAAGTAGAGTGTGTGCATTTTGTGTTTGTTCATGAAATGTTTGCCGTTAGATAGTTCCTCGGATGATTTCCTATGTTAGTTTCTTGCTAATTTTGTGTAGTTCTTCTTGTTGCTAATAGTGGTTATTCTCTGTTATATTTTCCTTGTCGATTTCTCATTGTCGATCATTATAAGCTTTGCAATATGTTCCTTTCGTTGTTTAGCTATGTTTTATTGCTTATTGTGTGATACAAATGCCTGGTTCGATAAAGAGGTGATGAATGTGAGAAAGGCGATGACCGTTGAAAATATGAAAGACAAATGAATATGTGCAATCTGGAAATAAGCTAGGACTTCTATTTTTTATACTGAATGATTACTTGCTGTTTAGTTTCCACTATCATGCTGTTAATTCCTTGCTATTGCTCTGCCATTTATTACCCATTTTATCTCCCTGAACTGGTAGGCTCACTTGTTAATCAATTTAGTTAAATGTTAATCTATGGTGACTAACTAGTTGATTGTGTAATCAAGCATGTAAACCGCTTAATCTGTATTTATAATCTTTCAAGCATGTAAATCAGTTAGTTGTTTGACTCCTCTAATTCTAGCATGTTTATCCAATGATTAGCGTTTAAATTGTAATCAATTGAGCATGTCAACCAAGCTAGTTAATTGGCTAGGTATGTAGATTAACCATCATGTTTAAATATTAATTAGTATGGTATGAGCATGATCATTTGGCCTAACTAAATTAGTTAACTTGAGCATGATAATCTGATTAGAGTAATTAACTTAATTAGAAATTGAGCATGTCAATCGAACCGTCTAACTAATTAATAGTTGTTAATTACTTCTTGAGCATGCCAATCTATTTAGAAACATTTAATCATCTAGAGAGTATGTTTACTTGATTATTTTAGCATGTTTAACGGCTAGCATTTAATTGGGCATGTTATTGACAATAAAGCATGTAAATTATTCTTTAAGCACTATTAGTTGACATTGAATCTAAGTATGATTAGTTAACTAGGATAAAAGTATGAAATCAACTTTTGAGCATGTAAATTACTTAGGATAATTAACTAGATGCTAATTATAATCTTTCTCAAGCATGTTAATTATTTAGTTGTAAGTAATAACAAGTTTTTGAGCATGATAATTAAATAATTTTTTACTTTCATATGCACGTCGCTTGTTAATTCGTTGTGTCTCTTTATCATTGTGATTCATTATATGCGCAAGTTCAATTATAGTACTTTACTTCAATGCGCATTCAATTTCCGTTAATGTACGTTATAATGTAGTATGCTTCATGTTAATAGAAAACCGTAGGGAGTTCCACTTTGGGGTGGTACTCACGCATGCATGAGTGAGGAAAAATGCTAAGAACAAAAATTTTCGGGATGGGTGGGACATGCCTATCACTGAAGAAACCCTCCGGCGGGATACCCCAGAAGGGAAGAAACTTGGAAGGCGGGACACGCCGGAAGGGGAGGACCCTTGAAGGCGGGATATATCGGAAAGGGGACAAAAAAGGGAGTTGGAGGGAGGATGGGTAGCGGAACTAGTCTGTGGCTAGGCAAAGCCCCCAACCTTGACGGGGACGGGGACCTAGTTGCAAGTAAAGGGTTAGCTCCGTCCCACTATTCCATCTCCTAAGAACCCTCCAATCTCCAGCTCGATGTACAAGTAAAGAACGAACAAAGAACGAACGTAATGAAAAGAATTGGTTTGGGTAGCCCCCACTCCAAGAAGAATTAAAGAGAGATATGCATAATTGTTTTCTCCCATTTCCTTACTGGGCGAAAGCTCACGTCCTTACTTGTGGTGTAGGTACAAATGACGAACAGATAATAAGCAGATAATAAACACATAATGAAGCAGGGATGAAAGATTTGCACGAGCGAGACTCGGGGGCTGGCTAGACAAGAAAAAGAATGAGTAAACGGTTGTAATCACATTAAGTTTATTATATCGTACTCTATTGTTTAGATTTCCTTTTAAACGATTTAAATACGTTTCCGCCATGTTTTATGATGATTTATTTTATAACGCTTCCGTACATTTTATCAATTGGTTTTCATAATGAGTTTAAAGAAAGAGTCAGTAATAATCTGGTTAGACGCACTCTGATACGTTTTGTTTTAAAAAGAAAGAAATTTCAAATTTTTACACATTTTAACGATTTACGAAAATCTGAGTCGTTACACAAGCACCTTGTAATTGGTCAAACAAATCATCAATTCTTGGTAGTGGATATTTATTCTTGAACGTCACTTTATGTAATTCTCTGTAATCAATACACATTTGCATTGGTCCATCTTTATTCTTAACAAATAATATTGATGCTCCCTAGGGTGAAAAACTAGGATGAATAAGTCTCTTGTTCAATAATTCTTCCAATTGCACTTTTAACTCCTTTAATTCTGTTAGAACTATTCTGTATGGATTTTTAGAAATAGGTTCTGTACTAGGATATACATCAATTACAAATTCAATTTCTCGATCTAGAAGTAATCTTAGTAAATCATCTAGAAAAATCCCAGGAAAACTCCAAACTATAAAAATCTCATCAAGTTTCACATTTAGTTCATAGCTCTATCAAATGCACTAACCAAAAAACTCAAACATCCACATTTTAGTAACCACTTAGCCTTAATTATGGAAATTACAGATAATTTGACATTGTTCTTAATTCCTTGGAAAATATATTGATTACCACATGGAGGTTGGAAATAAACTTCTCTTTCTCTACAATTTATGGTGGCAAAAGTGGCGGAATAGCAAATACATTCCAAAAATGGCATCATATCCCTTCATATCAATTGCAAAAGATTGGCATAGAATATGCCATTATTTTGTAATGACCCAGTTTTCATACATTTAGAACGTTACGTAGCGGAGGACTTTTCATAAATAAAAATACTTTTGGAAATGGTTGTACAAAATGCCATACATAAAATTCTTTTCTTTTCTTTAAATCTTTACAAATTAAAACTATGAACATTTGACAAATAAATTTCTCAAATAGAAATCCATTTACATTTATCCTTTAGCCTAGCCAGCCATAAGGTTTGCAATGCGTAAATCCTTTATCAACTACTCCTATCCTTGTTACCAAGCATACCTACATCATAACACTTAAACTATGAGTCTAAGGCTCAGTAAGAGATCGAAAATATACAACGCACATGTTATGCAACTTTATAAAACATATGCAGTTTTCTTCTTCATTTTCCTTTACCTTTACATTTAACTTTAACTTTACTTTCACTTAACCATTCAAGCATTGAAGATGTCATCATATAAGGTAGAGTGGCACCTCTTCACCCACACGGGGCAGCCTAATCAAGAACCCACACCTTACAACGTCTATTTATGTTTATTTCCATTTATTTATGTTTTCCTTTAGTGTCACTTACCCATACAGGCGCTAGAGGTATCATTGTACAAGGTAGAGTGGCACTTGCACAAGGCGGCCATCTTAAGTGGCACTCACACATGGTGGCCATCTCAAGTGGCACTCGCACAAGGCAACCATCTCAAGAACTCATACTTCGTCGCGTCTATTTATGTTTATTTCCATATAATGTCTGTTTCATTTTCAAAACATATGCATAAAACATTTTCGTACATATTCAAAACCATGATGCATGAGCATGATTACACACAACCTAATAAAATCTAACATATCATCAATACATCCTCAAACATCAACATATTCCTTTAACTTAAAATCTATTAAACAAAACATCAAACAACACATCAAGAACAATGCATCATTGAGCAACAATGCAATCAATAACTTAACATCTATCAACACAATCATCAAGCATCAAGCAATACATCCTCAAATGAATAAACAACAACCTACCTCTTGTGATGTAGCCTATAAAAAGGGAAAACACAAACATCTATTTCTTACTTCTATTCCTTGGAGAGTTAGGAGATACAACTTCTTTAGGATTTCCTTTTAACAAACATGCCTTCTCCTCTTCAAGCTTCTCCTTCCTCTTTCTCTTATTCTTCTTTTCTCTCTTAAGCACTCTCTCATGGAACTCAACTCCTCTCTCTCTTTTCCTTTTGAATTCCTTCTTCACAACTTCTCTCTTTTCTCTCATGGTTACCTTTTATTTTCTCAAGTCTCTCCCCTTTAATAAGCTTAATCCTCCTTTATTAGCCACTCAAGCATGAAGTGGCATCTCTTTCTATGAGCTTAATGCTCAGTAAGAGATAAAAAGAGGTTAGTAACAATGAGATACTCATGATATGCAGTTTCATAAAAACATGGGTTTTTGTTAAGTTTTTTCTTTTCAGTCACATACTGTCTAGACGTTTGAGGCCAACAGTTCAAGGGAAGAGATACATTATATGTAATACCCCGAAAATATATTTTTCCCCGTTTATCGTTGTATTAAATTGGATAATTAATACATATGTATATCATATCATGTTGTATGATGATACACGTTAAATTATGCTTGGAAAGTATAAGGGTAAAGTTGAAAATTAATTAAAGTGTAAAAGTTGAGGAGGAAGTGTATTGGTGAGTTTTCGGACGAAGTTTGAAATAGGGTCTGGCGGATGTTGTTGAATTGAATTGTACAATTTTCTAGACGATTTCGGACGCCTCTGTCTCGTCCAAAATCTGGAGCGGACGATGCGGTCGAGAAGAAAACAAATCTGTACAAGTTTTGCTGCGTTTTCGGATGCGTGGGTCTCGTCCAAAATCTGCCTCGGACTACTGACATCGTCCGAAAAGTCAAAAATATCCGAGAAAACCATTTATAATTCTTCTCTTTCTTCCGATTTCTTGCTGCAATCAGCAAGAATCTCTCTCCTCCAGCCTTCCTGCAAGACGTCCAGTCCTCCCCTGCAGATTGGAAGGCTGTCCACGTGCTGCTTGGGGAGTGGACCACTTCCTCTTGAATTGGGTAATTTGGCAGCAGCTTATCCTCTGCCCTCCTCGGCAACCATCCTCTGCTAGGGTGTTCTTTGCAGTAGTTAAGCCCTTTTTCTTCTCTCTTCCATCTATAAGAGGTAAGTCTCCTGCAAGGTTACTCTAGCTCTGGCAAAAATCATGTGAGTGTGAGAAAGTGAGTGTGTGCCTTATAAGTGTGAAGTACACTGGACTGTTACTCTGCTGAAGTGAACCCTTGTTGTTCAATTGTGAAGGCAAAAAGAGGTAAGAATGAATTTTAGGAAATTATTGATTGGGTTATGAACCTCTTGTTTTGGCTAAGTTGACGATGGGGGATTGAACTAACAAATCTTATTGTTCTACTTAGGAAGGTTTGGAAGTGTAGAAGGCTAAGGGATATATATATATATGTAGTTGCTGGTTCCCTCCAATTGCTGTTGTATTGTTGAGTTAACTGCTGGAAAAAGAAAAACTTGAGGTAAGAATTGGAATTGTAGTTGGCCAAGTGAGGCCTTACATTACGGCTTTGTTTTGCTAGATATTAATGTTGTTGCTTGATGATTTGTGTTGGTTAATATCTTGTTAGTTGCCGATGAATGTGATGCATGATAGGCAATTCAATTAGAGATATAATCTGCTGAACAATAGAACAAATAGTTGATGTTGAGTTCAATGATTTGGACAACTGTTGTGAAGTATAATAAGTTGTCGAATGTTGGTCTTATGCCCTTTTAACTATGGTTAAAGCTGCTAAAATTGTGAACTGGTTTGGTAACAAGCATGAAAAACCTGAATTGAGAATCTGTTGGAATAATTGATAGTTGATACTGCCCACTTTTCATGGTTTAGCTACTGTTAATATGTTACAGTCAATGATCAGATTGTGCCTTAAGAAATTGATATGCATTATGAGCTTGGTTGGTAGCAAGCATAGAAATCTAAATTTGAGAATCTTTGGGAAAATGGATAGTTGAAATAGAGATAAGTTAAACTTTATTCCTTAACTTGATTTGACCATGTTTACCTTGCTCATAATGGTTAAAGGAACGCCTCCAATGCTTGTAATGCCTTGCAAAACATTAAAGCAAGTTAATAGGATGAAATGACAATAGTTGTGTTGTTTTAAATTGCAAGTGTATACGTTGCTTTTAAATTATGCTGCTTTATAATTTCCTGTGCACTAATTGTATTTATCTTGTGTGTTAATTCTCTGGTACATCTTATGGCATTCATACATCATCCTAGGGTTTATGAAATTGTTCACGTATTGTGTATCATACCTAATACACGTAAATAGGCGTGTGGGGGTTCGGGTGATTTGGTGACATTCCATACGGTAGGATACTCCCACGTAGGGAGTAGTGTGAAAAGACAGTTAGCTACGTGGAATCTAGGGTTCACACTTCTCCCGTTCTGAAACCTCCAATGTCTTCAACAAAAGTGAGGATACCGGCATGTGGAACACCCCCGACGGATATATCTCCTCGCCGGAGTGAAATGATTCAACCACATGGGCCTAGGGAGTATTCCACCTTAACTTCCGGAAGAGATACGGTTCTCCTCTGTAATGCATTGTGTGGTCATGCATCATTCACATCGCATTAAATTCTGATTCTTGCTGGGCGTTAGGCTTACTGTTTTCCTTGTAATGTAGGTGATTATTTTGATGATGACCTTCCAGTGGTGGAGGAGGCGTTCCAAGATGACCCCTCGTGTTATCAACCGATTTGACCTGCTGGGTGTGGCTCACGTGATTTGAGGCTTAATAGTATTTTGATGAAAAAGGGTATTTTGGTAATTTGATATTAGTAGTGTTTTGAATATTGTATTCAGGGACTTTGGGACTTTTGCTAAACAATTGAAATTATAGTTTGAATTTCCCTTATTATTTCCGCTTAGTAGTTCACTTTGATATGTTTTCTTCCGAATAAACTTTCATATGTTAACTAATTTAAAAGAAAAATTTTATATGACGTATTTTTAAAACGAGAAAATAGTTTTAAATCAATGGGGTGTTACATTATATGGTTCTCCTTATGCAGGACCGTCACTCAACCCCACCTCACAAACGCTTATTTAAATTTATTCATTCCATTTTCAGATTCTCTGTCCAAACATTTGCATGAAAACATTTTTGTAATCTTTCTTGAAAACTATGATGCATGAAATGTTCATGTGAACATAATAATGCATAGCCTTTTTCAACATATTCATGCATCACATTTCATTATCCATTATAGCATGTCAATAATAATCAATCACATTTTAATCCTTCAAAAGATCAATACTAATATTGCTAACTCAGTAGAAAACTTATATCTTTCATGAGGTTAGTATTGATATTTAGTATACTAATATTGAGATAAAATATTATGCTAAATATTATGACGTGAGTAACTAACTCAGTAGGAAACTTATACTAAATATTATGCGTGTGTAAAATTTGTTTTACTCTTTTTTGTAAAAACTATAAGTTTTGGGTAATCATGCGCGATTATCAAATCATTTAAAATCCTTTTCATCTTGTAAGGAAAACAAGCCTCAAAGGCCCCTGACGAGACATCAAGAAAATATGGTTGTATACATAGACAATAATAAGTCAAAATACTCTCGTCATATTTTATCTCAAAGACCATTTTCAGTGAAAATGGAATAACACTCAAGGACTCCTCCGATCAATCACACGGAAAGGCGGCGATTATTTTCGAGCAACACCTCATGAGCCTGGAGGAAGACTGTAAAATCTGAGATTTTTAAAATAATTTTAAGATGCCACGTGTAAATTTTTCGCAAATTTTTAGTCAAATGTGAAGAGTTGACTTGTTTTGTTGCTTAGTAACCACATGTGCTTTTTTTTTTCAAACGATCAAATTGAGTTTTTACGAGTGAAAATTTATGATGGAAATGTTTTGAGTAAATTATTTTGACTAATAAATTATTTTCGGTTGGCGTTTAAACCGGATTTAAATTGGGATAATGTAAAATATAATATATGTTTTTAATATATTATATATATATACATTTTTTATATTATTTTATTTATAAAGAAAAAATATATATATATTTTTTAAAGGAAGAAGAAGAAGAAATCGGGGGATTTTCTTCTTCTCCTCTCTTTCGACTGTGAGCGATAGACCGAGCGGGAGAGTGGGGTTTCGCGAGAGAGGAGACGGCGTGCGAGAGATCGGTTCCGGTCGACAATAGCTATGGGTTGTCGAGGGTTTCTGACTGTGTGTGGGTGAGCGACTTCCGACCGAGGCATTTCGCGAGGGGTGGTCGAGGCATGGAGCTCGGGAGTTAGGGCTTCTCGGCACGGACATTTTCTTCACCATTCTTCGATTGCGGTGAGTCGTGCGAACTAGGTTGTTTCGATTCGTTGCTGCGTTCCGTTTCCTGTTTGGGGCTTCGGCCGAATTAAATCTTTTTCTCCTCGTTCGTGTTCTGCTATGTTTGAACTGAAGTTTTATGTTTTGATTTGGTGATGCCGCTGTTTTTTTTTTCTTTTGGGAAATGTCGTGCACTATGTTTATTGGTTTCTGTCTCTGCGAATGGATTTGGAATCTGTCAATGTTAGAGAAATGGGGTTTTGGATTTTAGAAACTGTTTGGGAGTTTAAAGTGGGATTTTGAGTTTAAAGAATACTGCTAAATGGAGATTGGGAATCTGTATATGTTTTTAGTTAATTACTACTTTTAAGATTTGGTTGGAAGTCTAAGTATGTGATGAGTGAATTATTGTCTCTAAGATTTAGACGTTACCCTATTTCCTACGAATACTTGGATTTGGAGATTGTTTAAACTTGGAAAGTAAGAATGTAGTCAAGTAATGATGAACCCGGTTCCTTTCTCAATAATCTAGAAAGTTTAATTATGTTATGATATGTTGTTGTTCTCTTTGATAGAGCTACCTCTCATTTTTCTATGACTTCTTGCCTCACAATTATCCTGTTAGGTATAGGAAAGTTGTTCATTAGCTAGAGCTACCAACTAAGATATTACTAGTATGGTTTCTATCAGTATGCATAACTAAAAAGAATGAGTTGTTTATTACTTGTGTCCATAAGCTGATAATTTTGAGTATTGCCTATAATTAGAGATTGAGAATTTTTAAGTATTGCTAAGTTGACTTCCAACTCTGTGTTTAGAGTTAGAAATCTGTTTATAGGTTGAGGTTGTCCTCATATGTTGTTAAATGATTTTTTGCCTTATATTTAGATTAAAGGTTCTAGAGATGTCGATAGTTCAACTTTTGCTTACGACAGTGCGTGAAGCAGGTTTGTTGGTACGTGTCATGGTCGCCATCGAGGTAGGGATCTTTATACTTTTGGCACTGCATTGTGTCATGGTTTTTCAAACTGCTATTTTGTGGGATACCTCACCTAAAAACCCGACGAAGACTATTTGACAACATGTTAATTTTTACGTATACGTATATTTTCTCACATTTGCATTCCGTACATAGTATATTGCTGATATTTTGTACATATTAATGATGTGACTTCTATGCATGTGTTTGGAGGATGTCAACCTTCTACTGTGAGGAGGTTTGATATTGGTTACTTATATTGGGTGGATGAATCCTCTTAATGCTTTAGGCACTCTAGCACTAAAACATCATGAGGCTATTCCCGTGCAATCTTATGCTGCGTGAAGATTGGTCGTTTACGTGCGAAATGGTGGTGGGGCATTCATGACATGTCCTTAGGTTTCAATCCATGGAAGTGGAAAAAGAGGATGGGGCATTAGTGACGTGTCCTCAAGTTGCAAGTCTTGAAAGTTGGAAATAGGATGAGAGAGTGATGATGCCTCCTTGGGTTGCAAGTCCCTAAATCTTGCCAGGGTATTGTCACACAGAGTTCGTAGAGTTGTCAGTCGCGAAGATAAGCCTATCCTAGTACCGTTTAATTTGGCTGGTGGCTGGATGGCTCGTAGTTCTGCTAGTTGGCAATCCTCGTCAATTTGGAACATAGATGTATTGAGCGAGAAACGGTCTATCGTGAGCAAACTCACTCCGAGTATATGATCTTACGAGTTGTGTCGTCGCTGGTTGGTTAACCGGCAACTCGGGTGACGTACTGCATCTTCGGATTGCGGTCAATGGTATTCTTTCTTGCCTCATGAGGTGTTGCTATTGGCAGATAACCACCTTTCTGTGACCTGTGTTGGACGGTTACATGAGTTTTGTCGTCGCTGACTAGTTTGCCAGTAACTCGGGTAATGCATTGGATCTTTGGATTATATCAGTGGTGGCTATGGCCAATCGACACATCTGGGTGATTACACGAGTTGTGTCATCACGAAGCTTGGGTAATGCACTGGATCTTCGAATCGTATCGGCGGTGGCTATGGACAGTAGGCACATCCAAGAGATTACAACACTTTACAATTATGAGTGACAGATGAGTCCTTATGTGACCATCCCTTTTCACGGATGACGGTTTCATACGGAAAGCAATGTTGGCATATTTTGCGATTATAGCTGTCTATGTATATAACGAGTTTTGATAAAGCCACATCGAGGGCCATGAGCCAGTTTTGTTAAAATGATAAAGAAGTTTTAAATATTTAAATCCATGTACGATAAATGAGAAGCATTAAATGGTTTTCAAAAGATGAAGAAAACGATTTTTTGCATGCATTGCATTTAGTATAGATTTCTCTGCTAAGTTAGTCACTCACCCCTTAGACTATATTTTCCCCTAAGTTAGAGTGTAAGTTTGGTGCACTAGTCTTGCATGTGTGGTAACAGGGCGAAGCTGGTGTTCCCTGATGGGTGTCTCGATCTCCCTGTGGATGGGTGGAGGTTCGTCGGTTCAATCCCTCCGTTCTTGATATGTTGGGATTTTAGTTTTGGTGTTGTTGATTTAATTCCAACACAGTACTTTTCTATATTATGCTATCATATCTCTAGTTGATCACTATGTAGACTCCAATCCATGTGATTTAGATTTGAGCTTTGATATTATTTTTGTTAAGTCTTCTGCATAAAAACTCACACCTTGGGCTAGGTAATCGAGTTCTCTTTGAGAATCAGGTCGCATAACCTGACAGTTTTGTCCGACCCGCCTTCGAGTCGTGACAAAGACAAATGATGGTGGTCAGAATACCCGGCATGTCACCTAGGTTGCTAGCGAGCAAGCTCTGCAATGACACAACCCATAACACAAACACCCTGATCAGGTTTAGGGATTCAAAACCCAAAGAAGCGTCATCACCTTCCTAATCCCATCTTTTACTTAGTGCACAATCAACCATCTCTATGTAGTAGGAGATGTACTAGGGACAGCCTTATGATATTTTGACATTGAAATCAGCCAAAGTATCAAGAGCATTTATCACCACCAAATCAGAATCCAAACATGTCCTTATATGAAAACAAAGCGCATGAAAGGAAACGCGTAATACTTTCGTACATACAAAGTATAAAAAATGACGTGCTGTCGAATAGTGTCCGTCAGGTTTTTATATGTGGTAGCCCACAAAATATGGTTTTTGAACAACAATGAAATGCAATGCAAGGTACTCAATATAAAATCCCTACCTCGATGGTGGTCTCTCCTTCTCTCTGAAGGTGCAGCAACCTCATGCACCGGCTCAAAGTCCACAAACTCGTCGGAGCTTAAAACATGTTAAAGGACAAGAATTCTCATTAATAGTTCTCAATAAATATGTGAAAGGGTCCTATACCAGGACTAAGAACCCAACCAAGGTGTGATTGACCCAATTATGCGTGTGGGGGTAGACTCGGAACAATTCTAGGGCAATCTACCCTTTTTCTGGTCATTTGTGGTAGACCGATTCATCACCAGTTGATCGACCTCTCATTACCACTCAATCAGTTAAAGGCCAACTGTTTGACCGGTCATGACTAGAATCGCCTTTGGTCACTTTGCGGTTGATTGGCTAATCACTGGTCAATCGACCACAGATTTTTGATTGATCAGTTGTTGGCCAAATGATCGATCGGTCAACCAGATTTGTCCCGAGCACGATTTCTTCGTCGGAGATGCACTATTTTCAACTATTTTGCCTCCAATAGACCTAGACTTCAAATAATTCAAAATAAACCATAGGGAGTCCCTCAAATTTGAGTTTTTAGGCTTGAATTCGAGGCTAAAACATTTCAAACTTTGAATCCCAAATCTGGGGTGAAAAACTCACCGATTCGTAAGCCATCTTCACAAATGTTATTACCTCCGACGTTGCGAATGTTTTCCCTCTGTTGGATTCACCGGATGATCAATTTTGGCTCTGTCATCCTCTCCGCGTGTGTTCATCGACGGGCGAGAGAAGAGAGAATGCCTCTCTTCTTCCCCTTTCTTTTATTCTTCTTTTTAATTAATTTAATTATATATATATATATATATATATATATATATATATATTATATATATTAAATAAATCCAATTTGTCTTTTGATTTCAATTCTGATTCGCTTTGAACACAAATCAACAATGATCCTTTGATCGGTTTATTTTTTCCAATTTTGCTTTCTCAATTTATTCACCCCTCGGTAGCATCCAATTTTACCCATTTTGACCGTTTGACCAAAATTTACATGTGGTCACTATGCAATAAATCGGGTCAACTTTTCAATGTCATGACTGATTATTACGAGAAAAATTTACACATAGAATTTATTATTTAAAATTTCATTGGTTTTGGAGCATCCTTGCCAGATTTTGCATAACATTGAAAATTCTCCTCTTTCAAAAGCTATATAACACAATTCACAACATCAAATCATCAAATACAATTTCAACAATCAATATTTTCAACAAACCAATAAAATTATACCATTATCAAATATATTTCATACATAATTTACACTTACCAAAATAAAATTTTTGGGTATTACTACGGGAGTCTCTGATCAATTGATGTTGATGAGAAAACCACTGATAAGAATTTGGATATGTTGGTTGTGAGAGAGTTTCCAGACTCATTTCTTGATGTTTTGCTAGGGTTGCATCTAGACTGAGAGTCGAATTCTGCATTGATCTTGTTTCATGCTCTACTCTAGTTTCAATTCCTACATATAAAAAGGCTATGACAGAGTTATCTAACTTGAGAAAACCGCTTGGTGAGTTGAAGAGATCATAGATTCATCTGAGAGAGCATGTCAATGTTGGGTGCTCTTGTTTTAATTGCAACGAAAGTCGATGGATTGTTGAGGCTTTGCATCGATTACCTGAAGCTGAACTAGGTAACCATCAAGAACAAGTATCATTTGCCCAACATCGATAAATTGTTCGACTAGCTTGGTGGGTTTTGATATTTTTCTAATATAGACTTAAGGTTTGGGTATCACCAAATGAGGATTCGAGAGAGAGATATTCAGAAAATGGCTTTTTAGATAAGGTATGGACATTTTGAATTCCTGGTACTACCTGTTGATTTGACCAATGTACTAGCTACTTTTATGGACCTCATTAATCAAGTCTTCAGGCCATATTTTGATCGATTTGTTGTGGTCTTATGTTGACCGATTCGTTGTGGTCTTTATTGTCAACATCTTAGTATACTCAAGAACACAACATGAGTATAGAGAACATCTTCAGATTGTGTTGCAGACCTTAAGGGACCACCAGTTGTTTGCTAAGAGAAGTTAGTACAACTTCTGAATGTCTGAGGTGAAGGTTTTGGGACATGTTGTTTCATGTAATGGAATTTCAATGCATCTTGTGAAGGTTGAGGCAATTGTGCGATGGCATACGCAGTTGTGTAATGACATCTGTAGTTGTATAATGGAACGTGTCTTAGATCCACAGTTTTCTTGGTCTTGCTAGCTATTATCGACGGTTTGTTGAGAATTTTTCCTTGTTAGTCGCATTTTGATCAAGTTGACCAAGAAAGAGGTATGGTTTGAGTTAGATGACCGTTTTTAGAATGCATTTAAAGAGTTGAAGAGCAAATTGACAAGTGCACTAGTTTTGACAGTGACTGACTGTGAAAATCCTTATGCATTTTTTTATGTATTAGGAGTTGGCCTTGGGTGTGTTCTGATGCAACAAAGGAAAGTGGTTGCTTATACGTCCCGACAGTTGAAACCCAATGAGTAGAATTATCCAACTCATGATTTGGAGTTGGCGGCCATAATTTTTGCTCTGAAAATTTGGATGAACTATTTGTACGGTGCGAGCTTCCAAGTGTATTTTGACCATAAGAGTCTAAAGTATCTCTTCACTTAGCAGGATTTCAATCTAAGATAGCGAAAGTGGATGAAGTATTTGGAGGACTATAACTTCTGTCTAGAGTATCACTGAGGCAAGGAGAATATGGTGGTCGATGCTCTAAGCCAAAATCCTCAAGGATCCCTCACTTGTCTAGTTCTCGATGAGTGGAAGAGGTCTGTGGTGATTGAAGACTTCAACCTTCAGTATTATGAATCTAGTGGTAATACTTGCACATACAATGTTATTGCTACTCCAACGATGCTTCAGTGGGTTAAACAATTGCAACAACAAGATAATGAGCTTAGTGGTATGGTTGAGCAGTTGCAGAAGGGTGAACAGCTGGACAGATGGGAAGTCAACACTGAAAGAAATGTCCTTTTCCAATGCAAAGTGACGGTTCTCGATAATTAGGAGTTAAGGAAAGTTGTACTTGCTGAGGGCCATAGGTCTAGATTCGCTATACACCTAGGTAGTACAAAAATGTACCATGACATAAAGTTTAAGTACTGGTGGGTGGGTATGAAGTACGAAGTTGTAGAGTTTGTGACTAGTTGTCTAATATGTCAGCAAATACAGGCTGAGCATCAGAAGCTAGTGGGTTTGTTGTAGCCCTTGTCTGTCTTGGAGTAGAAATTGTAGGATCAATGTGCACCTATACAGGGGGGGGGGGGGGGGGTTGTGAATTAGGCGAGCTAAACTTTTTCATTCGATTATGATTTCTCTAAACCCTAAGTGATTTATCAATTATAAATAAAGCAATTAATAGCAATAATAATAAACGAGATAGGATAGAGAGTGAAAACAGTTTGTTCATTCGATTCGGTAAATTTCGCCTACGTCCATGCTCTAAGTTTCTGACTTAGAGATCCTTTACTCACTAACCTCCTCGGTTAGTACCGATTGGCTTCACGGATGCCAACCAAACCATCACAAGTTGACTCTGTCTTAGGGCATCACCCTTTTATCTTGACTATTACGAAGTGTCACCCTTTACTTAATAATTCATAGGGCGTCACCCTTTTCGTTTGAGTACAATTGCCGAAGTAAAAATACAAAGATTCATAACTCTCCCAAATAGAATACTCAAGTTTGGGTGTAATACCCCGACTTTTCATATAAAAAATTTAATAAAGTAATTGGGAGTATTCGGACTAATTGGATAATTATCGGGGTATTATCAATGATGCATTCGTAAGATTATAATTTAAGAAATTATTATATGATAATTAGGATCAATTTGGAAAGTGTATTTTGGAGTTTTTGGACACACGTGGACGACATGAGGACTAGGGGTTGCATCTGAAAATGCAGCTCATGTCGTCCCCTGCATTTTGGGACGATGTAGGACGAGGCCTCGCATCCTAATTCATCTATAACGCGAGATTTCAGACGAGGCAGGATGTTGGCAGACGATAGCGGACGGGAGAGAGTTTGAATCTGTCCAAATTATCAAACTTTTAAAATGATTGCGGATGAGGCGCAGACGCCTTCCCTAGTCCATAATCGCAATTATGAAGGAGAATAATGAATTAAACAAGTTTGGTCCGGCTCGGTACGGAAGCAATTAAGCGGCTCGGCTTTCTTCTAATTAAAATAAGAAGAGGAAATGAGATTTATGGGATGAATTAGATTTATTTTAATTAAGAATTAAGTGAATGATTAAAATGAGAATTTAAGTGAGAGGTTAAATTAAAAGGTGTTAAATTTGGTGAAGGGAAGACATGAACCAGTTCAGCAAAACCGGTTCATGCATATTATGGTTGGCTAGAAAATAAAAGAAGATGGGAAAAATTCGGAGAGAGGGAGAGCGCCAGAGAGGGGGAGAACAAAGAGGATAGAGAGAGGGGAGAGCGAAAGTGATGATCGGGATCAGAGAGGTAAGGCGCGGATGGTGGTGTGCGGCGGTGAGCTCGGGTTTGTCGAATGAACTGTTGGTGAAGAAATGGAGCATCGGGTTGCGAGCTAGGACTCAGGTTGTGGCTTGTGGGTCTGATTGGGGCAGCGTCGGGCGTCGAAGTTCTGCCAATTTTGGGTGTCCCGTGACGCCGGAGTCGATGGAATGGCGACGTTAGCGGTCGGTGATAGTGAGGCAGCAATTGCCGGCCTCGGGTGGATGGCAGAGCTGGCGGTTGTGCTGGATCGGTCAAAGGCCTGTGGTCTAGCTTGTAGTTTGGTCTAAACCGGTCTCTTCCCTCTGGTTCTTGCTCTGGAAATCGACAGTGTGGACGTGCATGGAGTGGTGATGATAGGGTATTGTTGGGCATGTTTGTGGCAGAGCCATGGTGTATGGTATGCCTCTCTCTAATGAATTAGAAATTGCAGAGAGGAGCAAAGGAATGGCTGAGTGTGTAGAGTGCTTTGGTGAAGTGGGGGGCAAATACTGTTTGGAAGTTGTGGACTGTGAGGGAGAGGAAGAATTGAGGAGTCTGAAGCTGAAGAAAAGTGATGAGAAACATATGTGAAGGGAAGATGTTGGGAGGCTGCTCTTAGGTCTACTTTTACCTTCTGGTAATTTTTCCTCCTTCTTGGGCTTATGAATGTGACTTTGGTTAGTAGTAGATGACAGAGGTTATGGACATTGTGCACTGCTGACTGTAACTTGGTTTTGTTATGGAGTTACGATTTTTGTAGGAATGATTAATGGAATTAATCCATATTGTTTACTACTTTTGATGATATGCACCGAGATTTTGATAAACTCTGTGTCTGATTCCTGTGTGGGTAAACTGCTAAATTGAATTGTGTTATACTCTCTATTTAATTAATGAAATGAATTTGTGAGCGATGAAGGATGCTTATAAAGCTCTCTGTCACAAGATATGCACTGGTTAAATGTGTCTTTTATTGGATAGTACTCCCTGTTGATTTTGCATTGTTATATGCGATGAAGAAATGAAATAATTGGTGGTTTGTGGGGGGGGGAGGGGATTGTGTGTACTTGCCTCGTTAAATTGGTGTTAATGAATAATGAAATGTTACCATGTTCTTATA